>JPYR01000030.1:46008-95344 GCA_000775305.1 Belgica antarctica
CCTTCAGATGTCTGTTTAGACTTCAGCATTGTCGCCCATAAGTGAGTACAGGTAGAATGCAAGAATTCATCAGTCTCTTTTTGTGATAAATTGGTAACGATCTACTTAATAGGAATTTTTTAAGAGATCAGAATGACTTCTATGCTGATGAGATTCGGTTTTTGACTTCCTTTTCGTCTCAATTTGCAAATGATTGAATTTGTCCAAGGTACTTCGTGTTAGATACGACATCAATTTTTCGGCCCGAAATTTCAATCTCGGTTCCCTCTGAATTGGTGATGCCTTTGTGTTGGGTCAATATCTCAATTTTCAGTGCTACTGTACTCATATGTCAAACTGGAATCGATTTAATTTTCGGTACATTCAACACCACATAAAATGTAAATGTACATTTTCATGTCGAATAAGTGCCGCAAAATGCTTTCAATTTCCAGATGCTTTTCCCATAATGTGTCAAACCAACTTGTTGAAGTTGTGACTGCCGAGTATTGCACTCCACCACTTTAAGTCTTCCGCAAATAAATGAAATTTTTGTTTCTGTTTGCTGGGTGGAATGTTCATCGATTTTCAGAACGAGACGTTTTATTACCGCGTTATAAGGCGGAAAATTCAAATATCCGCATCTTGACTTTTATGGTTTTCGTTAATCCACAACAGCCATAAATCATTCATTGTTTGCATTGCATGAAGAAAATTTGACAATTTTAGGTCTTGGAGGAATTTTTGACGTGTGAAAAGGGATATCGCGTTGAATGCTTGAATCGTTATCAATATAGAGTTGATTAAGCGAATGGGAAAGTCCTTAGATTTTGTAACAAACAAATCTTTTAGGCGCAATTGTAAACGAGAGTTAAGTGAGAAGCATTTTATAGTGTATTTTCTGTTATTTCATGTCTAAATGAACAAAAATAGTTGGAAATTAATGTTCACAGAGATGGAAAAAATTTCAAAAAAGATTTTTGCGATGGTGTAGTTTGGGGTTAATGAAAATTGTTTGCTAAATTAATTTTTGGGACGTACCAAAACAATAAAAAGTAAAGTTTCCAAAACCTCGAACAACACTTTAACAACAACATTTGACCAAGAAATATATCTGCATGATGTCATAATAAATTTCAAACCTCACATGGTTCTTCTAACGTGCTTCATATTTCAATTCCTGTCGTAAAAGCATAAATATTTTCTTGGTAATAAAAGCAGGTTCATTTTTTCTCCTATATCGTTCACTCATCTCACTTGTTCGTGGATGTCGTCAAACGTCTTTCAATTCAGTGCAAAGCGTGAACGATAATCTGAGTAAATGTAATTTTTCAAGAAAGTTTACGAAATCCGGTTTTTGCGGAAAAGCGGCACTATTAAAAATTGAGCTTTTGTGAATGTGGAATTTCTTTGAAATCTTGAACCTTCTTTGAGTAAATTCTTCAGAGTTTTGGAAGATTTTGACAAAAAGTTTAGAAACAATTGACGTTTCTAATCCTTTAGCGAACTGTTTTCGGTCGAGTGGAGTGGAAATTTGAAATCATTTTTGAAATCATAAAAATCTTGTTATATACATTGATCACATTGAAATGATCGAAGCCTTTGGGACGAACATTTTTAAGAATGCCAAACTTTTTGGGAGTTGATAAGCCAACAAGTTCATAATTATTTCGAGCGAGCAATTGTCTTTAGATTCAACGATTCCTGAAGTTTTCACCAATTTAACAACTTGGTTCCAAACGAATTGCGGTGACGCAGAAACCCGTAATGATCTTTTAAAAGTCGTTGAGTTCATCAAAAGAGTGGTTCCAATTTGGAAAGCGTGGGTTGATATCACTGACGAGTCTTTTCATGCGTTTATTTGAAGAAAACATTTCGTCAAAGTTTAATCTTCAAAAGGTTTCACCCTTTATAAAGATGCTGTATTTGTTCCTGTGGTCGTTTTTCTTTGGGGTTAAGAAGATGTGTCTGGAAAGGATTTTCTTGCGAAACATTAAATTTGTTCCAGCACAAAAAACTCGTTTACTTTCTCGTTTACAATTTTGTTTCAAAGTTTCATTAAAATGCCTTTAAATGATAATCTACTCATCTGACTTGAGAATTACTCATTTGCATTGTAAGACGTAAGAAGAACGCGTAATAGAATAAAAAGCAATGAATTTGCATTTTGTTCTTGGTTCTGAACAAAATTCAAGAGAAAGTCGCTTGAAGAAAAACCAGAGTTGTGAAGTTTTTCGATCTAACAAGTTATAAGTGCAAATATTTTGCTTACAGGTCAAGGTTTTTCTGTGTCCATCTAGAATCCTTCAATCTTGTTTCGCAAGAAATGTCAACGCAATCTTGTCCGTGCTTTCAGCCAATTAAAATTTCAATTGGAAAAAGAGGTTTGCAAACCACTGTCACAGAACGGTCGCCGTTGTGATCCACGAGAAATGTTCTTGAAAAAATGTTCCGAGTAATTTGATCCTTTACTGCTTTAGCATAAACGAAACATAATTTACATAAACATGATCCAAACAGAAACAGATGATTACTGTGGCTTTGTAACCTTTTGCGGTTGCTACCAAATAGCTCAAAGCGAGCGAATAATCGGCAAAGACGAAAAATTTACTCTTTGAAGTAATTATTGAAAGGAAATTTGAAATTGGTTTCAAAACACGTGGAGTGGAAAGGAAGCACCGCTCACCGTAACTGAAAGATTTTATTACGGGTCGTCTAATTAGGAGTGAAGAGTGGGAGTTGCTCTATGGCTCGCACAAAGAGCAACAAAATTTGACATTAACTTAGATAACTTAAAAGCGTCAAAACCTGTTGTTGAAGGAAGCTTTATCGTTTAATCAAAATGTCTTCTCGCATACAAACTCATCAAGTTCTTAAGCAAGCTTATCGTATGAACTCGAAAAGTTTGTTTCATTTCTTATTTTAACGAACGCAAGCTAGGTCTAAATTATGGTTTAACATTAATTTCTCGGGACAAGTTAATTAGCTGAAAGAGTAGACAACAAGTGACGTTATTTGACTCGACCTCCCTTGTTAATGTAAATAGTTAATAAATTAAGCAGCGTGACTTCGAAAGTTTCAAGATCTTTGTTAAAATAACTTGTGACAAGTTCCCCGAAATAAATTAACACAACTCTTCTTGAACTTCGCAAAGTATTTGTATTTTAAAAGATTTTTTTTTCTAAACAGCAGTTAAGAAGTTTGTGCCCTAACTTGATGTTGATGGTTTTTGAGAAAGCGAAGAAGTTCCGAGTATCAGATTTTAATCGACTTGTTGATGCGTCGAAATTTTCCTGGAAATCAATTTTGAACTAAGGCAATCGCTTCTCTTACATCGTTTAGTTGTATATTGAATTTAGTGTTCACTTATTACATTTTTCATCTCGAGCTTAATCGCGTGGAAAATTAGTTGAAAATTTTGTGAATTTAAAAAGACGCAATTTCTCATTGGATTCGTAATTGAAATTTTTAATACGAGAAATTAGCAAAATTTTACGTTTGAGTGAAGTTTTTAGATAAAAATTTGTTCAAGTGTCGCTAAAATCTTTCCACTGAACGTGAAGAATACAGATCTTCTGAGAACTGAACATTTGAGACTCAAATCTACTTTCAACAGTCAATGATTAATGCCTCAAGACGATTTCTAAACGCAAAAAACAGTTGACACAAAAGCATCATTCAATGCGGGTTTATTGATTCTCCCTTAAAGACTTTTCAGTATTTACAGTTCTGTGTTAGCGTTCAGAATCTTAAAGATTAGTTGGGCTCGTTGGAAGTTCAAGGAGAAATATTCACTAAACAAATTGTATGTGAAAAGCACACAAACTTCATCGTTCTTGAACTTTCAGTACTGAGAGATTTGTTGCGAGTTATTTGTTTTGATAAATCTTTTACAAGCATCTTTTCTCAAACTTATCTTTAAAGTATTGATACATTGGCACGCATGTAGGCACTTCAATCAGGACATGTCAAAAAGTCTTCAAAAGCACCGTGAACGTATCAAATTAATGTGACACACGTTATGTCGAGTTTTCCTGTGAAAAAAGATCTCCTGACTTCCCTAAAGGTTGACAGATTTCTAGCGCGCTGATTCATCGTGAATATATTTCTGTCAAAACATATCTGAATCCAGCTTTTCTGAAGCGTAAAGTGCCAAATGTTGATTATCGTAATCACATGAAGAAACAGAGATGTGACACGAAAAAATCTGATTGAGTTTTATTTGTGGAATTCCGTAATTTGTGGCACTCCCACGACTCCCCCAGACAAATATTGATGCTTGAGACGGTGCTGAAGCATTTATGCGTCGATGAATATTGATGATGTAAATACCAGTGAATAGCAGCAATATGCAAATTGAAGATAGCTTTTTGACATTTTTTAGAGTTAAAAATGAAGTGATTTAAAGATGTTTTTCTAAAATGATTTTTGAATTTTTTCTCGGATAAAAGTGAATTTAACTTTAAACAGCAGTGTTCAGCCCACTACACAAAAAAAATTGATGTTGCAACTTTCACAAAAGTTGTTGGTTATTAATTAATCCGTTGTTTAATATTTTAAAAACCTAAAACAATACGTTACACGTACGCTAATAACAATTTTATTGTTTGATTTTTTTTTTGTCAAATATAATGGAAACATATATAAAGCTTTTTTGAGAAGCATGCGTTACTGGTTATTAAAAAACGATATTTATGGTTTGGATTGTGAGTGGGAAATTCTAAACTGAAAATCCGGTTGAGAATCCGGGTGTCGTTGAACCGAAATTTGACGAGTTTACAAACAAGGACTTCAGAACGACATTCATACACATTTCCCTATTCAAAATTTAACTTGATAACTAAACTCACGGAATTTTCATTCTACTCTAATTAAAGTGCAATCTTCAAGATGGCACGGTTTCCGTTCACATAATTTCTGCATTGTCAAAAATCATAGCAAAATTAGCACGCAAAGTGAGTATGTCCTGAGTGACAACAAGATTTGCATTTTAATTAGGTTGCGATTAATTCTGTTTGCGTTTCACAATTGATTTAATTAACGTTTGACCGTTTTATGTCCGCAATCTTGTTCCGTATTTGCATCTGAATCTTGGCTCATGTAAATGTTCTGTTCAAAATTTCTTCAATTTAACAGGACATCTTTTACTGAGATTTTGTTTTTCTAGCAACAAATTTGTCGTTTATCTTCGTTCATATTTTTCCTATCATCCAACACGTTACCAAAAGCCAAATCCGACATAAACGACAATTAATCGTTCTAAGCATCTCTTGGATGTCGTTCGTGTGAATTATGACAGGTTCATGGGTTCGAACAAGCACAATCTTGAACTTTTAATCCATGCACGAGAAATTTTGTCAGACAATTTCTTTGATTTATGGCCCGCACTGTCACTCAACTTTTTTGACGTAAAATTTCAGAGATAAAACTTTCGGTCGCGGGTTAACGTAAAATCTTTTTCCATTTTGTTTGAAGTGGTCGCCTATCAAAACAGATCTTGTGCTTTTATTTTTTTAACTCACCTTATTTTCCACACCTCTGAGAACGGCAAATGAAAATTAGTTTAAAAAACTTTTTGTGTAAAAGTCTCTGTCTCGTATTTCGTTTCACTGCTTAAGAGCTTTAAGAATTTCTTTTCAACAAAAAAACTGAAATAACTTTGACGACCACTTTCAGCTTTCTATCTTCAAGTTGTCCCTTGAATATCCGACAACAACTGACAACAATCTTCAAATATACCACCGATTTATACCACGTTTCAGCAACTTGTTGAGATTGGGCATGCGCAAATACGGCGTTGCACCAAGGCAGCTTTCCGACGCTTTTTCGTCAATGAGTGCAACAGTTTGGTTGAGAAGGTTAATAAGAATCCAGCATTAAATGCAGTTTTTGCATCGTTTGGATTGAAGCTTATGAATTCTGTTTGATTGGCGTATTCGATTTTATAAATAACTAGCATCGGTTCGAGAGAAAGTTAATCAAAAACTTTTCATTCAAACACTCAAGTGTCCTGATTGGTTGAACGAAGAAAATTCTTCTCACGAAGTGACGTCATGAGGATAAGTTGTAAGCGAAACATACGTCACGATTTTGTTGTATTGAAAAGGGTTTTGCGACTCATTCCGATGGCGATTCCGACGCATTGGAATCTTTTTGGTTGTCCTCACCGCTCGAGACAAGATAAGACTTAGCAAACACAAAGTTCTACGCAAAAGTTTTATTTCTATTGATTGTTTCTATTGAAGTTTGTTTTCAAACTTTTTTCGCTTGATTCACACTTTGATTAAAGGCATATTATTCTCGGAATGTCTTCGATACTATTAAAGGTATTAAGGAGTTGATTGAAACGTGATTTTAAGAAACAAAAATAGACGATGATCGCGCAAAAATAGAAAAATTAGTAAGAATCCGGAATTCCATCGCAAACGAAGGCCAATCGGGAATTACGCTCTGTTTTTGCTTCAATCCTATGAAATTATGATGGAGTGGACACTGTTTGACGTCACTTGCTGATATATTTTGGAGTTTCTAGCTAATTCGATGATTCTTGATAAGAAATCGCAAGAAAACTGATAACAAACTCGATCGACGATATTTTTCTTTGTCGTACTATCATGTTAATGATTATTAATTGAATTAACGTCTAGCAGCAATCAACTCTGCAAAGTATTTAAACGCAAAACATTTCGAGAGCTGCTTCAGTAATATTTTTATTTTTAGCAGCGACAAATTTCAGGCTCGTAAAAATGTTTAGTGGAACTTTTGTGAAATGTTTTTGTGTGCTTGCACTGATGGGATTAGCTGGCGCCAAGAAAATTGACATCAAGAATTTTGACCCATTGCTGTTGCACAAACCAAACTTCACGACAACCAGTGCTTTCATGCAGCCATATTGGGACCCAGACTTTTGTGACGATTGGGAAGAATTGGACGCGTTTCCTAACTACGAGAACTGCAAAGGTTTTTTGATTTGCTGGCTTGGGGAACTCGTGGAAGGGACATGTGAAACGGGTGAACTTTTTGATCGTAAGTTTTGAAAAATGCTCTAGATATCTTAGTATTTGACTGAAACTTTGTTTCAAATGCAGCCATCGACTTAGTTTGTGACGCAGCAGATTCCGTGACTTGCCTGGGTGAAGACGGACCGGACGGTAAACCTCCAGGCCATGATCAAGACTGCCCACCACCTGGATCGTGAGTGTGAATTTGATGTGACGATGTCAGTGTTTATTTAAAATGTTCTACAGCAACGAAGTTCGATTCCTGCCTTCGCCGTTCTGTGATGCTTTTTATATTTGCATCAATGGCAATCCTATTGAACTTTTCTGTCGACCTAATCAGCATTGGAACATAGAGAAAGAACATTGCGATGATCCACAGAATGCGGGATGTGACGTACGTCTCTTGAAATCTTAAAGGGGCAGTTGTTTCAAATAAATTTCTTTTTCTTCAAATAGCCTAACGCAGGGCCGTCCCCAGACCAACTTCCAGACTGCCCTTCGGGATTTACCGGTCAACTTCCACATCCCGGCAACTGCAACTTGTTCATTCATTGCAACAATACCAACAGAAGCATTCAGCAGTGTCAACATTTGCATCACTTTGATATCGACCTTCGAAGGTGCATCATCAAGACTCAAGCACGTTGCATTAACCAAGCTAGATTCAACAGAACATAAAACCTAATTGAACGATACTTCAAAGTGGATATAATTGCTTTAGGTTAATGAACGATAAAACTTTAAGTGATCAAAATCCACATTCGATAATAATTTTTAGTTTTATATCACTTTCATTGTTAACTTTTTCGCTAAAAGTTGATTTAATGGGGGATTTAATAAAGGAAATGCAAAAAAAGTGAAGTCATAAACACACATTTTATTTGTCAACATACGGAAGCTAACGCTATCAAATTCATTCACATTTTTTTTATCAGCGAGCCTAATAACGTTAAAGAGTTCAATATGCAGGAAATAAATCTTTCGTATCTCGAAAGCTGAATTATTTTTGATCATCGTAGCGAGAGATAAGGATGATTTGAGTGGGTGTGAAATATGATTCAATCGATTAATGTATAACACAAATGAAACAAGAACATTATAAAAAGATGTTATTGGAAAAAGCCACTTGATAAAAAAGTTGTTCAGTATACATCAAGCGTGCTACGCATCTGTAATCGTATTTTTTTTATTGATCATTGAAATTAATATTTTGTAGACGGATTCCAATTTGCTTTCCGAGACATGGATTGAATTTTCAGGTTTTTGGAGATTTTCACAGTTTCCAAGAAAAAGTAATATCTACGTTTTCAAATTAAAATCGATGCAAAAAGCAAATGTTGTAAATTGGTGAAATCAAATGTTGTAAATTAGATATCAAACGAAGGCAAAAAGTTACAGAGACTTCTACACATAATCATACATCAATTTAATCGATTGCAAGCTTTGCCAAGATACCAAACCACGCTAGATGAGTTTTTCCGGCTGAAACTATCATTATCACTTGTTATCAATCATTTCATGATTCAATAAAGGTCAGAACGTTATGTTTTATGATACTACAGAAAATAATAACTTGCAGCAGCAGAAAGGTGAAAGATGAGTTGATTAGAAAGATTAATGGCCATTATTTAGAAGCAGAAAATATTCGATATGATAATGAGCTTGCATGACGAGCATACCCTAACAAAGACATTGTGATGCTGCTAAACCCTTTGCCTGCGATGTTTATTACATATAATTCGTAAAAGAAGAAGAAACAAATTTTTTAAGACGTGTAAAACCAAATGCAATCACTTTGTGATAACTACAGAGTGTTGCCTTTGACCTTCAACTGTGTGAATATTTTTCTTGGTGAAGAACTTGTTTTGCTGTCATTTTGTACGGAATTTACTGAAGATCTTAAAGAAAATTTGTATTCAGTTAATAACGGAAGATTAAAATAATGTTAAAAATTCATCTCACAACTTGAGATTGGCTTTGACTTTGAAAGCTCTTGAAACGCTTTTGTTTGACGAAAAGCTTTAAAGCTTTAATGGATTTGAGCTTACAGTTTGAATTTTTGTTCAAACGCATTTTTTCTTCATGTATCTGCGTTTTATAACCTCATAAGAACTTAACATTGCACTTCATTATAAAAACATTGATGAAACTTGTTTGGATGTTATGAATTCTTGGTTTTTATTTAAAAAATAGCTAACAAGGTTAACAAGCATCGAAGTATTTCTGTTTTGCATAAAGGAAGTGAGAATAGCTGAAAAAGTTGAAGCGCAGAAAGTCTCAAACGACGCATTTAGCGACGAGAATAAAAAATGGTTCTGCCAGTGACGTCGAAGCGCTGGAAGGAATGCTAATTTGCTAACGCTTTGTATGACATAATTTATGTATTGGGAAATTAAAGGTTGAGAACGATGTTGAATCTTCGCATCTGTAATGAGCGCTTGTAAAAAAGCCTCGTAACTTAAATATTTAGAGCCGAGAGCGCGAGAGGGTTTTTTCGTCTTTTTCTCATACCCAAGTGACACACTTTCTGCGGAAAGTATGTCTCTCTTTTATTCTTCACTTTTAATTCTCATTCGTTCCCGCAAAAGAAATTCGAGTTTCATAATTTTCGCTGGATTTTTAACATTTATAAACCTTTCAAAAAAATTATTTTAAGAAAAAACGTTTCAAAAATGTGCTTGAATAAAAATTCAAATCGCTTCTGCTATTTCTTAAATGCAAAAATTAACCTTTGATTCATATGGCAGCCGCATGCATTAACAAGATTGGTGCTTGTGTATGCAGAGAACGGAAATTCCTGTCTCATTCCTTTGCAAGGGTTGCACCATGCCACAACACGTCGCAACATGAATCAGCCGTTCAGCACTTGCTGTTCCCCCAATTCTGGGAGAAAACTGCTTATTTTTGCAATGTATGCAGCCAGAGAGCCAAGTGCTATGGTATGCACACTCGCAATTTACGATGTCGTAGCTTTAAAACTTCATTCATCTTTTGAGAAAACAGCAAGAAAATGTGTTTATTGTAATGTTCCTTCTCTTTTTTCTGTGTGTTTCGTTTGAGCACGAAATCACAACAGCAAGAAATCTCTCGATCTGCCTCATTGTAAAGATGCGGGTAAGGTGAAGTTTTTAAATCGACAGTGTGCTTCATCAGCTTAGGAGATGAGAATTAGTTTTATTTGTGTCGTCAGTAAAGCAGAACTAAATTAGAAATTTGATAAATTGCATTCAAAGCAGAATATTTGTGTTAAATCTTCGATTATCAAGCGATTTTTTAAGAACCTGATTTCTCAGGTCCTTCAATTTGTCAATCCCAGCATCGCGGCTTCAAAACAACAACAATTAACACTGCTTAATCTGCTTTCGTATGTTGCAATAACCGATCAACAAAAATTTTTTTGGGGTCGGTATTTCTTTATTTCGGCTTGAGAGTTTTAAGAGAGAAAAACATTAGGCCAAACTTCTTTTCTGCGCTCAATTCAATACTTTTTTCGGAAGAAGCAAGTCACAGTCGCACGCAAAGAGTTCGAAAAATCAAATATCATGTCAAATCAGTGTAAAAATTGTGATCGCGATCGGGACATGAACAATAACTTCGTGGGCTATCCGAGTGGATATCCATCGACTCCCAACAGCAACAACACCAATAATCGTAACACTGCCAGTTCAATGACCAACAACAGTGCCACTGGGTTACAGACGACGCAGATCAAAGCTAAAATAATGTAGGAAGCGCCGATTTTATCGCAGTTTTGTCGAAAATCCATTGAGTAATCGGTCCATTTTTGATAGGTTTGGATCTGTTGGGGCGATCAAAGAGTTACGTGAGAAGGAACAAGCCGAGAAGGCCAGATCAACGCAAGCCGGCCGACGACAATAAGTGGACACAGCAGTCAACTCCAAGAATGGTTGTTTTTAGAGAAAATGTATGGAAAGTGTCACAAATTTCATGCTGAATAGTGATACGTTTAAGTGTATGGTGATTGCGAGAATGTGTAGGCTGTAATTGAGCTGCACTTTTAGCATTTACTCAATCAATTAAACTATGAATCAGTCGTTCATATATTAACTTGATAGACAAATCAGCATTAACATATTCGGTGAACTTTTAATAGATATTTGAGATGAAAAGATTTTTAACCTGAAGTGACTTAAATTTGCATACGATCAAGGTCTCAACAGAAATTCTTTCGTGAATCATAATTTTTCAAAAAAAATCATGACTGTTCGGGTATTTTTTTTCTCTTGAATTATATATTATATATATTTCTCTATATTTCTTCAATTTGAATGAAGCCCACGAATAGAAAACAAATTTTCAATGCACTCCAAAGGAGGTGGAGAATTCGATTGAAACATTTGGCAATTACAATTCAGTTTCTGAAACAACCACGATAGATATGAACACAAAAAACACTCGGAGTGATCGGCACTTGTATGGCAGTTACAATAACAACATTATTGAGGGTACACTCGTGTAGAGGCGAAAGAGAAAGAAAAGAAAAGAAACTACAATGATAATGACCTAGAGACTCTTTGACTCATATTTTCATTGTACATAAGATCAGAAGCTTTTATATCTTGAGCTTTTCTCTCTCTTTCGGCTTTGCTTGGCCTGAAAACAAAATTTCGTTTACAAAACTTGGTACAGCGGCGAAAAGATAGTAAATATTATATAAAAAGATTTTACATCAAGACAGATTATTTAACGAATAAGCATTTAAGAATTAACTTCAATAAAATCAAAATCTATATCTTCCACTAATATTTTATCTTTTAGTTAAACTCTTATAAGCAGAGTTGCTTGAACATACACTAATCATATTTTTATACAGAAATCCCATGTATTTTGATGAAAGCTGAATAAAAGCGTTCAAGATTTACAAATGCGCATTAGATGGTTCTATGTCAGGCGTTTACATTAAAACACCGCGGCACAAGGTTATCAACTTCTATGTGCTACACCAATCTGTAGATTTAAAGCCAAATTATTCTTTTTAGCTCTTTTGAGATCTGCGTTTCAGATAAAGTCAGCGTCGATTTATGTTGTGCATCAATTTTAGATCTGTGGAAAGATAAAAATATTTTCATAAATTGGACACTGTTTGGCTTGCACCAGAAGTCGTGAAACATAACATTTCAAACCTCCAAATGTCAACCAGTCATTTGCAAAGATTATTAGAAAACAATTCATGTTAGAAGACTATTTTTGTTAATCTTCTGGAGTCCAACTTTTTCTTTCTCTTTTGAATCTCGTTCATGGCTTCTCTTGCAGCAGACTCTGAAGCGTGCTGAAGAAATTTTCATTATCAGTTTCGTTTTACACATGCTTATAAACGTCATCGATTTTGATTGGAATCTCTCCGTGAAAGAGAATGGAATGAAGAAAGCAAAAAGTCTAAGAGGATTTCGCGGCCTTCAGCAGTTAGCTTTCTGGTCTTCTCAAGATCACACCTAAGATCGATTAATTCTTTAGTTCTTTTTTTAAGCTACGCCGTTTTGAAAGTTGCCAGAACTGTGTCGAGGTTGTTTCTCTTTAAAAGCAAAAGCGAAGAATTACAAGTGTTATTAATGTGGTGCAAAACTGAACGGAGTGAATGTTCAAAAATTGATTGATCGATGATACATCAAAAAACACTAAAGATATTTTAATTTACCAAATTACAGGTCAGTGTGGAATCAATTCTTTCGACCAAAAAAGAAATTCAGTTACCGGTGTTGTTGAAATTTTTTTACAGCGTTCGCATGTTAACACAGTTAATTTAAAAGCTGCGATAAACGTTTAAAACAATGGATTTTTTGTCTGAACTCAAACCTACATATTTCGATTGTCCCAAAATACATTCATGGCATTTTATTGTCAAAGAACAAACATTACAACGGACTCAGCGTTGAAATGCCAACTAAGGTTTCATTAATCTGCAAACTTGCTGGCCTTTCATCGAAAGTTTTTTTATTATGACCAACTCAAAAAAGCACAAAACAAGCTTTTGAAAAAGCTCAACTTAAAGCTTTTGGAAGAAGTCAACAACCTTTGATCTGAAGTTGAGCTGATTTTTCGTAATCGATTAATACTTAATTGTTTATCACAGCCGAGAGTTTTAAATTCCTGAGTCTCTCGGAATTTTCTGAAAATAATAATAACCCAGTGATGATGACACATGATCATCAATCATGTTCGTTCGTGGTGTTACAACTTTGTGCGCATTTGAATAATAACGACGGAGTGACTGAATTTTATAAGCGCATCTCGTCACGAACCAACAAAATGAGAAAATTACCTTTGAATGCACGAGAGAAGCTGAGAAATTGAGTTTTTCTGTAATTTTTGAAAAAGCGGTGTTGTATGACAGGGATTTTGAGAAAATCGAATTGAAAAAGATTTTTGATGGAATTTATTAGAATCAAATAAACATTGAAAATAGTTAATCACGTCAATCGAATCATTGGAAAAGTAAACAACAGCAACCGTTTTGGTACCAAAACATTAAAATAATTATAAGTAATTTAAAGATCCATCAAAATTGACTCATAAAGAAGCGAAAACATAAGAAAATCAATAAACATTCCGCCATGAAATGTGTGGCAACGAGCAGCTTAAATTATAATCAACTTGAAAATTCATGCTCTTCATATTGAGAGCATCATTCGTCCAATTAAATTGTGCAAAAACATTTTAAGGTTCACAATGAGACGACTGACTCTTGAGCAATGTTTGTACAAGCTTGCTCGAAGAAGAAAACAATGAGCCGTGTGACATGACTTCTTGAAAGCTTTAATCATAACCAGAAATAATGAAATTGGTTTTGCGTCACTTTCAGACGAAATGGTTACAATCGTGAGCTTTACTGCGACATCATTCGGTTTAATTTTGATGGTAACAGCGATATGTGGCGACCCAGAGTCGGTAGAAACAACCGACTTACCGTCTCCAATAACTGCTTCGCACATTTACTACATCACTCGGGTCGACCCGGAACCAAGAACGAATCTGAAAAACATTTCTGCATTTGACGGGGTGCCAAAGCTCAGGAATCGCAAGAAGAACTCCACTCTAAATGAAGCTCTAAGACTAGCTTCAATTCAAGGTTTCGATGCAATGATCGATTTGTACGAGCGAAAGGAACCTGAAATGCTGAGAAAAGGTCAATAAATTAACATCTTTATAAATACTTTTAAGCAAAAAATTATTTCAGGTGAATATTTGGATCGCGATCACCCGGCAGTGCGATTAAGCCTTTTTAGTGCTGCAATGACAAACGAGTCTGACGTGGAGGCTAAAGCGGCTTACGCGAATATGTTTGCTGCGAAAAAGCTGCAAGAGAGGTAATTTTCACTGATCGCGTTCAATTTTGGGCGAAACCAGATGTGGAAGAATCGTTCAGACCATGAAATCTCAAAATACACCACTGCTTCCGAAATCTCTTTTACATTTTGCGAACAAGATGTGTCCAATTTGCAATTTTTTGCTTTTTAATTAGGCAGCTTAAACTTAAAGGCATAAGTTCAAGTACGTTGTGCAACGTGTAATTAATTAGTGCAGGATTAAGTTTTTGAAGCATAAATGCGAATTGAAAAGACTTTAGCGTGAGATGATGCTAAAGCGTGCAACCGATGCATTTATATCTTTGTGTGCAAATAACTTGCAAAGACCGCCTTTCGGAAGTCAAACTAATAGTGTCGGTGCGTAGACGCTACGATAGGAATTGCACCAACATAAACACTGGACAACTTTCTCTAGAAACTTTTTGTGCTATCAAACTTTAACAACGAACTGGTTTTCAAGCGACTGTGTACTTGTGTCACCTTCATAACTGACATTTTCATTTATTTTTGTCACCTGAACACATTTTATAATTTCGTACAAAAGCGCAGCGGGAATTTCCTTTTTGGAAGACAATAGCGGTCTCACAACTAAACGAGTGCATGAGAATTTAGTTCTTCAGTGAGAACGTCTGTTACATGTCATAATATTTGCCATTGTTCAAATCCATGACAATTAAAAATAATTAAGGTACAAGATGAATGAGATTTTAAACACTTTTTTCAAGTGGGAAAAGTTTTTTTTTGTCAAGATCTGTGTTTAAATTTCATTTCTGAGTAATGCGTTGGTTGTCATAACAATTAAACTTCACTCATTTGTATGCAGAGGTAGTTTTTTATTCGTTTGATTTTGCAATACAAACAGTTCGCATTTCAAATTTCTTAAAATTTGAATGTTTGGGGTTGCAACTTGACAAGACTTTAGACACTTTTTCAAATGTCTCAGCACTGAAATCTCGACTGCGACTGACTTGTTTTTAGAAAAAATGCAAAGCAAGAATGCGTGTTTGCTGGAAATGAGTGACAACACAAGCAATTGTTGTACAAAGTGTTATCTGACGAAGCAGATCTGTTGTGCAGTGAACTTTTCCACATCTTTTGTGACTTGAACTGCAAAGTTTTTGTAGTTTTCTTCAACACTTTCCTAGCTGGAACACTGGCGTGCCTCTAACCTGACGGTACAATTTTCCAAGTCAAGGTTTTGACTTATTAACATTGCCAAACAATGTTGAAACAAAGCGAACCACAAAGTGCGTTCCTGCCAATTAAATCGCACACGAGTCTTCTGGTTAACAATGGAGGAAGTCAAGTTTCATGATGGTTTCTCGACGATTATGACGGAAAATCATTTTTATTACACAATTCATGTGAATTATTATTTGCGGCAGCGACGGATGATTTCGCTTTCTTTCTGATGACTTAAGAGCAACCAGAAGTGATTCGAAGCTTTACAAACAAAAGCGTTTTTTCGACTTTTCATTGCCGCTTTTTCGAAAATTTCACTTTAGCATCTTACGAGGTGAGGTTTTTATCACTTGATTATTCAATCTTCACTCATGCATACTTTAATTGTGGACATATAATATGCGGATGATGGCAAACTTTCACTGAACCTGAGACGATTTGACTGCCGGCTCAAGTGTCAAAGCCATAGAAATTTTAATTGTCTAAATCCAACTTGCTTTGGTGGATATTTGATGTTCGATAATCGATTTGCCAACATAATTTTATTTCGGTGGAGTTATGCAAGTACCAACTCGATTACTTCTTATGAATCATCTCTTGAATAACAATAATTTTCTGCACAACATTAAAACCGATTGCACTTGACGGACTTGTTTCTATTAAGCTACGAAATACTCCGAAAAATTGAAGCCGTGAACAGCAGTAAAGTGCTGCAGCTAATGATGCCGTGAAATACTTAAAAGTGTTTCTTGAATAATTGATTCAAAAAGAAATTACTTCGCTTTACGAAACACGGTTACCAAAACTACAAAACGATTCAATTAAATTTGAATTTTTATGGAAAACCGCAGCACGTAATCAAATTAAAGTATCATCGCTTAGGGCAAGTTCATTGGTGTGCGTCCAAGTCGATAATCATAACGTGTTTAGACAGTTAGCAAGTTGACGACCGATGGACGACTATGAATCACGCTTTAAACTGTCAAATTGACGTCACTTATGGATATCATCTTGTAGATCATTAACAGTTTATGTCCCAACCGCAGATGATCTGATTCAAACCAAATGAAACAGTACAACGAGCTGCGTGCATGGATTAAGGTTAAAACATAATTAGGATGTACGAAACGAATCTAGCCAAGCCTTGGCTTGCAAACTTGTTAAGACTCGTTGATTCGAAGTTGAACGGTGATGAGTCGTCAATGTTCGCTTTTCTACATTACCAACCTGCGCTGATGTTTTAATTAATCTTTAATTGCTTTTTCATTGAAACGAAGAAAAATAATTGAAAAGTCAAGTCTTTTGTCTTCGCTATTGAAATTGTACGCTGTTGCATTTCGAACCTCCCCACGTACGCCCAAACGACCGTGAAAGTTTTCCAATTCCAACATCTAAGATCAATTTGTACCCATTTATCTTGCAAATTTCTCCACGACCGTGAAACTTCAAGCTGAAAACTTTTGTTTTTGTGGAGAAAAAAGAAATTTAATGGCATTTCTCCACTCGAAATCAAGCAGCGAGCAGAGGTGGAGAGGTTTTGATGAACACGCTGATAAAATTGACTCGCGAGTGAGTATGAATATTCATCCGGATGTTCTTGTAACACGCAAAACTGCACACGGGCGTCGGTTCGGAAACCAATCAACCATCATGGGATCTGCTTCCTGGTAAAAATTCAGCTCGCATGCTCAAAAGATTGAGACAAATTATCTGCAAAACCGCATACAGCTCCGATACGCAAATCGAGATTCATTCCGAGGAACTCGTTTGACAGTCGATTGAGGAAAAAATCCGCAAATAAAACTTTCTCTGATCCGGCGACACACCAAGTGCGAGGAAATTGAGAAAAATTTATAATTAAATTAGCTGAAATGGTTTTTACAGCGTTCCGATAGATATTCACTCATTTCGTATCCACATGTCAATCAGTTGAACTGCGGGATAAAATAGCACCGACTTGCGGCTACACAGCCAATTGACTGTTCTTTTCAAAGGGTTTTCGCTTTCGTTTGCTTTATGAAGCCTGAAGCCACGTAGAGATCTTGATCTGAGTTCGATTTGACTTGGTCTAGATTCGCCGGGGAATCAGTGAAGATTTCTTCGTCCGATTGATTAACCTGGTTGTCTTTTCACTCTCGAAAGGGTTTGATTCTCATTTTCTGCCTGACTTGTGACTAGAAATTTTTTTCGTTAAAAGATTTTTCAGCTATGGGATGCTTTCTTGCATTTTCAACTCCACAGCAATAAATCGAATCGAAGCGAGTCTCCGATGTCAAAGAATTTTTATTAATTTCACTTTCACGTTAGATAAAAGTCGTAAATATTTTTATGATGAGGGAAAAAATTGCAACGATTGAAAATGTCATGTTTCTAAGCTCCTCGGGTCGGAGATTTGAAAGCTTGTCGGTGTCAATCGAAGCTTTCGTTTACACAAACATTCTCATGACTTCATCGACCTTTTCACAAAAGCGGAGAAAGCTATCGAAGCATTTTACCTCGTCGCCTGCCCTTTACGACTGCGGAAGATGATGCATGCAATCAGCTTCAACACTTTCCTTTTAAAATCAGCGTCTTAAGCTTATCGAACAATTCATCTCGATTTCTTCGGACGCAGAACACTGTGCAGTTTCTTCTTCCAAATTTATAATAAAAAATAATCAAAACAAAACAAATTCAAACACAAAAATGTTAGAAGAAGAAAAGCAAGGCAAGACAAAACATACAAAAAAGCATTAATGACGAACAATGAGGTCGAAGCCGCGCGAGTTAGCAGTGAACCTCCCACTTTCACTGCATAAATACTTAAAGCATTCGCGATCTTCGGCTCATTTTTACTGTAACTTTAGTCGCGTGAACAGCTTCTTAGGCCAGCTTAAACTAAAAAAACGCATTTGAAAATGAAAACGAAAGCTTGCGGATGAGCGGGAAGGAGAAATGATAAAAGTGAAAACACGAAAACTGGTTTCAAAAATGACAAAAGTCCGACGTCGTCGATAGTAAAAGTGTGGCCTTAATTGGGAAATCGAGTGAAACTCTCGATTTTCATTAATCGATAACGAAAGTTTGAAATGAACGTGGTGTGTTGTGGCTTGCAGCTACAACTTGGACTTCACTGGACATGGACGTCAAGCGTCGAAGAAGCGAATTTCGCTGAAGCGCACAACGCTTGAGAGCTTGTGCCCGCCAAGAGAAGCACCACAGTGCCTGCCTGCAACAAGACGCTACAGAACTCATGACGGAACTTGCAACAACTCGCGTAGGCCACGCTGGGGTTCAGCTCAACTGCCATTTCATCGGTTCTTAGCACCGGAATATTCTGACGGATTGGAAGCTGTGAGGTGAGAAGAAAAATAATTTTCCAACGAAAGTGAAACATAAATAATTGTGCATCTTCACAGAAGCTCAGTGACTGGTGGGCAACTGCCATCTCCAAGATTTGTCAGTCTGGTCGTGCATGGCGTTCGTGAAGATGAAGCTCCAATTACTATGCTGCTAGCGCAATGGGGGCAACTGATTGGTAAGAATTTTAATTAAAATTCTTTTGTGTAAGTCGATCAGAGTATAATTTCCGCAATAGATCACGATGTCACAGCCACCCTTCAGCCACGCTCAATCAACGGATCAATTCCGAGCTGTTGTCGGTCTCAAGAACCTCATCCGTCATGCTTGCCTATTAAAGTTCCGGCTGACGATCCGTTTCTTGGGTCACTCGGTGTGCGGTGTCTTGAGTTCCTGCGCTCCGCGCCAGCTCAAAGACGAGATTGCTTTTTGTCGTGGCGAGAACAAACGAATCAAGTCACTTCGTTCATCGATGCTTCGCCCGTTTATTCAAGCAACCCACGAACAGCAGACAGTTCGAGAATTCAACGCGACGGGCTGCTGTTGTTTGGCCGCGGTCCACCTCGTGAAGACAGCTGTTTGAGAGGTGGCTTCGGCCATCAGTGCATTCGGGCAGGTGACACTAGAGCCGGGGAACAACCGGGTCTACTAGCAATGCATACTGTTTTTGTGGCTGAACACAATCGCATAACGCTAGAGCTTTCTGACCTGAATCCGCACTGGAGCGACGAAAAATTATATCAAGAAACTCGACGCATAATCGGAGCAATTTTCCAGCACATTACGTATCGTGAATTTTTACCACTAGTGCTGGGCAAGGAAGTCTGTCGGCTTTTCGAGTTGGAACTCGAGCCTTCCGGCTATTTCACGAAGTACGACCCAAAAGCCAATCCTTCTATTGCAAATGCCTTTTCGGCAGCTGCTTTTCGATTCGGCCACACTCTCGTGCAAGGTTCGATAATGAGAAGCGATGCAAGCTATCGATTCTTATCTAACAACGTCTCGCTTCATGAAGAAAATTCTTTCGGCGATATCGGGGGCATTGGATCGCTTCACAGAATAATTCGAGGGATGGCATCGCAACGAACGTTGAAGCGTGACGAATTCATGTCTGCAGAGTTAACAAATCATTTGTTCCAATCGAATTCGTTTCCGTTTGGCATGGACTTAGCTGCTATAAACATTCAGCGTGGAAGAGATCACGGACTGCCAGCTTATGTCGACTGGAGACAACCGTGTGGACTAAGCGCAATTCGAACTTGGGAAGACTTGGAAGTTGTGGCGGGTCCAAAATCAGCTGAAAGGATGCGAAAAGCTTACGGAAATGTTGTAGACATTGATCTGTTCGTGGGTGGAATTAGTGAACGGCCGGTGGTTGGTGGCTTAGTTGGACCAACTTTTGCATGCATAATTGCACAGCAGTTCACCAACCTGAGAAAGGGCGACAGGTTTTGGTATGAAAACTCAGGATTTGAGTCGTCATTCACTCCCGCACAGCTTTTCTCGATCAGAGGTGTCACATTGTCACAGGTGGGTCGTTTAAGGGGAAGTATTTGCACGATAATATGAATTCAAACCTTCACAGATCCTTTGTCGGAGCTTGGGCAGTTCGAATTCCATTCAACCGCACGCTTTTCTGCCACCAGAGTTCATTGGAAACGAGCGTCAGCGATGTGGATCAAACATGTTTGCTCCGATAGACCTAGCGCCTTGGGTTGAACGAGACCCGTTCCACAAGGAAGGAGATTTTCCAAGCACAAACCTAATCGAGTCTGGCTTCAATGAACATGTGGCGCCACAAAAACCCGTTGCCAACGTGGATTTTGTGCCAGACGCCTCAGTTTCATTCACAGCGAGACCTAGACCATCGACCACTAAAAAGACTGTTGACAATATGCTCGATCTCTCGACTACAACGACGACACGACCCAAGAAAAAACGCACGACAACCCGAAACCCTTCACCGACTGTAATCAGCAACAAAATTGACTTTGAAGACACTACTCGACCGAACACTCCTTTCAGCAAACTGACAAAGGATGCTTCGACCTCGAAGGTGAAGCGGTCGACTAGCAGAAACACAAAATTGCCCCAAATCTCACCTGAACCACGAGAACTGCTCCAAAACTTGACTGAAGACTTTAGTACTAGAAAAATATTTCTCAACGAAGACAACGCGACAAAATACATGAACAACCGACCGATTGCACCTCGACTCAACGATTTACCTGAATCCAAAGCCAACAATCCTGAGACTCGCTATGGTTCCGACAATGACAATGAATACTACTATGACAGACCTTACAGACCGACTTACGACTACAGTAAACGACCTTACTACCCAACTTACCCCCCTTTTACGCAGCCAACGACGAACAAAAGACCAGTTGCATTCCAAAATAACCGACCGAGCTTTCAGAACACCAACTATGTTGACTACCAGCAGCCAATCAGACAGACAAACTCGCCGATCTCGAACCAATATGCATCGACACCCTTCAGCTATGACACTTACTTGACTCAAAACAACTTTGAGAACATGGTGATTCCCCTTCTCATCCCCCCGAAACGTGTTGTGAAGCGACCGCCGACAAGAACTACAAGAAAAATGGACTTTTCGACGTACTTGATAGTGGAAACTACCAACAGACGACCGACACCGAGCTATATTGACTATAAACGGACGACGAAAAGACCATCTCTGAACACAAACTCTCAAGTTTTTTTCTCTTCTCAATCTCCTTCTTTCATCTATGTGAATAATAACAATAACTTTCACTCTTCCATTGACGTTGACAACGACGACGACGACTCGACTAACGTTTCATACTTTCCATCAAGTTTTAACCAAGTTCCTATTAGGAACCCTTCGCATGAACATCTAAACCCTTTCAGTTCTGACTTGAATCCACAATCTGCTTTCTCTTCTAACTTGGCTGGGGTTTCTCAAAACAACGACGAAGACAATTTTGACGGATATTTACGACCTGACACGACCTTTTACGTACCTTTGAAGACTCAACAACCACACACGTCGTCTTACAACGACTATACGAAGTATAATTACAAACCGTCTGACGCGACGAAAAGTAAAATGAAGTTTTACTTTATTCAAAACGTTCTTCACGTTGCGAAGACTGAAGAAGACTTGAAAACTGACCAGGACGAAGGACTTTACAAGCATGCACAATCCAAGCGATACGCAGAGTTTTACGACGACCAGAAAAGCTCTGACAATGACAAGACGCACGAGACATCTGACAATGACAAGACGCACGAGACATCTGACAATAACAACGACATGACTAGCACTAGGACATTTGACGCCAGATCTCGAAAGGAACAAGTTTTTCTAGTTCCTTTCAAGCTTTTGACTAGAGTTGAAAGACCCGACAACTGGGTGACGACTCTGACGACTGACTCTGACCGAAAGAAAAGACTTCCAGACGTACCACAGCTTTTACAAGACGACAGTAACGTTGCACATGAACTTCCCAAGCCACTTTTTGGCAGACACTAAGCGATCGAAATATTGATCGGTACAAAATAAAATCCTAATTTGTTTTAAATTATTTTGTCATTTTTTATTTTTGTTGATCTGCTATCTTTCTGCAATTTATTTTCACCTATCTGCAATATCAAACGGCTACCTAGTAATTATTTTGAGAAGCATCAGTCCTAATATCCAAGAGAACACAAAGTAAGTTATCGGATTAGTGCAAGCGCAGAAATTTATTGCTGAAGATCATCACTTTCGGGGTCAGATTCGCTGCCCGAAGCAGACGAATTGGAAAGTGATGAAACGGTTGATGGAGAGTCGAAAGGTTGCCGGCGATAGAACTCGATACCGTTTCTCAAGTCCATAAGTGATTGCTTGCTTTTGTCTTCATTGCTGTCAAGAATCCTGAGGTGATCCGAGTTCGCCAACTCGTTCCGGTCCTTTCCGTAAATCTTTTTCACGTATCTTTGGAGCTTTTTGATAAGCAACTCCTGACGATTGCTTCTAATTGGATGTTTCAGTCTCATCTGGGCAGAGAGTTGCTTCAGCTGACCGTAGTCGAGGATTTTCCAATCGTTGCCGCTTATTTTCCAAGTAAAAAGAATTGTCGACTCGAAGAGCTTGCGATGTGCAAAGCAATCAGAGTCGTTTGAGCAATTGAAGCACTGCGACAGTCGATCAAAGTCACTGCCAGTGAACTGGATAATCAAAACACAGAGAACAGTCTGTGATAGAGGGCATACCTGAGGGAAAGAAGTTGTTTTAGCTGTAAAACCGAACTGGGAAATGACTTACGTTGAGTAGCTCGAAAGCGAGATCGACAAGGATGCCGTATTTCTTGTTGTTTTTGGTGCACAGACTGTTGAGAGATATCGCAATGTAAATTTCAAGTTTGTCCTTATTTCCGGTGTGACAACTTACTGATTGGCAACGTGGATGGAAAAAGCTTCGATATCGAACGAATTTTGAGTGACGATTGTGCGTGGAACTCCTTTGAGACGACTTAGCGATGCTTTTGACACAATTTGTAGTTTTGAGTAGCAGGCGCCGTGGATTTCCATCGGGAGTGATAAATGGTAGCCTGAAAAATTGAGTTTGATGCTTTAGAAGAACTGTTGACTTTTTAATAAAACAGTTTTTATATACCTGGCGAGATGCAGTCATCTTCTTCGCAAGTCACCACCGAGTTCGCGTCGTCTTCTTCAACGTAGTAGTTTATAATTTTCTTCGAGAACGTTGGAAAATCTTTGCTGAACGGCTTAATGTCTTCATGGCAAGACTCGTTGCCAGATTCGAACTTGTCCTTCATCCGGTTCATGATGTCAGAGAAATACTTGTGAACGTCTTCGGAGGTGTTGGCTGGTGACATGCTTCCGCTAAGTCTAAAAATTATAAAATATTTTGTTAACAAGAAAGAACTTCTTAAACTTTATGTTCCTACCTGAAGTTCATCGGTCTCGTCGGTGGTGAGTAAAGCATGTGGTGTGTTGGAGAGGAGCGGTAAGAGTAGTAGCTGGGTGACCTGAAGCCTGGCGGCGACATGATGCATCGATTGGCTACCGGCGATCCGCAAGGAGATCTGAAACTAGGGTGCGGTGATGTGCGGTGCTGGTAAATTGGACGACGAAGTGTTCTAGTTCTATTGAATGGAATAATGTTTTCGGTGTTTTCTTCGTTAAACTCGTATTTCTTATCAGCCAAACGCCGCTTCCTGAAGATGCTGATCTTCTCACACTTTTCATTTTCTTCGGAGAACTCGTACGTCTTCGCAGCTGCTTCAAGCAACTCTGGGGACTGGGGAGATGCAGGTTTCATCTGTGAATTTCCCGGACAGTAGATCGACACCGGTTCAACTGAAGACTTTCTTTTTAACTCTGCGCCGGTCTGCTTTTCACAGCTTCTAATCGCATCAGCGTAGACCATGTTTTTGGCTGCGACTGGCGACGGCGACTGACACTCGTACTCAGAAAAGTCTGCTAAAATCTGTGCCACGATCGAAATTGGTTTAGTGGCACCATTACTGGGGTCTGCCTTGTTTATATCACAGTCTTCAATTCTCAGATACTTCGAGCTGATGACCCCGCATCCGCTCTTCTTCATTCTTTGCATGTCAAGCTTAATGTTTATGGTGTGAATGAGACTGTTCTCGCTCATGATGATGAAGTCCGGGCAGTTGAGATGTATTTTGGGATCAAACTTCTGGGTTGTGTCATTGAAGCGGTATTTTGTGTGCACTGTCAAGTTGCACTGCATGCACAAGTCGTTTCGCTGATCCGAGGAGTCGTGTTCCCGCAACTGCTTGCAGTTTTTACATCCCATCGAAGGCACTCGGACAATTGATACGAACGAGTGCTGGTCTTCGATTTCACTTGAACCATGCACAATCAATGTCTTCGAGTCGTTTTGCCATTGCGTCATCGTCACGCATTTAATATCTTCAGCTCCATGGTCATCGAAGAGATTGACTGAAAACTACAAAAAATTCGGTGTAATTTTTTTTCGCAACAGCATTGAATCCCTTACATATCTCCCCAATGCCAAATGCGGCCTGTAAATCCAGAAGAACAGCTCGTACTTGTAGCCGGAGTTGAAATCGTAGTTCACAACACTCTCGCTTTCGCAACAAACTCTTTTGTAGCTTATAAGAAACTGAAAACTTTTTTGTTGATTATTGTTGCTTTGGAAATTTGTCAAACTTACGTTTCCGCAGAGTGTTAGCCCCATGAAAATGTGATCGTTGATGTCTCGGAAAGGGATGATGTCCTTAAGGCAAAACTTGAGCACATTTGCTGGGCTGAAAGTGTGTTCGTTCGACTTGTTCTGAAGGTTTTCATTGAAATATCCAGAAATTGAGCGATTCACTATTCTCGTTAATAACATTTGCCTATTTGGACGCTTTTTGCGGGTTTTCGCGAGCCTAATCCTACAGTCTCCATCGTCTGAATCCTCGTCACTTGTGGTGGTTGTCAGTCTTTTCATCTTATCACTTTAAATAATGGCCAGAAAGCATTTAAGACCTCAAGGAAAACTCTAAATTTATTTTGTGGTGAGTTGATGTTGTGGTGAGAAATATTTCCGCGACTCAAGATATTTGACAGGATATTTCGGGGCTCAGCAAAAAATATTCGTCAGAAATTTGTGAGTTTCAAATAAAAACAGAATTATTTTATTTCTTATCACGGGCTTGTTTTATTCGTTTCAACATTATTCCTGGGAAGCTATATAAGAATCTTCGTCGCGTTTCTCTAAATTCATGATAATTTGTCTTAGAGCGTGCAGCCACTGCCAGTTGGTGCCTTTAAGGACCAGCTTCCGTTGAACAGCCTCGGCACTTTTGACATCTTTGGCTTCAAGGTCTGCGATTAAATCAAAGTCAGACAAGAATTAACAGCAAAATACTTGCTTGCTTACGTTCTACAAGCTCAACCAAATGCTTTTTGACCTCGGAGTCACTTTTTGCCCAATCTTCCTCGAGAGTTTTCAATTTTGTCGCTACTGACGACTTTATGCTGGCGCTCAGCCCTTCCACTTCATGGTTTAACACACTCAGCACTTTCTCTTTCTTTGAACTCAAGTCTTCGTCGCTTACAGCTGCTTCTTCTGGATCTGCGTTCGTTTGGTCAGGAAGTCTGCTTGGGGCCTTCGGTGGCAGTAAAAGTGGTGTGGCAGTTGGTGGCGACGACGCGCTAGAGCTCAGCGGAAAAGCCACTCGTTTGTTTAAGTTGATTTTCAAGTTTCCAGTGCTTTTCACGTTTTTCGGTGGGTCATTCCAACCTGGTGTGAAACCTAAAACGAAATGAGCTGAAGAAACGTTCTTGACAACATCCAAAGTATTCACAATCACCTTCCATGGTTCCTCAATAAATACGTTCAATCTGACAACAAAGAGTCTCCAAAACAAAATCAAAACACATTTGAGTCTCCCCAAGTTGCCACGTTCAATATACTGAAGATTGTTTGCTTGTGGATGTGCGGTGGAAATAAATAGACACGTACCTGTTGCCGGCAATAAGAACGAGAAATTAAATATATGAAAAACACCTGAAGTACACAGTCACAAATCGGTTAATTGTTCATTAACAAACGTAAACATTTGCTCCGTTATCAGCACTAAAAAGCTCCTATTAATTGTCGTCTCAATTAATTTTTATCACTGACCATCGAAATGTCGAGCGCAACAGAAGCAATTCGAAAGTTAAACTTCATCGAGAACGAGCTGCCGAAGCTGATAGTTCAGAGAAATGAGTTCAAAGGCTTTGAGGTGGTCAAATGTACTGCCGAGTTCAACAGTCATCTTGATGGGTTCATGTCGGCGATTTATCACGTAAGTTCCCTTTGTGCAACAGGGATAAAATGTCCAATTTCAATTTTTGCTGTGTTTTAGTTGGAATTGACGATGAAAGCTCCAGGCGACACCAAGGAGAGTGTCCACAACGTACTTCTGAAAATAATGAAAGGCGACGACAGCTTCCGTTCGCTCACCAAGTCTGTTCAGCTGTGTTGCAACGAAGTCCATGTCTACAAAGAAATCATTCCGTTTTTCAAGAAGTACTTGAAAGATAACAACGCAACACTGTTCAACCCAAAAGATTGGTGGACACCTCAAGTTTACTTTGCCGACACGGGCGTATTCCCGGAGCTCGGAAACGGCAAGGAAACTTTGGTGGCCTTGGAGAATTTGAAGTCCAGTGGGTACAGAATGGGACCGTTGCTCGATTTGGACGAGGCCCACCTGCGGTTGATGATCAAGAACATCGCTTACTACCATTCCGTGTCGTACGCACTTCGCATAAGAAACGATCCAATGCTGGAAGAACTGGCGAGCAAGTTGGTTCCGTTTTCTTTCTTATCTGACAATGTAGAAGAAACGGGGTGGTATAAACGCCTTCTGACTCTCGGAATGGAAAGATTTTTCACTCTTATCGACAAAGATTCGAAATATCACTTCAGTGATGACTTTGTGAGAGACGCGAAGAACTTCAAAAGCAAGTTTTTCGAGTCGCCGATGGTGGAGATGGAGAAATATTTGACAAGAGACGACCCGTTCACGATTATTCTTCACGGAGATTACGTTAGAAACAATGTTTTGTTCAAATACGACCAGCCAGAAGGGTTCGAAAACCCAAAAGGGATCAAGATGTACGATTTCCAGGAAATCCGGTATTCCATTCCGGCAACTGACATTTCGTTTTTCATGTTCATGAACACTCCTCAATCAAAGAGAGAAGAGTTATGGGAGCCTCTACTGGAGTATTACCACGAGAATCTTTTCGCATCGCTAACCGACATCCTGAAATGCGAGCTTTCTGATCCACGCTTGAAACCATACAGCTTCGAAAACTTCCAGAAACATTTCGCGCAATACGCGTTCTACGGCGTCGTCATATCTTTGCACTATGTGCCCTGGCTTGCGTCACCATTAGAAGAGACACAGCGCATAGCGCACTTGTTCGAAACTGACATGAACGGGAAAGAGTTCCATGATATCACGCAGAGTTGCGGTGGTACAGCGGTTGATGATAGAATTGTCAGCATCGTGAAGCATGCCAGCGACAAAGGCTACATGAAATCGTTTTAAGAGAGGAACAAACGTATAATCAAAACAAATGTATTATCAGGCTTAAACAACAGATTTATTATATCATGTATGTAAACTCTAAATATCAAGAGCGTCAATCAAATGTGCTGTTGTTTGGAAAAGTTGCAGCGAAATAAAATTATAAAATGCAAGATCTCGCGATGTTTTCCATCGTTTCCCAACAAATGCGATAGGAAAGTGGAAAATTTGCTTCAATACTACATATATTTACTCATGAAAATCTCTTTTTCATCGTCGAGACGCAGTTGTTCGTAACATTTTAAAAATTTAGATCGTTGCGTTAAGTAAGAATTTTGATGGGAGATAACAAACGATCCGGGTCAAATAAAAGCAAGAAATCATCGATTGTTCCCAAAGGCAGGAAGTTACGGAACAGTATAAATGTCTTCATCGTTGCAGCTGGACTCTTTTTAGAAGGCCAAGCCGGCATCGCGGTAGGTGGTGAAGATCTTCTCGATTGAGTTGACGTAGGCGGCGGTTCTCAAGTCCAAGCCCAAGTTGAAGCGAGCAGCTGTCTTCATGATGGCACGTGCTAAAATTGTTAACCGAGAGTTAAATTTATTCAACTGCAGTTTGTTTTACCAACATACCTGATCTCTCCATTGTGTAATCAAGACCAGAGTGAACGATGTCTTTTTCTGAGGCTCCCGAAATTCTCTTTTGGAAAGCTTCCGAGGGTGTCACTGGGATTTTTCCACCAACACGCCCGAAACGGCGTTCCAACGACTCTTGCACAGATTCTAAACAAGAATGAAACGGGAACTGTTATTAACTTTCAAACTTATGCAACTGGAACCAAGAGATTCCAAGAACTTATAGGGTTAAATGAAATGTTAACTAAGGATGACAGTGCTCTAGGTATTATCACAAAATCAAAATCAGTTTTCTATCGAGACGGTCTCATACATACAAACTTCAGATGGAAAATGAGAAATTTATAGGAAAACTATTCAATCTAAGTCAAAGTTCTCGCGAGGGATCAATCGGTGAACATTTAACCCAATAAAACTCAAACCAAACCAAAAAGTCACGAATACATTACGGTCGGACAAAGCCTTGTCAAGTGACTCTTCGATAGAAGCTGTTTATACAATTGCGGTATTGGCGTGGTCATTGTTTGAGTGTGTTTTTGGTTTTAAAGGGATGAGAAATATAAGAGAAAAAAGAGAAATTAAAATCTGATTATACTCAGGACCACGGCAAAAAATCAATAAGCTTAAGCATGTGTGCAAAAGTCAAGAAATTTAGAGCAAAAATGCCGGACAGGTGAGAGAGCAGAAAGTGCAGTGAAGCTCAGCTATGAGTTCTTGAGCTGAAAACTTACCCAAAAGGTGGTAGTTTGATTCGCGCTCATACTTGAAGGTAAGACGACCGTACGAAACGTGGTTCAAGTTCTTGAGCCATTCGAAGAACGACACGGTAACACCACCGGCGTTGATGTAGAGGTCAGGAATGACAAGAATGTTGCGATCAATGAGAATTTTGTCGGCAGCTGGTGTGGTTGGTCCGTTGGCGGCTTCAGCAATGATCTTAGCGCGGATCTTGTTGGCGTTGTCGCTGGTGATGACCTTCTCAACGGCAGCTGGTACGAAGATGTCGCATTCCTCGAACATCAAGTTCTCGCCTTCGTATTTCTAAAACAAGTTAATTACTTTCATGTTTTAATGGGATGAACCCGCAATACGATACCTTGGCTTGTGGGAATCCGACGATGGTTCCGTGTTCGTTGCGGTAATCTTCCAATGCCTTTGGGTCAATACCTTCTGGGTTGAAGATGGAGCCATCATGCTCGATGATTCCAATGCAGGTGGCTCCGGCGCGGGTTAAGTAACGGCAAGTGTGAAGACCGACGTTACCGAAACCTTGAACGATGAAAGTCTTTCCACCCCATCCTAAAATAAATCATTGTTAGTTTGGTTACATTCCGTCGCAATTGCAAATAGCTTACCTGGTGTGGTTCCAATCTGGCTCATGTAGGTTGCTTCGTTAATGAAGTTTTCCAATCCGTGGAAAACACCTCGACCTGTGGCTGAGACACGTCCGTGAATACCGCCCTGGTTGATGGGCTTTCCGGTGACGCAAGCGTGTGCATTGATGTCATTGTGTCCAATGGTCTTGGCGTATGTGTCAGCAATCCAGGCCATTTCACGTTCGCCAGTTCCCATGTCTGGGGCAGGGACATCGACGCCTGGTCCAATGAATCCTTTCTTGGCCAACTCAAGGGCGAAACGACGTGTGATCTTCTCCAACTCATGCTCAGAGTATTCTTTGGGGTTGATCTTAAGGCCGGCTTTAGCTCCACCGAATGGAACGTCAACGCAAGCGCACTTGAATGTCATCAAAGCTGACAGAGCCTTGACTTCATCGCGGGACACGTCCATTGAGTAACGAATACCTTAAAGAGACGACAATTAAATTTAGTATATTTGAATAATTGATCATTTTAATTGGAATTAAGTTGAATTGCAAATTTTATCGTTGCTGACGACACGCGAATCTACGGAAAACATAGTTCAGATATCTTATTCAATGTGTTAGACTAATTTCTACGACAACAACAATGTTGACTCGGACGATCATATGATTTTCCTCGTGTGACGCAACTGATTCAACAGTTGACACACCTTCAGAATTTTGTTTTGAATTTGCCCTTCTCGCGATTATCTTTTCACGTCGGAGCGAAAGAAATACCGTCAACCTGCTAATTGAGTTATAGCCGGAGTCGTAATACTTTCGGCAAATTTGCCGCTTAGTTACGCAATTTCAATCTTATCGGAGCTCTTATCAACTGTGAGGAAACCTAAATCAAACGTCAGTTGTGGACGTGTTAATTTTTGCTTGCATTTCGGCTTCGATGTTTGCTTAGGTGGTTATTCCTTCATCCGATCGAGATTATTTTTCAACCCGAAAAACAGATGACGTAGATTCTCGTCGCTATTAAAACGAGCAATAAAAGTGTTTATGTAAAATGGAACCCGTTGTTATCAAAGAGACGGCAAATCTCGCCTTGACACCACACGAAAAACATAAGAAAAATGTTTCCGTTAAGCTATCGTCTCTCATTTCAAGGTTTTCTTTACAAGGCTTTTCATTATCATCACACACACCGGGTTAAGAATTCAGGGAAGAAGAAATTTAACGATTGATTTACCAATCGCTGAGAATCATCTGATTTTAATGCCGAAGCCGGTTTTCTATACACACGTTCTGGTTTTGATCTTCTGCGTAGTGATTTGGTATTCAAGAAGAAGTTCAAAGAAAGAAGAACTTGCAAGAAAAAAGATTTTTAATGAAAACTCGTGGCAAGCACATTGATCGAATCAGCCAAACAATGCTTACACAACACGTGACATTCACGAGACGGAACTTTAACCGGCTTTTCTGTTCTTTATTCGTCACTTGCTTCGATGAATTAGATTATCGTAAGCGTTGATTGAGAAATTACATTGAAGCCATTTATAGCGGTTGATGATAAAGGCGTCACGGAAAGTGATAACAAAGTTATCAAGTGTGAAATTGGAATCAATTTAATGCATGTAGCCATCGAGTCGAGCGATAATCATTAAACACACATTTTGAGTTGACGCAAGTCTCGATTGTCATTGACATCAGGATAAAAGGTTTGGCAGCAGCGCAAATCAGAATATTCGGCTGAAGTTTGTTTATCAGCCAACTAAACATACGAATTGAATGTCAACACATGGTGCTTATACTCTGAGTAAATGTGTCAATTTCGGTTTTTTTGTCAGTGTGTTGTGCAATCACCGTGGGTCACAAGGTTTATATGGCACTTTTCTTCTTGCTCCTAGGATTAATCGGCTGGCAACTCATCGATGGGTTGTCCAATGTGATTTATGGTGAGGCAGTCGATTGACTTTTAATTGCCCCTAAGGAAAACATTTTCAAGTTGTTTCCATGTGTTATCGTGAAGAATGTGACGAAAGAAGTGAAGAGTGATAAGCTTTATGTTCGTAGTAAAGCGATTTTTCGCTCACAAGAACGAAGATTCTCCAGCTTATTTCAGTCTAATTGCAGGCGCAATTATGTAACTTGAAAAACCAGAGCCAATTTTGGCCGTAATTGAATCCAAAAACACTACCGGCTCAACAACATGTTCGGCGAGAATTGATAACGTCTATTGACTTCATGTTCACATGTCGTTGACTCTTTCAAATCTGCTCAATTACGTCGGAAAATGTAGCCATCACTCGCTTTTCTTGTTCTGAGCATAGTTTTAGAAGATTGTTTTGTTGAAAGTTACGCAAATTTTACTTGATTTTAAGATTTTCCGCCTTCTCCTAGTGTTTAAAAATAAACTTTACATCTGTAGCAGTCTTTGAAACGTGCCCATCGGAATTTTTCTTCTTGATGTGCTACGTAAATTGCACATAATTATTTAGCGTAATCACGAACTTCTTTCAGACACTTGTTTACGAAGATCTTTTTTTGGAGCCCGCCTAATTACATCACGAGGAGGAAAACACCCGTAAATAAAAATATTTTTTCTTCGTCAACACAAACGAGCGTTCCAGTTATGCAACGAGAAAATGCCAGAGCAGGCACCGCCACTTACCTCCTTTTGTAGGAGTGCGATGAGTCGAGTGCTGGGCGCGATAGCCGGTGATGATCTCGTAAACGCCGCTGTCTCTGCGCAATGGGAAGTTGATTTCCAAAATGTGATCGCATGGCTGCATCAAGCGGAGGATTCCCTTGACTTTCTCGCGCTTTTCTTCGATAGTCGAGCGCTCCTTCATGTTCTCGACGAGCGAGTCTTCGACGATTTGACAGCCTCGATGGAAGAAGTATTCAACCTGGATTTTTGGAAAAATCAATAACTCGACCGGAATACAAGTCATTTTTCAGGTCGCTTACCATGTCGAAGAACTTGGGATTCTGAGCGGTCGGGATGTGTTGCAGGCGCTCTGGAATCTGGTGATCAGAGTAGCCGCGGCTCTGATGGCTCATGGCCAACGGCAGAACCTTGGTCAATTCTTTCGAGGCAATTGATGCCTTCACGATATTCTTGAGGTGATACATTTTGACTGCGACTTTTCACTTGAGAACACAACACAAACAAGAAAATGGACTTTTTAGTTCAACTGACAATAGGAATCGATGTTGCTCGCGTCGCGAGAGAACAGCGAATGAAATTAGAATGAGCGACTGCTGAGCTAAAAGCAAGATTATTTATTTTTCGATGAGGGTGTCGAACTAAGTGGCTGCAGTTTGGCCTGTGGATTAAAGAATTGGCAGATTATTAACTTTAAAAACTTTTATTATAAAGTAATGCGAGCAATGTCTGCATCAGCAAGGTGCAAACGCTGTTAGTGAACAACAATTTCTTCATTGAAACACCTGAATATCTCTCCCTAAACTCGCAAAGTGCAGCCAGCCAACGTATTAAATTCAGTTTTCAAAAACGTAAACACTGCTGATTTGCAACTAATTTAACGAAAAGTAAAGAAATACAGCCGCTATGAGCTTGATTAAGAAGATTGTCGAGATCGTGGAGCGCAGCGATAACGTCGATGCTAAGAAGAACATCGTGAAGCTGACACGAGACATCAAATTCCACAAAGAAAAGATCAAGCAGTAAGTAAAAGAAAACCAAATTTGAATTCTTCTTATGCGCAATTTTTATAGGTACATCGATGCCAACTATGTGGAGTTCATGCCGAGCTTGATCAGCAATGAGGCTCTAATTGAAGAAGGCGATGGCGTGGAGAACGAGCTTATGCAATTGAAGGATAACTTGAGCAACGAAGCAAAGAATGTTTACGAAGCCTCTGACGAGATTTCAAAGTTCGTCGAGGATTTAGAAGTTGCGAACATGAAACTGAAGATGTCAATGAAGTTGATGAAGATTGACAAGCTTTTGGGCCAAATCAAGCATCTGAACGAAACAAAGCAGCACACTGAAATCACCAATGTTCTCAACGCAGTTCAGCTTTTGATAAGCGACCCTGAGGACAACATCATCAGACGCCTCGATATCCACAAAAGCTTGAAGCAGAGATTGACTGTCGAGCGAAACAACATGCTTAAAAATCTTGAGACCCGATTCCATAGCTTGGTTCAGCTAAAGGAGAAGGCGTTCATGAAAACGAAAGCTGTCACCATGATCATCTCAAAAGACAGCAGCAATATCGTTGATTGCATCAATGCGATCATGGAGTCCGACTTCAACTGCAGAGAAATAACAGACTTCCTCATGAACAACATCTTCGAGCCAATAGTAAGCCGCCCGGCTTCGTTAAGCTTCGATGAAAACGACAACAGCTTCACGATGAGTTTGTCGTACAGCACCGAGCCAATCAGCGAAGAGTTGTGCCCGAATCACATCGCTGTCTTCGAAAACATCCGCGGAGTGGTTCTTTACCTTCTCAACATGAACATGCAACTTAACAGCGGCGAATTCTTCCTTGCACACATTTTCCAAGAGCGTCGCAAGGAGTTCTTAGACTTAATCTACAACCAGTGCCTTATTCATTCCATTCCGAAGACATTCGAAGAGAAGAACCAGTGCACAATGAAGAACGACATCAGTAAATTGAGCCATCAGTTCACCGAGTTCCACCTCTTCTCTTCCAATGACGACGGTTCGGTGCAGCTTGATGATTACGCGCCAATGCTAGATTCGCTCTTCTACGAACAGTTCACAAAGAACATCCAGTTGACAGCATCGGAGCTGCTTAAGCGTGACTTGCATGATATGATGTTGGTATCAGAAGACTCCAGCATAACAACCAACACACCTTTGTCATTCCCCCGCTCGATGGTATCGAAAAGCACCTTCGAACTGATTCGATTGCTGGAAAAGGTCATTCAAGAAGCCAAAACCTGCATGGATGACTCGGATAAGGAAAACAACTTGATGCTTTCAGTCCACACCGTGCTGACCAACTACAGCTTCACCGTTCAGCTGCACCACTCGAAGTTCATGTCCAAAATCCCGCAGCAGTCAGCATTGTTCTACAACAACTGCATGTACTTGTCCAACTGGGTGAACTGCAACCGCGACACTGACAACTATGGGATGGACTCGATCGTCGGGGATCTGGTGAACCAAGGATGGGAGGTTTTAGAATGTCAAATTGCTAAGCAGAAAATTCAACTGTTGGAACTGCTCGGCGAGTTTGGTAAGAAAACATAGCAAAAGAAATAAACATTTCATCGATAATTAATTATTCAATCAGATCCATCGCAAAGTCTCAACGCCGTTCAACCCGAACACTTCAAGCCAATCCGACAGTGCTTACGTCAGATGGACTTGTTGAAGAACGTTTGGCAGACAATTTTGCCGTCAGAATTGTACCACTCGACTGTGGGCGGCTTGTTGGATGTCATCTGCTCTGACATCGTCAAAAAAGTTGTGTCGATGGAAGACATTTCCACGATCTTGTCGAATGGGTTGGTGGAACTGATCAAAACCATTGATGAGAAGGGCCAGGCCTTGTTCGAAGCAGACTCTAGCGCCATGGACTTCGCGTCGAGCTGGCAGAAAATGCTTCATCTTCAGTTCATCCTGGATGCATCGCTGGTTGACATCACTTACAGCTGGAAAGCCGATCAAATATCGCAGACGTTCAAAGCAGAAGAAGTCAAACGCATGATCCGTGCTCTATTCCAAAACACCGATCGTCGCGCAAATGCACTGTCATCCATTGTTTAGTTCTAACGAGTAGAGTCAATTTTTTCATTCATTTTTTTGCAGATTTTTTTGTTGATCAATCCCGTTAAGTTTTCATTCTAATAATCGCTCTGTATTAATCCCCTCCTTTGCTCATTAGTTTCATTCAATTCTCTTTAAATCTTGATCTTTATGAATCGCAGCAATTTTTGTACGGAAAAAATAAACAAAGCAGTAGCAACATTGCGTCATTAAATGAGATGATGAAAAAAATCATTTTTGAACTCGAGCGATCTCAGCTGGGAGAATAATCAGTTCAGTTGGTTTTGTGTTTTACAGCGAAATGCTTCGCGAAATAATTGTTCTGTGCTTGATAAACTCTCTTTGTGCCACTCAGGATGAAACTTTTGCTGCCAATGCAAGCCAGCATGGCTGTGGGTTAATGAGCTCGTCTGCGAGCTTGATTCAAGGTGGAACTAAAAGCGAAAGAGAAACGTTTCCGTGGTTAGTCAACATTTTTGCCAAGTATTTATCGGCCACTTTGTTCGCTGGTTCAGGCTCGCTTATCTCCGATCGACATGTTTTATGCGGTGCAAATTCCGTTGCATACGAGAACTATTTGGGAGACTCATTGGATTTAGATCCTGATCAGGTTTGTGAGCATGCTGTGAAATTTAATTGTTAGAACTTGACCATGTTCCTTTTCACAGAGCTACATTGCCTATAGAGGCAACGAAATAAATGTTCTGCTGGGATCGAGCTACTACAAGTACAGGCATGAACCCGGAAATCTCTTAATCGAAGGCGTCGAGAAAGTGGTGCTGCATCCAAAATTATCCGGAAGCAAACCTCGAGTGTTCAACCTCGCGCTGATCTTCTTCAAAGCTCCCGTTCAGTTCAGCAAATTAATCTCGCCAGTGTGCTTGCGACATACAGACGACCAAATGTACGGAAACACTGTGTACGCTGCGGGATTTGGTGTTGACATGCATGGCAGTCTTGCGGGCTTTAAAAAACAAATGCCGATGGCGGTGTTGGACGACCAGACGTGCCAAAAGTTCTTCCTGGCCACCATGCAGAAAGGGAAAGCTGCGAAGTTTTTCTGCGCACGAGGAAATGGACTAGAGACACCGTGTCGGTTTGACAAGCCACTGTACGTGAAGCAAAATGATCGATGGTTTTTGCGAGCTATGAGTTCGTCGTTCAAAGTCTTCAAGAATAAATTGTGTCGCCCAAGGGCTCCGGTGCTTTACGAAGACATCGGTGCTATGCTCGATTGGATTGATTCGGAAATTTCTCACAATAAAATAAGCGATTAAGATGTAGGTATGAATGAATTCTTTTATTATGCAAACCTTGAAGCGTCGAGCAAATATTTTTATATGTTTAAATGTTTCTTAATAGCGGCGATGTCAGTTTGCAGATCGTTGTTCTGTTGTTTGATGCTGATTATGTCTCTTATTATTTTCTCGTCAGTTTTCTTCCGATAAATCTCGAGCGCTTCTTCTCTGCTTCTCTGAGCTTTTTGTTCCATGCAGCCTTTAATTGCTTTCATGATTTTCGGATCCATAGTTGCCTCCTTGTGGAACTTACTAGGCAGCCAATTATTCACAATGATGTTCTCATAGTTTTGTTTGAGTTCGGAGTTGCCGTTGTTGTTCAGTATTTGAAGTTCTTCTGCACCAGCATCTTGAGTTACGTTTGAACTGCGTCGCAAGGTTTTGATGACGTTTCCGTTTTCAGGGAAGACAACGACTTTGCCTGTTGGGATCCAGCGTTGGAAAATATTAATCGTTCCCCTGAGCCACCTTGCAATCGGCGTGTTCCCGTTTGAAATGATCCGTTCGTACTTGTTCAGAACCGACACTCTTTGCATCAAGTCTACCAATTGACCTTCCGATTTGATCACCTAGACAAGAAAAGTTTCACACTCGCTGCACACCGAATAAACTTTAAGCTGACTCACCTGTGTGTCAGACACCGCCAGCGCATTCAGCAAGTTAAACAGAACGATCGTAATTAGAAAGACGAAAAGCACAAAAATGATGTAGTTCGAGGTCTGATGAATCTCCAAGTTGCCAAACTCAAATTCGCCCGTCAGCATTACGAGTGTTTTGATCAACGCAACGCCTTTTTAACAACATAAAGTCAGTAGTTTGAATTGAAACTTCGTAGATTCTAATTACCTGGGTTGTAAAAGCTGTTTTGGGCTTTATCTTCTTCGTTTCCGGTGACGTCCGTTGAATTACTGTTGACTTCTTGGTCAATGTGGCCAAAAACGGTGAAGAAGCACAGCGCAAATCCAAACAATAAGATCGAATACAACGCGATCGACTTCATGAATGTAAGAATGACGGTTTTCAAAATGACCATGTGTGTTGATACTGAAAGATTGGGCAAAGTTCCAGCTAAAGTCAGAAACTCTGTTGTCGCGAAAAGGATTGTGGTGCCTCGGAGAATGCGTTGAAATTCTTCATCGAACATATCAAGCAGCACCAGACACGAAAGGACGATCAAAACCATTTCAAACCAGTTGATTTTGCTTCGGAAGTAATGCTTCACCGAGAAAATGCACTGAAGAACCTCGCGAAGCGCCAGCATCAGCACAGAAACGATGGATAAACCGTAGAAGAACATGTAAGTCACTAGTCGGGAGGTTAGGAAAATAAATTCAAAAGTATAAGCTGGAAATTTAGTTAACTTACCGCTTCTGGTTCTGTTTTCTGGTCGAATTGATTGACATAAAACGATGAAACTGGAAAATTTGACTTGAGAAAGGGTGGAGAATATTTGACAAATGAAAACTTACACGATCAAACTTATCATGAACAATGAAAACACGAAAAAGTTTAAGTAGAACAACAAGCTGAGTTTCGACCACTTCATGTACAGGAAACTGAACAAAACTGGATGCTGAAACGACAAAAAAGTTTTCATCAAGAAATTTAATTAATGAAAGTCGATAAGAACCTTGATAAGATGGTGCAGATCCTTGTTCTTCGTTATTAGCTGCAACGGGGCAATTTCCCGGTTCTCGAATGCTTTTGGCGGCATCAGGAACGAGTAATCGATAGATATTTCCTGTTCATCATGCCCGAACACGTACATATGAGTTTTCTTGTTTCTCCGATTAGTCGTCACCACTGAATCATCCAAAAATCTTTCGAAAGCGTCTTTCGATATGTCGTTGATCGCGCGTTGCCCGAGATTGTTTGGGGTGCAAATGTAAGCTGATTTTTTCAGCAATGCCATCGTTGCGTCATCATTCTTGTAGCGCGTTGTGTAATGCAATGGAGTACATCCGTAAGAATCTAAATTAATAAATAGGACGGAAAATGAATTAGAAAAGCATATGAACATCTCAGAATTTTACCTTTCGCGTTGATCACGTCCTTTTGTTTACAGCGTGGATCTTCAATCAGCAAGTCGAAGCATTTTTGAAAGTCAACCATTGGATCGTTTGTCTTCTCGCGTCCAAATCTCAAGCAGACTTCATGCAACAGAGTTGTGAAATTGTTGCATTCCAGTGGAAATTCTTTCGGTTTTTCGAAGCAAAATCCCAAAGAAGGCTGCTTTAAGAACATTTCAACGATTTTGTAGTGTCCTTGCATCACAGCTACGAACGATGGGGGGAAATTCCAAGTAGCGCCTTTTGCTCTGACGCTCACGTCGATGACTTCATGTTCGAGAATCAGTTGAACGATGTTGGGCGCACCCTTTATAGCTGCCATTTCCAAGTATTTTCCACACTCGTCATTGTAGCTCTGCGCGTTGTTACTGCAACTTTCCTTAAAAGCCTTGAAAAACGACTCAAACTCGTTTTCCCTTCGTTGCACCACCAAACTCATCATGAATTTCGGGTCCACGTTCTGAACCTTCTGCTCGGGAAGCTTTCGATGTGCATTCTGAGTCTTGAACATCGTCAACATTTCTTCTTGGCGGTAAGTGTAAAGATCGATCGAAGAGTTGTCCAAGAAAAACTCGACGAGTTCCTTTTGATTTGCAAGTTTTGGTTGTTTTCGGAGAAGCCTGAAGAACGGAGTTTGATTTTTGTCATTGGGCACGTTCGGATTGCAACCATTTTTCAGCAAAATCTTGATGCACTGAGACACATTCCCATAGTTCTGGTTCGAAAGAAGGTCGACGAGAAGGTGAAGCGTGTTTTTGTCGTTAAACTTCACGTTGATTCCAGATTCGTCGAAGTTTTTCAAGAAAGCTTTTAGGTTTTCCGGGCTTTCGGAATCGGCTGCGATGTGCAGTGGAAATCTGTTGTCAACGCTTTTCTAAAATGAAAACATCACAAAGACGTTGATTTGAATGTAGAGAAGAAAATCTCACCGAATAGCAATCTGCACCATTGTTGATACACGCTTTGACAAATTCTCCGACATTGGGAGTTGCTAACACGCTATGAAAAACCGACAATCCCGAGTCTGTTTGATGATTGGCATCAGCGTTCAAGAATTCCAATGCATAAACGAAGCTTCCTAAATCTCTTCGCGCGAACGACTCCAACAACATACTCTGAAACATGACACAAGATTTAATCGTAAAACTTCAAGATGGCATTTCTGTTTGTATTGAAAAATCACATTTCAAAGATTTTCAGCGAATGAGTCTGGTGAATTTTTTTTCAAACAGTTCAAAATTAAAGTTCTTACTTGGGGATCTTTCGACAACATCGCACTACTTGTTCCAGTGATTTATTTCTCAATTTTCTGTTTCCGCACAAGAAGCCGAAGCACGAATTGAAAAATGTTGAAGGTCGTTTACAGCGTTTGATTCGATCGCCGAAACGCTAACATCCAAACAAGTTTTTTAATTCACACAAAACTCAAAACAATTTGTCTTCAGTGTTCGCTTATTGATATTAATTGAATTTCTTTATATTTTTAATTTTTGGGCTTTCTCAAAATAGCATCATCGGGAGAATAGCAAAAATGACATCATCGGGGTTAACCACACTTTGCACAATTAAAACATTGATTCAATTAAATCTATTTTATTCTGTCGTGTCAAGCACTGAACCTTGTACGATATTTTTATCAGTTTAAAGTGTTGTCAATCAATTATCACCATGAAAAGATTTTTAATTATTTTTCACCGCTTTTTGGTCCGAACCACACGCTACAACGTCTTCAACCGTCTTCTCGCAAAACACTGAAAAGATTTTCTCTCTGTCTCTTCAAAGCTCATATGTGTAAGGAGAATATCAGTGCCGAGTTCGGTGATTCGAATATTTCGTTCTTTCTAACGACAGCATGAACAAGATTCACGCTGGCACTGTCAAGCGTCGTAATTTATTTATAAACGAAAGATATTCCGCCACAACAAAAACAAGAAACCGGCAAGTTTTTTTTCTTCTCATCAACAAATTTTTGGAGGGGTAACAGATGCGTAACTGAATTGTTTTGCTATTATTCATACCTTTTTAGATTGTTTTCAACTGAATTATCTATTGAGAGTTACCAACCAGTTTAATTTCGTCGATAGTTAGAAACCTACGATCTTATTGGACGATAATTATTTTATTTAAATTTCAAATGCAAAGTCTCTTCATTCACTTAAGCAGTCACATTGGCGGCAACATGATTCACAACCACGTCTTTGACAACCGTCGCTGCTGGAGTGGAGGCTAAAGTGCAAAGAGGAGTTGGGTTGAAATAAATGTTGTTCAATTTTCTTATTTCAACCCACCTGGAACGTGAAAAAAGTACAGCATGAACCCGGCCGCCAGAAGAAAGTGTGCTGACGCGACTCCAATAACAAGGAAGAAGGAATATTTGGACAGCTTGAGTGATGGCAGCAGGACGTTGACCAAAACTGATCCGGAGAGAAACGCTGCTGTCAACACCAGAAGCCACTGAAGGAACGAGACTTGAATGGTCCACAGAATTGAGACGGGAACGTAGACTGCTAACGAGTAACCGTACAAACAAACGATCGAAAGCAAACTGGGAACATAAGGCGCCTGAAAAAGACAAGTTTCAAACCCAGCATCGTCATAATTTCATGTTTGCCTTACACTCTCCAAGTCCAGATTCGTTTCATCGTCGAGATTAACACTCCACTTAAGCACCGACCAGATCGCCACTGGCATGACACAGATATACATCAGGATGCAAGTTGAAGCATAGGAAACGAGGTGAAAGTTGTAGTGCCAAACGAAATCACTGGTGTGGTCGTGTTGAAAGAACTTGGCGAGATTTCCGCTGATGGCAATGGTGAAGATCAACGTCACAGTGACCCAGAATGGTCCGTACAGATCCGGATTGACGCCCTGAAAATCAATCAATGTCATTTCTTATTAGTAGACTAATTTAGTTGACATTTTTTGAGATTTCGAACAAAAACTTACGAGATGAGTTTTCAAGTAAGTTGCTGGAGCTCGTTTTGGAATCAAAGATGTGGCAATTCTGCAGAGCGGAGTTTATAATTAATTTTCATTGATGATCGAACGCATCCGGCACTCACCTGTCAACCACTTCCATAGTCTCGACATTGAAGAACTGTTGGTAGAATTCGATTTGAAAGAGAGATACTTTGCTTGCTTGTGTGGCATTTCCAGATTCTGCAAAGGATTTGTCATAAAAAACGTAAACAAACGGCCAAAATCTAGTTTACCGGTGGTTGACGCCTTCTTCTGAGTGTTCACTGATAACTCTGGCGATTCATCGAAGTTTTCAAAGTCGTTGAACCCCAGCAGACTATCTGAAGACTTTGCCATTGCCATTAATAAAATTTGTTAACTTGGAAAAATAGATTCGTGGATACTGAAAAATACTTGAAACAACATAGCGCCGAGTCGACGAAGGGGTTTGTGGCTAAGAAAAATTGTTTGTGAGTTGGAAAAAATTTGCGACAAATCTAGCAAAATATAGGATAAGAAATGGAGGAAAGCACGGAGAAGCTGTTGAAGCTGACGTTGGACGAGACCGCAGAAGAAGCGAACGAAGAAAACTGCCAGAAGTGGGGCTTTTTGCTGCTGGAGATCTTCAAAATATCAATGAAATTTTATAAAGGTAGAAAATTTGTTTTCCAGGAAAATTTTCATTACGTTTCCTTTTCATGTTCAGATAAATCGGGCAAGGCCGTTCACTTGTCTTACGAAGACAACTTGAAGCTCGTGGCGCTGACAATGCAAGCTAGTCATGGACCATTGTCCGACAACAAGTTGGAGCCGCTGGGGATTTTCGACGTGATTGGAAAAAATCGACGAGAACAGTGGAACAGTCTTGGCACGATGACAAAACTGCAGGCGATGGAGGGATTCGTTGACCTTCTGGATCGTCTCTGCCCGAGCTTTAAGCCCTATATCGAAGCTTTAAAACGGGATCGCAACGAAAAGCGAAAGCAAGCTGCTATCGAACAGGCGCAGAAATCGAAGGAACAAGAAGCTGAAAAGAAGCTAAGAGAAGCCGAGAAAGCAGTTCAACATGAGAAAAACCGCGAAGAAATGCAAAGACGGAAACTTCAAGAGGCACTCAATCAACAGACTTTCTATCAGTTCAAGGAATACGCTGAGAAACAGTTCCCTGGCAACCCCGAGCAACAGGCTACGCTCATCAAACAACTACAGAACGAGCACTACACTCAATATCTTCAACAACTTCAATCACAGCTGCAACACGGCGAATCAGACCAAGCACATGACGTAACGTTGAACGCTAAAGAACAGGAAATGAGCTTAATCCAAGAGAAAGATCAGTGCGACAGTGACGAAGAGTCGGGAGAATTCGCAGTCGTGCAGCCAGCGAACATGTGGACGAGAAGTGATATGAAAGAGTTCAAGAATGAGGTCACTGCTGCGGGCGGCGATGGAGTGATTCGAGTTGGTCATGGAGATTGCGTCACCGTGCGCGTTCCGACTCTAGAAGGTAAGCTTTAAACTTCAAATCCCTTAGCAACTGAATTTCAATTTAATGTTTAACAGGTGGTTCAAGCTTGTTCTGGGAATTTGCAACCGACGGCTACGACATCGGTTTTGGAGTGTATTTTGAGTGGAGCAAGCCTGACACAACGGAAGTATCAGTCCATGTCAGTGAATCAGATGACGAGCTAGATGACAATGACAATGACAATGAAGTTGAAAACGACGAAGACGAAGAAATAACTTGCGTCGATGACCTGGAGTCCGGCAGCCAACAAGTGCAGCAGGTTCGAGCTACACCAGTTTTCAACCGACCGCCGCTAAGCATCATCGTCCCGGTGTACCGACGAGAGTGCCAGAACGAGGTTTATGCGGGCTCGCACAACTATCCCGGCGAAGGCTCGTATCTGCTGAAGTTTGACAACACGTTTAGCCTGTGGCGCTCGAAGACTCTTTATTACAGAATTTTCTATACAAGATAAACAAAAACGTTATTTGCAACATGACGATAAATTGGTTTTCAAATTCTCATTTCATTCAATGGGTGACATCCGAAATTATAAATTCTATTACATGTTAAAAGTTTAGCGGAATTTTTGATGGACCTAGCATTGAAAACTTTATAGATGTTTCTACTACAATCTGAACTATAATAAATGTGATTAGCTGGAGTTAGCTCTTGGCACATTCCAGTTGAATACCAAAAACTATGTCGCTGCGTAAATTTTATGTGAATAAAGTCGACCGAAGAAGACGAAACTCTTTCGATTGCACCGCTCAATGCTTTCAGACATGAATAAACCCAGAATAAACCAATTAAACAATAGTTTTGCAATAATGAACACGCATAAACGCAAGTGATTAATTTGCAATCGAGTAATGAGGTTCTAACGCAAATCTACCGTTTGCCGATCGCGTAAAAGCTTTCATGCAGTGGAAAATTAAAAAGAATTGAATTAAAATCAAAAACGTTCACCGCAGTTATTATAAGTGATAGGAGATGATCAAACCGGAGAGATCAATCTTGAAGCATCGTATGCACAACTTTGGAGAAAAGTCTGCAGAATAATTTCGTTTTCGTTAGTAAGTCTCTCGAGCGTGCTTGAGAAATTTCACAAATCTTAACACATGCGTGTCAGAGAACATTTTTCAGATTCACTAGAACAAAATCACCGTTATCTCGAATATATATCATGCTTGTCGTCAATTTTCTCTTGGATTTGTCATGCGTTTAATTTTCAAGTTTTTTCGCTGTTGATTAAATTGCTTTTCGGAAAAATGTGTCTTGGCGTTGCATTGAAATCGTTCCGTTTGATTAGATTCTTCTGAGATGATTCACAGAACAAAGAAGCAAGAGAAAGTTTTTAATTTCTGGGCTCCCTCGCAATGCTGGGATGACCCGCTGATTACCACAAAAAACCAGCTCAGCATCTAGTTTTGCTCGTAAAGTATCATCAAAACACGATTTATTAGTTTTTTACGGTTCATTCCATTCTTCCGCAGCCAAAAATTATTTTCGGAGAAATTAAGATTAACTTCGACTGGTAAGTGAAGGTAATGAAGCAACTTACGATGTTCTGCTTACAGAGACATAACAAATGTGTGCCAAATTAAATTATACAACGAAAAGCTTTATCACATAGTTGAGCCAGTTGGTTGAACGTTTTTTTGAAGATGAAAAGATTCAGATCTGCTTGTAAACCCACAGCGCGAATTTCTTTTCAATCACAAAAAGATCGATTCAGGGGCGTCAAAGCTAGTTTTTGATTCATGTATCGTAAATATAAGTGAATAATTTTTTTATACAAGATGTTCAACAAAAAAAAGTGTTTTTCTCGAAGAAAGAAACAAGAAAGAAGAAATGCTGAAGCGACATGCGATAGAAAGAGCTGAAAAATAGAACTTGAACACTGCTGAGCTTCTTTGAGTTCGTGAAATGTTGCTGCCAGTTTGTATTTAGCAGTTGAAGACATCAGGTGTGCAACCAAAAAGGGGAAGACAAAAATAAACCAAAGTGAAGAATAATTTAGAAAAAATTAGCACTCAGAGAACTGTTTGCGAAAAAAGCTTTGAAAAGTCACCATCAAGAACTGTGCTACAAGATCAAGGTTTTATTAAAAAAGAACTTGAAACTAAACTAAGAAGCAATTGGAACATTCAGAAGCAACTAACGGTAATAGTCAAGAACGTCGTTTCATTACTAATTCAACATTTAATTTGTAAAACAAATAACAACACAACGGGTTTTGACTGTGGCGAGTCGCGACAAGATGTCCAATATAACAGTTTCTGTTTTAAGAAATGCTTTCCAAGTGTGTTATTTCTTCATTAAGAAAAGAAGCAAGAAATGAGAATGAAAGACAGGCACCACGAGACGCACAAGAGTTGTGTTAAATTAAACCAAAAAGTCAATGAACCACGGTCACATCGAATCACCACACATTTTCGCTCGAATTTTTAATTAAAAACCAGTGGATCCAGTGGAGAACGCTCGACTAATAATCTTTGCATCGTAAAAAATACAAAACCTGTTTTAATTTCGGGATGAAAGACGTTTACATCTTTCTCGAGTTGATGATCTTGACCTACATTGCCCACCATTCTTCCTACCAATAACGAAACCATAAAGGAAGCATTTTGTTGGCTCTACTTAGCCGCTGTGAGATTCTCATGATCGTGCTTTGTGGAGAAATGGGTCAATTTTGTGTGATGAGAACAGCATTTCCCATTAATTTTTCATTTTGGCTATGAGGTTTCCTATTGTTCACTTAACTTTTGATAGAATTCACCCGAGAAATTTACTCACAGCAATTGCTTCCAGCCTGAACAACTTCTCACGATCTAGATGCTTTCTGATTTGACAAGAAGCATTCTCCTCTAGTTATTTCTATGCACATTTTTAACCGAGATTTAAGAGGAAAACGTTGCCGCGACAATTTTTGCGACGCTTCAAAAAACTTTCATAGTCAATTATCTTGTTTGATTATTCCATTTGAGTTGTTCGATTTTCAAGCTTTCTTCCTTCTCAAAGTTGTGTCGTGCTAGTAGGAAAATACAAGCGCCAGTTAAACTTGAACAATCTTAAACTGGATAAGTCTAACGACATGATTCAGTTGCGAAATATATTGCGATGAGAATAAATAAAAATATCTTCAAGAGCGCTAATACAAATCTGCGCGGTGAACTTTATTGCAGATTATAAAATTTCACTTTTGCTGCTGGCAGCTATTAAACTGCAAAATAGTGCGATGATCAATTCCCTGTCAAATTTGCTCCAGCGGAAAGAGTTTGTGTGTCAAAAGTTTCGTTTTCCCTAATGCATGTTTAATTGCCATCTCTTTCATACGCTGTTGTTGTCTTCATTGCGCAGCGGAAAAAATCTTCTGCCAAGAACTGATCCGAGAAGGTGCGGTGAGCGATTGTTTCTTTGTTAGCGCTGGTTATTAAAGAAGAAACAATAAAAAGTGATTGTTCGGAATGCAAATCAAACGACAAGCCGGCTTTGTATGTATATCGTGTTTCTATAATTCCAATGGAATTTCGTATTCAAAATTGGTAAACTGTAAAAGAATTAATAATATTCAAGCAATTTCCTATGCCGTGTTCGAGTAGTTTGACAAAGTCTTCGTCAACACAAAAAAATTCGCCTCAAAATATTTGCTAAGTGATAACGGTGAATCGACTCACTTGGCACGGAATTCCCCCTGAAAGAGAAAAAAAAGTGTCCAAAAGAAAATATCAAGGCGTTGTTCACTCGATAAACTGGAGCGAGAGATTATGCTTTCTCGAAGAACGTGTTCCAGACATTTGTTATAAAGTTTCTCGAAGACGTCGAAGAATCTTTGTGATTGATAGACGAAATAAATGCGAGTAGAACATGATTAACGATTTACATTTCATTACTGCCGAAGAAACGGGTTTGGAATGATTGCATCACCAAGTTCATTGTTTCTTTGATTGGAGTGTGAGATTTTTCCATCAATTTCTGTTCGCCTCTCGTGTTCTCTATAAATCCAATTAACATCACTTTTAATTGCTTGAGAAAGAAGAATTATGTTGGATAATCTTTGTTTTCAAATTCGCAGCTTTCAAAATGAACTGGAAGCCTCTACTCTTCGCTTTCTCGCTGATACTGGGCATATCTGCACGTCCCGCTGAAGAACCGGTACCTGAAGCATCAACCGTCTTGGAAACCTCGACACTTTCGGATCTCACAACAGTCACTAAGCTTGACACAACAACGGATGTGTCGACAGTCAGGTATTTAATTGCGAGCTTGCCGACTAAACCCACTAACTCCCGCAACAAATACGTTAACAATTATGCTAATTTAATAACTAAACATACCTTTAACCAACTTAGAATTAGTAACTTAACCGTAGAAAGTGGTGAATCTAATAACAGTAATTTGACAAACTTAAGTGTGCATGGCATCGTAGTCGATAGCTTTTTGCCTGAAGCTGCAACCGTATCATCAGCAGTCACTTCGAACTCGTCGTCACGGCCTTTAGTTTTCGTTGATGCAGACGCCCCAATAACGACTCGCCGTGCGTTTGTTAGTCAAGGATCTTGGTCGAATTATAACATTGAACGGCCAAAAATCCCACAGCAGCAACGCAAGAAGCCAGTAGTACATAAAATTATCTCAAAATGGTCAGACAACCCAAACGAAGTGTTCAATCTACACGGCGGACACCATTTGCAAGCTGCAGAGATAACACAATTGAAAGACCATTTGGTGCATAACTCTTTTGGTGGTGTCACTCATCATTATACAACTTACCGGCCAACAAATCCTTCAGTAACCAACGTTGTCACTGTTCTTAAGAAGCAACCGGTCAAAGCAACCATCGTGAACAAATGCAAGAAAGTCAAAATTAAATTGGGAAACTCAATTGCAAACCAGAACTTCTATAGCAGCAAAGAAGACTGCGACGATGTAAAGATTGAAATCGCTAATAAAATTCACACCATGAACAAAGTCACAACTCCAATCAACGAGTTCCTTAATAACGATAAATTTGAAGACGCTTCCGACAGCGACTACGACTCGGCGGAGGGAGAGAAGAACGGTGGGCTTGTTGAATCTCAAATCCCGCAGATCATCAATTCTATAACACAGATGAAGAAACCAAAGCCAGGCGTGTCAAAAGAAACGTCAACTAGCGGTAATCTAAAAGGAAAGCACAAGAAAAAGAAACCAGCGAGTGGAAACCAAATCGAGGAAGAAGATGGAGATGGAGACGGCGGAACAAGCACAGGCTCAATGGTCATGACTATGATGACAATGTTGGCAATTTTCAACCCAATGAACTTTGGCGTTTGGGGAATTATCATGGCGCCGATGGCCGCGATGCTTTTCGGTGGAATTATATTTGCCGGCTATCACGTCATGAATCATCCAGCAATGAGACACCAAAAGTGGTCGCCGCCTCAAGAGATCGTAATTAAAAACAAGATCAGGTATTCGCCTCTGCCAATAAGAGTGACGCATTTGCACAAGCACTCGAGACCACCTCCTAAATACGAGATTGCTCAACCAGTCGAGTCTTATGGCCCGCCGATGATGTTCACTCCACCTTGGAGTACACTGCCAAGCAAACACAGTCACAGCTCACCCGTTGTCGTGAGAAGACCAATGACTTCTTACGGTGAACCTCCAGCTATAATTGATGACTATCAGCCGTCAGCTCCCGCTGGAGGCCCATACAGAAAATCTAACATGGGATCAAAAATGTCTCAAAGACCGAAGAAACCGTCGACAAAAAACAGTTACAAGTTTAAGCTTCTGTGAAGTTATTTTTCTCAGTCGCAAAAAGTGCCATCAACAGTTCAGTCAATGACCGGAGCTGGCTTTAGGGGGTCTCAAGGGCACGCGGTGACTTGTCCACGAAGTCTGTATGATGGTACCT
>JPYR01000030.1:98687-117216 GCA_000775305.1 Belgica antarctica
TGTGATCGCGAATATTTAGATGAGTTGTTGTCTAAGGTCGTGTTCTTGATTATTATTTAACTCGTTCTGAATTTGAAGGAAAAAAAACTAATCAGGTATATGGATGACTAACAAACGGGCAATGCAAATTCGCAGTTTTTGTAACGGCTATTTGTCGACACGTTGTAGATCGAAAATTGAAACCGACGGTGCGGTCAAGGACGTAACTCCAAATGCTAACGAAAATCGCGAACTGAAGGTCAGCAGCAACCTTCAACTGACGACTGGAAATAACAACAATGAGATCTCGATTAAGGAGTCTTCATTCCATCATGGCGTGGCCGTTCCTTTGACTCTTGAAGAATACGAAAAGGAAATCGAACGCGAGAAGGAATTACTCAACAAGACTAAGAAGAAGATTGCGATGGAGTCGTCAACCGCTAAGGATGGCATCAGGTATACGCTTTTCTATCACTTATTGTACAAATAATCTAAAAACTTGTTCCAGCACATGGATTTTACTCAGCGGAAGCAACAACCCCACAACTCGACCTGAAATGAAGCCTGCATTCAGAATTGACAGCGCTGAAAAGATTGAAAAGATTGAAAAGAAGCAGCAGCCGAAGAACAACACCATGACGACCAAGAAGAAGATGCCAACCACTGTTTCGACCAAGAAACTCCCAAAACCAACCCAAAAGTATAACAATAAATTGCTGACACGTGTTAAAGTTGCAATTTTGAACGAAACTGACGCCGAAGTCACCACCAAAGCTGCACCAACGACTAAGAAACCGCAGCTGACAACCAAGGCCAAGAAGTACACAACACCGCGTCCAAAGACTACTACCACCACTGTTGTGCCATCGACCGTTGCGGCTAAAACAACTTCGACTGAAGCTGTGGAAATCATCGACGATGACACCGAAGAACAGCAGACTGCTGCACCATTAGAAACATCAACGTTCCTGATATTGGAAGCAAAGGATGCCGACTTCAACTTGCCAGCCGATCGTGAACCTTTGAAAGCAACGCCCACGAAGAAAACCGTGAAGACGAGCGTCTCAACGAAAACTAAGAAGAAGAAAATGGGAGCAATTAGTACCAACAGTACTCGGATTAAGAAAAAGTCAGACAAGAAAAATAGTCTCACGAAGCTTTCAGCCAAAACCCCAGAAAAACCAATCGCCACACAAATCTACAACTACTTAGCCAGAGAAGTAAATTATTTTACAAGTTATGAGTTCATTTTCTAACTTTTTTAATTCTTAGGTGATGCCGTCAGTTGGTGTTGGTCTCGTGGGCTTGGTCGTGACTGCCGGACTTGCAACATACTTCTTGGGGGGTCCCTTGACAGCTTTGAGACGATCTTACGATATTTCAAACAGACGCGATGAGTCAGTTGCCTTCGACAGATCAGATGACTTTGGAAACACTCAAAACGAAGAAGAGATGTTTGGAAAAGTTATAGCTGGCATGCCCGAAAACTCGGCTTACAGAAATAACATTCGCGTCAGTTCTTATCGTCCAAAAGCTCAGCCGTACAATGGATATCCGCAATACACTCAGCAATCACCGAAATATGTTACGCAGCCACAGCTGAGATACCGAACGATCGATCCGTACCAAACTGCTTATCAAAGCCAAGGTCTAAACCAGAACCAAAACCAGAATCAGAACCAAAACCAGAATCAGAACCAAAACCTGAATCAGAACCAAAACCAATTCCCTCAATATTACACCCAACAAATCATGGCACAGACACAGGGGAAGTCAGCAGTGAAAGAATACGCGGCAACTCAACAGCAGCAAGTTCAACAGCCTCAGGTTCCGCAAAGCAGCGCCGTATACACTGACCCGATGACTCAGAAATTCAACATCGACGCAGTCGACATGACGACCAACAACCCTGAAGCAAACTTCATTAACGAATACGATGAAATCGCGCAAAGCTACTACCCGCAACAAGACGAATCATCGCAGTCGAACCAAGTTACATTTGAACAACAAAATATCCAAGAAATTGAACCGGACGCGATGTCCCAGAATGAAGTTTCACGTTCAGAGAAAGTATCCATTGTGCATGCACAATCAGTTCCATCAAATCATCGCACTGAAACGTCCGATGAACAATTATTACCGACGCCTGCTGCCTTGACTTTGTCCAATCCAGACGAAGAATACCAAAACTCCATTGCAAATGCAATCATGAACCAGAAAAAGCAATTCGTAGTTGGCTCGGTAATTGCTGAAAACTTCGAAGAAAGTCCGCCGAGCATTGTCCCCGAACACGGACCGCGCAGAAGGAGAAACGCCGGAACCAAAGCCGCGAAAAGCTTGGAGAACAACGAAATCGAAGATGAAGACAATTTGAGAATTGATTCTGAAGCGGCGACTGCCAAGGCTGAAGAACATTCAACGGTCGAAGGTCACTCACCGAAAGATGGAGAACACTCAATGAAAGACGAAGCAGAAACAACAACAGTTTCCAGCGAAATCCATTCTTCTTCAGTTCACGATGACTCTACTACGCAATACACAGTAACTTACAACATCGAGAACTCTCAAAACAACATCTTCGTTCTTTTCCGAAGAATTCTCGACATGAAGCTCCGAATGGGTCTCAATTTCTTGCAAAACGCCACTCTGGCCTTCCAGCATTATCTCAGAGGAGTTGAACAACGTGTGAACACGTCTCCAATGTTCAATCCTTACATGAAGAACGAAACAGTGTCAGCAGACACACGGAAATTGAAAGATACTCAAACGAAGAAGATTGAGACACTTTAAATCTAGACACACACTCTATCCTTCTTGATGAACAAAATTTTTATGACTCGTTCCCGATCGAAAGTGACATAAAAATTAAGAATGAAATGAAATAAATTTATCTCAAGGATACGGAAAAAACCTTAAAAGCTCACTTTTCCCACTCAGACTGTTATTCGAAATATTTAATACGAAAAAATCCACAGGAAAACTCAAATTTTAATTGGTCAAAATTTTATTCTTAAGCATTAATTGATAAATTAGTTTGCAACATGCAAGACACGACGCTGCAAATAATTAAATTTGTATTGGAACAAGACGAAATAAAAATTTAATAACTTAAAAGAGCTTTTTTATAGTTTGCAATGGAATTTTTATCACGCCTAACATCGCAGATCCTGTATTGAACTTTATTTCACTTTCGCTAACTTTCTAGAAAGCTAACCCAACGCCAAAGGCGCAATTAGCCCGAAAGCTGCGGGGAGAAGCCCAGCTCCGACCTATAAATTGCATAAAGTTAAGAGAAGACTTTAAACCAAAAACATTTTCTTACCGCAGCCAGAACAGCAGTGCTGTCACCATTTACACCAGGGTTTTTTCGCATTACTGCATAGTTTCTAGTTCGAATCTTTTTCTTTTTTGGTACTTTCTGTGCAGCCGCTGCTAAAGAATTCGCTTCATTGGCGTTCGCAGCAGCAGCCACGCTTTCTTCTATCGTCTGTGTTGACGGTTCTGTCTCAATTATTCCATTGTATTGCGATGGTTTATAAACGTTCACTTCCATATTATTATTATTACTTTGATTGTGCTGCTTATTTTGGTTTCGGTGCGGCCTGTTTTCATTTTTGTTATTGAAAAAGGGAAGCACACTCAGCTTGACTTGTTGCTGCGTCATTTTCGTGGGCCCATGTGGGGGTCTGTGAGTGTTTGCTGAGTGGAAAGGCGGCCTAACTGAAACTTCGTTTTGCTGCGATTCTGCAGTTATGATTCCTTTGTTGTCGTTTTTTCTAGTATCAGATCCATAAACACCGTTCTGTGCTTGGAACATCATCGCACGCTGGCCGTTGCGTTTTGGGAACTGATAGCCTTTTGTGGTTGAAACTAAGACCCATTCTCCATCTCCACCTTCCGGATAAGTTAAAGGATGTGATCCGTCTTTGTTCGTGTAGTGATTGTAGTTTTGACTTCCTGAATAGTGATAGTCCGGTTGGGGTCGACTTGGCCTGTCATAGGAGTTAGGCCGTATTTCAAACGAACCGGGCCTGTCATATGGATTCGGTCTTGTCTGTTCATAACTCGGGCGATTAGATTCAAAGCTTGGTTTGTCGTAGCTTGGCTTGTCGTAGCTTGGCTTGTCATAGCTTGGTTTTTCATAAGGCCTGTTTAAACCATATTCGCCAATCCCTGACGGTTCGTGTTGGTTTGGGAAGTTTGATGGCCGGTTATCAGTGATTATTTCAGGCTGGTATGGACGATTAGGTCTATTTTCGTCGTAATTGTTGTTAAACGATGAACTGTGGTGTGTTGAATGGTGAGAATATTGCGATTCAGACGGTCTATTGTGCGAAGATGATGACCCACCGTAGAATTGATTATTTTGAAAGCTTGGACGATTTGGTTTCTGAGAAGAAAGAAAGAATTAATAAATGAACTAAATCTCAAGCGCTTTCAATCGTCATAAGCTGGATAAAACTCACGTTTTGGTAAAAGTCATTAAAGTCGTTATCGTTGTTACCGTAGTCTTCATCATAATTATTCGGTCGATTTGGCCGGTACCCACCGTTGCTTTGATAATTGTTTTGGGTGGAAAACGACGGCTTCACTGAACTTTGCCATTTGCTGACCTTGCCTAGAATAAACAAAGTTGAAATATTCTCCCAAACTGCCGCTAATCACCTTACTTTTACTCCATGGAACAGCTTCGAGTGTCACCCAGCCGCTGTTTTTGTTATAAGGATGTTGAAAGTTTCCGTTTGGACGGTAATGCTTCCTTTCTTGAACGTCGTTCAGTTCAATTCCATCCTGATCTTCAGCTGTGCTTGAAACTCTTCGGTTCTCGTCGTCTTCGCCCTCAGCTTCAATAGACTCGTACTTGTCTCTAAATGTCTCTTGGCTGTCATTGTCAACGGAGGGTGTTTGTTCCGTCGGCTCCGACAACTGCACTTTGTTTGCGTAATCTTTTAGAAACTTTTGCAGCAGTTCTGGTGAATAAACCGTCTTCATGGTGTGTTGATGACTTTGATGACTATGCTCAGGTGAAAAATTTCCATAACCATTTGTAACACTTTCTTCTTCGCCCGCTCCCAGCTTTTCATATTTATCGTTATCATTGATATTATGTGGAGTAATTGTCATGCTTAGCGAAGATTTCAAATCCACCACTTGGTTGTCTTGGTCATGGTGCTTTGGAGTTTCCACCTCATTGAATTTTAAGTTCTTTTCAATAAATATTCGTCAGTTTGATATTCAGAAAAAAACCAAAAATCAATTTACCTTATTGATCAGTGCAGTGTTCGCTTCAATGATGGTAATCGGTTTTCCATTCGGCACTTCGACTTTGTAAGTTGTGAAGTTGTTGGCCCTTAAAATTTTGTGAGGCGCTGTTTGGAAAGGAAAATAAGATTCAACTTTCGTTATTTCCACTTCTTCAACCTACAATTTGTAAAGTGGACAGTTTCCAAATCTGCTTTGAAGATCGATAAAAGGTTCACAAACAACACAACATTTAACTTGAAAAAAACCATTATTTGTTCGAACTTGAAGAAACTTTTCTCGAATTTAGAAACTTTTTATCCTTCAACACAACATGTCAATTAAAAATTTCTCCGAAAACTTATCAACTTCTAATTTCTTTTTTTCTTCAATTATCAAGCAACGATCTGCTGAATTTCACTGCAATAAACCGACTGAGACACTTGCTTCAGCTACAACCTAGTAATATAGTTTTTCTCTCAGCGTCACAACATCAAATTCAAAAGAAAATCGAGAGAGATGGCACGAAAGAAAGGTAGACGAAAAGAAATAAATAAAGACAAGCATTGCTTTCCTTCGTCTGCTTTTTATTATCAAGCAATGTTGATGCTGGTTTAAGAAATATGTTTGAAGTTTCTCAAATGTAATTGCTTCTCCAGATTGACCTTGAGAGAAAAGTAAATAGAATTTCAAGATCGCAATCAAATAAACCAAAGTAAACCTTTCTCGTTCCCTTTTGCTGCCCACCAACGGTCAAGAGTTTTTCTTTTGCTGCTTATGAAACTGGAAGAAAGTATGAAGAATCAAAGTAATCGTAATTTCAAGACCCAGAGATGAAAGTTCTCTTCGCGCTCAACCAACTGATTTACGAAATTAAAGTTTATACTTTTATTTTCAGTTGGCACCGAAGCAAAGAAAATGTTGTGCTTATGCTTCCAATTCTAGCGATTAATTGATGTTTCGTATACATTGTTTGTTGAGTAATTCGCATCAATCATGTCATTTTGTGCTGCATCATGAACGTTACATTCAAACGCAATTGTTGTCAGCAGCAACACCGCAAAGTGAAAAGGAGAAGAAAATACTTTAATGTCTTGAGATAATATAATTTGAATTGCTCAGCCAACCACTTAAGCGATTTGCTGGAGAAAAAGTGTTGTGAATGAATTACAGATACTTAGTTTAAAGTTTAATAATAGTCATATGCAGCGTTTAATAATAGTAAAAGTACCTGAACTTGAAAAGTGTGCTTAGAAGAAGAAAAGAAAAATAAACAAACTAGAAAAAACTGTCCAATTTGTAATGTCTTTATGAGATAAAAAAAAAGCATTAAGTCTTCCATCAAATGATTAGAATTTGTATTTCTATGTAAAAAACGGAAATATTTATTGATGACTTAAATCAAAGCTTTTGAGAGACTTCAACTGATTTTGTACAGATTGATGTTAATTGAAGATGAACGAAATTTTAAAAATCAAATCAATCGTTTTCAATTGAATGAAAATAAATAAATTCTAAACATTGAAAGATCTATGCAAACATAACTAAAGCTTAAAACTAAAACTTTTTAAACAAACTTTGAATCCAAAAAGTGCTTAAAGTTAGGCAACACGGGCAACTCGAGCTTTTTAATGACTGTCTGCACAACTGTCAGATGATCGTTAAAGATGCAGAGAATTCATCACTTCACAAATCAAAAGATTTTAAATATGAATTTACTTAAATTCCCTTAAGTGGAAACTCCAAAAATATTAAAATCAAATTTCCGCCCCTCTCAATGGAACTTGGAATGGAACAATTGTCATGCTTTACTTAGAAGAATGGATGGTGCTTATGCTCAAGTGTTATGTTTATTATTACGCTTACTATTATTCAACAATAGCGATTCTCCAATTTAAAGACATGTTGTTCAAAGATATAAAAGAATGACAACGCGAAACAAATTTTTCATTTTATCGCTGATTTTGGTGAAGTGAACAAAAAAATTGTGATGAAGGAAAATTCAAGAGAAAAGTATTAAAATGAAATTAAACGTGATAATTTGTGGACTGGTGGCCTTAGCTCAAGTGATTCCTGCTGATTTTGTGCAGTACAATGGTGTTGAAAGACCTACATTGATTCGAAAGACGCGTGACGACGATAATGCTAATGTGCAACAAACTTCAAGTGCAACAAACAATTCCACAGAACTTTTTAAAGTTGAACCTCGTGAAAATAGCGATAGTTTTGATCTCACAACAGTGGAAACTGTTTCACCAACAACTGAAAGCCAGTCAAATGACAGTCACAAAATACCGCCCGCACTTTTAAACACTAATGTCGAGTTAAGTCGAGAGAAATCTGAAAAGCCGTCAAAATCCCTTAAAGATTTCGCGTAAGTTTTAAATTTCAATTTTCCTTGTGAAATTGTTTTTACAAAATGTTTTTAAATCAGCACACCAACATCAGCGCAATTTCATCCCAAAATTATTGGACACAACATCGGGCACGAGAGAGTGAAGCAAGCAATCATAAACAGCAAGCAAAATGCTTTCAGATACACATCCATGTTCAACCCAAAGAACGAAGTAAAGACTAACGATCAAGTTGCGAAATCTAATGAAGTTAAGGCTGACGTCTCAAAAGAAAACCCGATACAAAATCCAAAAGAATTCTTGCCTAGCCCAGAAGTCAGTCCACTCTACAATCGAGAAAACGAAGTGCAAAATCATTTTGCGCCCATGAACCATTACTATCGACCGACGAAACAAGATGCACAGTTCCCGACGGAAAAGTCGTTCAGCTCAAACCCACAACTTGATACAAGGTGGCTTGGAGGGAACCAACAACCACATGACTTTCATCATTCTCCACCTCATGACTACATGAGACCACCACAACTCCCACAAGGAAGACACACTCAAGTTAAATATCCATTCTTCGGAAACTATTTCGATCATCATCATCATCAACAACAAAACGAGGATCGAGTGACTTTCCCTAGTTCGGAAAACTCCAATGGCAACAGCGAAGAACCCAAAAGCTGGTACAGCCATCAAGTTCCGGCACTGAACTTCAAGCAGCCGAAAGGAACGTGGAAATGGATACCAGAAGAAGACGATGGGTCAACTTATCAAAGCACGGAGTCGACTTCAGCCCTTTCGTATGAAACTCCCCAACAAAATTCACATGAATTTTCTCATCAAACCTCACACGATCGACCGTACTCGTTCGTTTCACCCGCATCGCAGAATCAAAACTACTTGTTCCATCATCATTCAGGTGACACCAGTTCTGCAGCGTGGCCGTCAAGTCCTAGCGGAAGTGAGTCGTTGTTGGCGTCTGAAGAATATCCGAACAGAAAACATCAAGACTTTCAGAACATTGACGTGAAACAATCTCGGTAACTTTGATTACTTCTCAAATTTTTCGGAATGTCGCAATGTTTATTTCTGCAGGAACCCATGGAAAAAGATAATTCATGTTATGACGGCTGCCATTCCAATTGGTTTGATCAGTTGAGTAACCCAACAATGCTTTTGAACGATGTAATATGTTCCATTCTTCGTTTTCAGTATCAGCTCTAACGCCTCGAATTGTTTATGTTCACCCAAATGCAACAGCGTAAGTGAAATTCTTCACACTCAATTTCAGGAACTGCTTGAAATTGTATCTCTTGTAGCACTTGCCCTGAAGTTTGTCTGAAAATCAAAGTTATGCAAGTCTCATTCGAGTTCATACTTTTTGAAGGTTTATTCATTTCTTATCAAGTTTTTAAATTTGTTTCCAATATTTTTGATCGGCACTGGAATGAAAAGTTACTTTTGAAAATTTTATTTCTCTTAATTCCGCATTTCGCCATTGATTTAACAAGCTTACGCATTAATGGAACCAGATGTTATTTAGTGCCACCAGCAAAGCTTGCAATTTTAATTGAGTTTTCAATGGATTATCATCATTCATGAACATTTCACGTTGCATGTATCTTGAAAAGAAATTTTCATTGATGTTCCCGTCGTCTCAAGATTTGGCATCAAAAGTATGCTGAAAATATGCGATCGAAAATGATTCACGCAGAAAAAGCGAAGAGACAAGTCGTGATTGCAGTGAGTCAAATATTTTAGCCGGCTTTCGAAATTTTACGGTAACAAGTGCTTGTAAATTTCACAAAAGCCTGCTACTCGGCAGGCAATTCAATGACCGCTCCAAGGCAAATATTCCGCTTTTGTTGAACTTGAAAGAAATAGGCGCGGATTATTTCACATGAAAGTTTCCAAGTCTCTTGACAATTATGCAAGATTATCGGTGACTGTCGATACTCGAATTTCTTGATATTGACATTAAAAATGAACCGACCCTGTTCTACATACTTTCTTATCCCCTTTTTCTCGTGAATTTACAATCAATATATTTGAAGCTCAAGCTTCGAAGTGTGTTAATTTTTCTTAATTTATACTTTGACAAAAACTGTCCCATAAATTCAGCCATATCTTTCGTGCAGTTTCGGGGACTACAAACAGTTACCATTGAAAGAAGTCTGAACCAACTATAAAAACACCTATAAACAAAGGCAAATTAATTATCTCTTCGCTTTGTGAATTGTTCACTTGAAGTTGATTTTTTCCTTCTTCGTCTGAGCAAATCGTTTCGTCGACTTTCACTTTTCTTCCGACTCTTCTTTCTCAATAGCTTCGTCAGCGCGCGTGTTTCTGTTTCGCGACTACACGGACAATATTCGCACGATTTAAAATGCAAAAACATTTTGACTGAAAAGATTAAAAAGTTATGAAATTTATTGACATTTCAGACCTGTCTTGCAACAGCCTTTACCTCCAAGTCAGCAATTTCCAAGTCAGCAATTTCCAACAGCTCCAGGACCAACGGGGCCAAATTCAGGGCAAGTGAACGGACCGTTCCCACAGCGACAGAGAGTGGACACCTCCAATGAACTGATCAATCAATCCTTGACCAACTTTTTGAAAGTCATGGAAGCAAAATTTCAGGAAAAACATCTCCAACTCGGAGAAAAACTTGATGGAAGCTGTGAAGATCGATTCTTCTGCGAGATTGCCTTGAGGGGACGTGCATCGAATGCAGCTGATGTTCATCGGACGCTTTATCATGTTGCTTTGGAGTGAGAACTTTAGTTCGCAATGAATTTTGCAAATTTACAGAATATTCTTTTACAGAACACCAGAAGATCAAGCAAGGAACAGCGGACTTGGAGAAATTTTCCACGCAATCAAGCGACAAGATTGCAGAGTTTTCCAATGCAACAAATTAGATATTTTATAAAGAATAAAATAGCTTAGTAGTGCAATAAAATCTTTCGATGAACCTTTTACGTCACTGCCACTTCACTGGGAAATTTCTAAACATCAACAACTCGAGATAGGATCAACGACTCGAGAAATATGCGACACAAACTGGAAATGCAAAAGCGCTGAAATCTAATAAAAATGCCGATACAAAAACAATAATCATTCCAAGAGGTCCAGCAGTTTCAACAAGCATGATTTACACGTTTACCACTTTCTATCGACTCTTTAAATGCCTCAAATTGTTGTAAAATTTCAATTATTTAAAGCGTAAACTTGTGTGCAAAATAAAGAAAAAGCAAGAAAAAATGATTTCTCGATTTGAAACGGCAAAAAAGCTGAACTCTTAGATGAAGCAGCCAGTGGTGTTGAAACAGATCCTTGTAACATTAGGTAATGAGAAAACGCTACTGCCGCGAATGTCTCAGCAAAAGTAACTCATTGAGAGCGGTAAAAAGTTGTCGATTGTGTGAGAAGATTTTTGAAATGTCATTAAGCGTGTGGCACAAACATGATGGCTTTGACAAGCCGATAAAGAATTTCTAATACGAGAGACTTGAATTACCGAGCAGCCGACGAAAACTTGTTTCTAGTTTTTGCAAAGCATCTCTTCTTCTTGTTTGTACAATAAAAACCTTTATCGCGCATCGCTGATCAAAAGAAAAGAAAAGTTTTCTTTCTTTCTCTCTTCCACAGCACACATTTCACAATTGTCAACCGGCTTCGAGAGTTGAGGAGTTTCAATAAAACAACGCCGGAATGCACCGCTGAAACCGAGAAATTTCTTTTCTCTTAATTTTGAAAACAAGTGTTTAACCGCTGTTTCGTGTTACATCTTTTGCTGAAAGTGTCTTTGTGACTTAATTTTCAAATACCGATAACATTCAAGACAATAGAATTTCACTGAACTTTCAAACTATTTTGTATCCGATATTTTCCGCTGCTGTGAGTCATAAAATTTCAAACTTTTCCTTATAAATATTACTGAAACGTTCAGCTGCCAGTTTCTCTTTAATCAATAAAGTGAACATTTAGGAATTTTTATTCAATAAACCTACAACATTCATGACAGATTAAATATGCATGCGATAAACATAAAATTTCCAGCTTAAAAGGCTTTGAGAGAGCGGCGCGAGTTCAAGGTTAGAATGTAAAAACTTTCGATACTAATCCACCCCCTCGAATGTTGGGTGTAAAAAGAAATGCAAATCAGAAAGCATCTTGAAAGATTGTATAATTTGATCATTGCATAGCACCGGTGGAAAGAAAAATGCGAAAAATCAACTTTCTTATGAAAGCTTTTCATTAATATAATGATCGAAAAGTGAACGTCGGTATGGAGTCGGCTTTTTCTCAAATCCACACACACAGCATCGAGCTTTATTTCGGGCGAAAAGTTATGCTGCGCGATTTTTTTCTTCGCTCGCTGGTGCATTTAGTGCTTGCTCGAACGTGATTATAACAAGACGGTTTCTGAAATAACTCGCAATTTAGGAGTTTTTTTTATAAAATGCAAAAGATTTTTGCATAAATTCTCGTTAAAGTTCAAAGAAACAGTGACTTTTTGGTAAAAACCTTAATTTAACATATGAAAAAGTTTTACAACACATCAAAATAGTTTTATCACGCAATGTGTTGAAAAAGTAGCGATTGAGACGAATGTAAAGTTAGGTGAAAACTCAAGAATTGAGGAAAAGTTTCTTCGTTGCATTTTGTGTGTAAATTGTTAATTAGAGAGTGAATCTGATCTTAATTTTTAAACAGAGAATCAAAAATCGAACAAAATTGTGCGAAAACATTTGGAAAACGAAAACATTTTTTTATCATCAATCGAAGATGATTCAGTAATTGTTCAATTCAACTGAACGGAACAGAGGAAATCGAAAACTTTTACTTTCAATTTCCCGTTGAAATTCTCAGTCAACGACTGGCAACGTCGACTGCACAACAGTTCAAATGCTTTTCTTTTCTCTTCTTAATTGATTCGCGGAAGTAAATCGTGATCCGACTTGAACAAATAAATGTCTGCGAAGATTGCAGGATGGGATTGGTACTTTCGATTATTTAGATATGTAAATTAAATGCCACCACACTCAAGCAAGTGAAACTGGAGAGAATAGTCGTATCACAGAATTACGTTGTCAAGAAGTTGTACAGTTTCCACTGCAATACGTATCACTGAGTCATGAATACATTTGGAAATGGATAAAAGACAAACAAGATCAATATAGGTCATTGCACGATGTTCAACATGAAACACAATAAATATTTACGTGAAGAGTTTCATCGAAAGCGCTGTGTCGCGTCTCTTCGTCTCTCTTCGCACCAAAGAAAGTGAAAATTTAAATGCTTAGCTATACATAATTTTATATAACAGAGACCGGAATTGTGAAATCTTATAGAAGCCTTATGCAGTTTTCAAGAAATATTTTTATGGGATTTTCGCTTCTCTCCTTTCGTAGAAATTTGCATTGATCACAATCGGGTTATACAACAGAAGTTATGAGTTTTCTTGGAAATTAACATTACGATAAAAAAAATTCCATCGTTTCAAAATCAAACAAATCTCTCATCAATGCAAATTGCTGGAGTCTTTTCCGCCAATTATTTCATACTTTACTCAATTATTATTATTATTATTATTACTCAAGTATCAATGGAAACGTCGATTGATTATCGCAGTTTTGTAAAATGTAAGCAAGTTCGTCGTTCTTTGCGGGCACGACTTTGATTGATGAATATTGGCAACCTGTTATCGAGAGGTTTGATCGTTAAAAGTATTTTGTAGAATGTTCTACTTTAAAAGCAGAGAAACACAATTCAAGGTGTTGAACGAATTGCTTTATCGATGAAATCTTTGGACGGTCGAAATTTTGTTGACTCTGTATAGTTCGTTGAACTTGGATGAATGATCAAAATCAGCTTAAAATTGTAGATTTGCTTTATTGTTCCAACATTAGAAGTTGATTAATGTGAAAGTGTGTCATTTAGCGATAGCTTTTGATGCATCGTAAAGTGGAGAGCTAAGCAAACTCAAAAGCAAGCTAAACCACGTCGATTAGAGAAATAAATGCTGATCAATTTGTGTAGTTTTGTGCGAAGAGTTTGAAGATAAACGAAAAAGCATTGCGTGAAACATTTTTTGGAAACTAATTTTTCTCATTTCTTTTCCTCTCAACAGAAAGTGAAGTTAACGTGCTTGCTTTTTTCTTAAGAAAATTATCAGAGCTGAAAAGTAGTTTGTGAAAAGCATATTTAGTGAAGATTTTCAATATTGAATTAACAAAACAAGAACATGCTTAGATAAAGCCATCAGAATTGCCTTGAAACGACAATTAATCTTCGTAGCTTCAACAACGAACAAAAACTGAGAAGTGATTTGAGACGTGAAACCATAAAAGCAGCGAGAAAGAAGAAAAATGAAAACTATGAAGGTAAGAAGTCGCCGTAGTGTCTGAGACTGCCTTTAAACACCCATTAAGAGATTAATTAACAAGGCTTATGATAAAAATCGTGGAAAAACTCTAAGTTTAAAGCTGCAGCAAATGCAAGACAACTCGATTTAAAAGCGATTTCTTGAAGTTTTTGCTTAACACGATTTGCTATCTGAACAAAAACGTTGCCTAAATCATTAGCCATTTAAAAAGCAACTGTTAAAACAATTTAAAACGCTTAAAAATTGAAATAGTAACCTTCACGATCTCTTTATTTTCTCATTTATCTGCTTTTAGGTTTCCAGTGAAATGAAGAAAATAACATTAATCGCTGCAATTCTGTTTGTTGTGACGGTTCAGGCGGACGTGCCACTTGGCACTGGATCGTTCACAGTCACAAAAGATAACGCTATAAACGATGCCATCACCCCAAAGACGGTTTTCAAGCCTGCTGTAACGCGAACGGAACTGAAGGTATCAAGAAGTTTGGATCCCGACAAGGTTCAAACGTTGAATGTGAGAACCAACAACGGAGGTCTTGCCACAATAATCGTGAAGAAAAGAGACGGAAAGTCGACAGTGACCAACGGTCAGCCGTTCTACGACGTCAGTAACCAATTTTCACGAGGGGAAGTGCGAAGAGGTTTGTTTGGACCAGTTCAAGTGGAGCGTCTCGACGACTTTCACATCCAAACACTTCACCAGCAGCAACAGCAGTTTGAGAACGGACGAGATTACAACAACTGGGGCAGTCAGCCTGTCACGACCATGCATCAATCGCAGCTGTACCACAGAAATTCCTACAAATTCGCGCCACCATCGCCAAACGACCAGAAATCTGTGAACTTGATCAATTCATTCATGCAACATGTTCAGCAAATTGAAAGTGCACGACCAGATCGCTCCATTCCTAATGACAGAGCGCAAGTACACACAAAGATTCCGCAACCCGTTACAATCAACTCCGAGTCAGTTTATGTCAAAGATGAAAACAACAAGCGTGCCCGATCGCTGTTGGAAATTGATACCGACGGAATCCCAGTGATTAATGGCATTCGCATGCCTGACGATGAGGTAAGATTAATCTGTTGCAACTGTGTTGTGAAATCTAATTTGGTAGTGGAGTTATGCCAAATCTGTTGAACTGAAATAATTTTTCATTTTCCAGAGCGATAAACGTCAAACGTGGAGAAACGCTCGAGTGATTAATGGTGAACTGATACCATACGAAGCTGGATACACTCCACCTCGGACCGTCGAGTATGGCCAGCTGATTTATCCCGTTAAAAAGAACCACGAACAACCTGAAAGCAGACAGAAAAGCATTGGCCCATTTTCCAAATCTGATAATTTGTCCGGAGAGATCGACAATCAGGACGCTGGCCACGGCAGTATTGGACCTTTCAGTGTTCGAGACATGTTTTCGTCACGAAGAAGTCAACAGCATGGAAACATTGGACCGTTTTCAGTCGCTGACAACTCAAAGTCAACAGATACGAAGCTTATCGACTACATCAAGCGGATCAATGATCAAGAGGTGTGAAGTTCTTTGCAACATTTATTTGAAAGAAATGTGATCAAATTGTCTCTTTCAGTTTCGCAAAGATTATTTCGCTGGTCGATCACCAAAAGAAGCGAATGGTAAGCAGACAATTCAGCGTCGAATGCTGACTCAGCCTGGCAACGTCTATTTCCCACCTTCATCGAGATATTCATCGAACCCAGCCGATGGACCCGTGCTTCAGTACGCCCACCCAGAATTCGGTAAAAACTCTTAAATTATCATCGTCTGTGACTTACGAAATTTATTTTCTTGTCAGGTCTCCAATCTGTCGGTTCATCTTACGACGATTCGCAATCCAAAAACACTAAAAAACAGCAGAAAGTTGAATACTACTCGCCTAACTACCAGCAGCAACAGAAAAACGCGCCAGTCTATCAAATCGAACCAGCTACATTGAACACCAGGGAATATTACAGCTACCAGAAAGCACCTGCGACTTATCCTTACAATTACGGCTTCATTCGTCGTGTCAAACCTGAAAGACCATTTTGGGTGAAAATTTCGGAACAAGTGCGCGACACTTTTCAGAACGGATTCACTCAAGTTCAAGAAATAGCTCGACCTGTCATGGAGCCTATCATGGAAGCAGGTGAAAAGATTTCACAGAATCTTGGCTTTCCTTACGCAAAACATTCTCAAAATGCGCAAGAGAAAATCAGCACGGGAGTGCAGTACCGACCATCTGAAGGAACGTCTTACATGATGCCAGCGCTTGGAGTGCTAGCTGGTGGTGCTGCTTTGGGACTCGGCGCAGTTGCCATGGGAAGAATCTTTGACGTCGGCAGCTTGCTGTCATTGAGATCAATGGAAGACTCAGGAAGCTACGAAAATGAAAGGGCTTTAAAAGCCATACACAAGGCACCAACAACTACGCTTTTCCTGGTTGAAAACAACGGGAATGGAGTTGAGTCAAACACTCAAGAGAGATCAAGATACCAAAAGGACATGATTGAACTGTATGCTTCGCCAACAACTTCGCCAAAAGGAAAGTTCGTCGAACTTATCGCCATACCTTATCAATCGAGCTCGTTAGGGTCAAGTATCGAGCCATCGTCTCTTCATTCTCAGTTGACAAACCACCAGAGGAGAAAGCGAAACAAAAAGTAGACTAATATTATTTTAATGTTACTGATAAGTTCGTTAAGTTATTTAAAAATGAAACAATTGATCTAAATGATATTGTCATAAACCAGAAAGACAACAATAAAACATAAAGCAACACAGAAAACTAAACAATTTGAAGCATGAGTCGACTAGTCTCCACTGTGGTAGTTTTATAATGAAGCTTTCGTTAAGTTTTGAAAGCTTATGAACGCTTTTAAAATGAGAAAACTTGGCATTAAAGCTTTTGAACTTGTAAGCTTGAAAATTAAAAAGTTGCGTTGAGACTTTTTAAACATTTTGAAGTTGCTTTTACAAGCTTTAACTTGTGCTTTTTGAATAATTTCAAATTTCAGACTTTATGACGATGAAGTCGTTTGCACCGCCAACACACAATCTTATGTTTTAATAAAAAGAAACTTGAAAGAAACACTTGAACGAAGCGCTATGAATGAAACAAGAACGTTGTTGGAAAATCTTTTTCTTCTTCTTTATTTTTTCTTTCAGAAATTCAGAGCAGAAGATCACTTCGTTCGAAAATAAATAAATAAAACAAATAAATTAACTACATTAAGTTCGTGCTGATTTCTTGTGATTGTGAGGGGAACTTGAATCAGCTCAGATCCTTTTTTCTAAGCAAAAAACTGACGCTGTTGAATTCTTGTTTTGTTACTTTGAGGCTTTTGCAAACATTCTCCACTCTTAGTGGGCTGCTGGGATCATAGAATTGGCAGCGTTTCTGAGTTTTTGCGAGACAACTCTGGCAATGCTTGAACTTTTCTTCCAGACGTATTGTCTGGTGCGATCATGGTTGTCTGGTGAGTCAACTTTCACCTGCTTTGGTTGTTGAACTTTGATTGAGTGAAGTGACGCTTCTCCGTTGACGACGCGAATGTTGATTTTTCCGTAGATTTCGTGAGTGGTAGCTGTTGCCATTCTGATAGCTCTCTTCTCATTGCGGCCACTGGTTTTTTCGACTTTCAACATCAGTGGTCCCAAAACGAAGTTTGACTTGACACTTGTGTATTCAGACTTAGGATTGACTTTGACGTCTCCGACGCGTTTCAGTGACGAGAGTCCGTAAAGAGTGGCTTTTGCATGCTTGTTGTTAGACTGTTTCTTCTGGCCACTGGGCCGCTTCTTAGAGCTGCTCTTGCGTTTTGACTTCTTGTTGTTAATGGGAGTTGCAGGAATTGAACTTTTTTCCTTTTGCATTTCAACTACTTTGACTGTGTCAACAGCTGGAGGGGCAATTTCATTGTCGGAACGAGCTTTGACTTCTGGTGTAGTTGCCGATGGGGCAACAGCTTGCAGCTTGTTCTTCTTAGAGCCATTACGCCTGGAATTAATTTTTTATTAGCTTGACAGTCCAGGAAGTATCAAAGTTTGATTACTTCTTGTGAGATTTTTTGTGTCCGGTCGATTTAACTACAGCTCCTTCAGTGTCCAACTGAACATCAACTGGGTCATAAGATTTCTTCAAAACTCTGTTGATTCTCAGATAGATCTCGTCAACAAATCTGTTATACTTTGTGAGTAACAGATCAGGCATGACGGGTGCGGTGTCATCCATTGCGCCTATGAAACGAAGACGCAAAAAGAGAAAATTAATTTAAAATAAGTGCAAAATACAATTAACATATAAACGGTGGTAAAGAACACGTATTGCACGAATGTTAACGGTTTTGTGAACTCAAAAATACAAAACAAAACATCACGGAACGTCTTTTAAACGCCAAAAGTGTCACAAATGTACGCTTACTAAGTTGCATCGGAATTCTTTATATTGCAGTGCGACATGATATAATGAAGACATTTAACTGAGCGTTTTTTCTTGCAGAGACTTCTCAAATTTGTATTTCTCGGAAAAGAAAACTGTTTATGATCTGTAAAATTATTTTATCAAATCGTTC
>JPYR01000030.1:129180-139245 GCA_000775305.1 Belgica antarctica
TTGGCTTAGAATGTAATGTTTGTTCTGTGTGTGTTGGGAAACAGCGAAAAGCGAAGCTCAGAATTAAATTGTGCTTACCTGCTCGATTTAATTTATCCTATTGTGCGGGATCAATTATTTTCCACTGCTATCGCTATGAACGAACAACTTCAACTGATAACACCGATGCGGGCAAAGTAATGTGTTGCTTACACCAAATAAACGAATTAACCACTCCCAAAACAGAAATCGGATTCAAATCGAACAAAATTCGATTCTTTGTCACTTCGGCTTGAGTTCACTTCACAGGCTGATGTTGAAGGGTCTCAACTTGATGCACAACTGAATTCTCACTCGCGAACCGCGGCCAAATAATAAATAAAACTCAGGACGACTCACTCACCGAGTTGTTGCAGACTGAATTCAGAGTTGTTTCTCTTTAAAGTTTGCCGCAGCAATGCTGCATACAAAACATTTGAATTTTGAAAAACCGGTAAAATTTTAAAACCGAAATTTCACAATTGAACAAGTTTGTTCCAAAACTGACCTGAAAATTTACGAGCTGAAAATCTGAATAAAAAAAGTAAATTGCTAAAGTTCAATTTTAAAAGCTCTACATTTATTTTCATAACATTGGCAACATGCGTTTAATCTTTAATATAAATCCTTTCTTTTGGTTTCTTACGATAAATTTACAACACTTTGATTAGGCGTAAAGAAGCAAAAGAAGGCTTCTCGAGATTCCTAATACCGGAAGGAAACAATAGAAATTATACTGTACAAGAAAAGTTTAGCTTAATAAAATAAGTTATCACAAAAAAATAATAAAATTCTGGTTTGTTCGTCTTTCTTCAATTCTCAAATTGCTTTGATGGAACGTAAAAAAGCATTGAAGTCTTAGAAAAGAGCTTTGAATCCTCAGTAAAAGTTTTGCATCCAAATTAAAAGTTTTAAATCTTTAATAAAAGATTCAAATCCATAAAACAAAAACTTTGAATCCTTAAATAAAAGCTTTGAATTCTAAAATAAAAGCTTAGAATCCCCCAAAAAGCTTATTGCAAATATCCGGAATGGTAATCGCTTTATAAATGTAGAACAGTAAAACTTAGTAAAAGCAGAATACTCGGTAGATTGGCAAAAGAAGCACACTTCAGTGAATCTTTCGGGTAATAGTAACTCGACGGAGCTTCTTCGGGCTTTTTGCAGGTCTGCCCTTCTGAAGCAAACTTTTCTCCGCAAAGCTCCGTACAACTGGGACAAACGACGGCTCCGTGATGCAGCCAATTGTTTTCTAGCACTTTGATGGTGAGTTCTTGGCCAGGATAAAAGCACTCATACGTGTAGTTTGAAATGTGTATGTGCAGTCGACCTTCGCTGCATGTGTAATCATAACAGCCAGAGCCATAATGCTGCCACTCCCTCGTTTGATGGCAATTTCTTTCTTCCCACATTTTTTCGCTGTGCTCGAAGCACTTCGACTGCTGGCCGTATTTTTCAAGCGCAAAGTTCTTCTCTCGGTGAGGGTTGTTCTCGACGAATTTGCACTGTGAACCTCGAACGACGACGTTTTTGCTTCTCCAAGTGAACTCTTGGATGTAAGGGCAGTGATCAGCAAGCGAAACGCTGCCTCCGTAATATTCTAAATCTTCGTGGACATGATTTAAAGCTGGAAAGAAATGAAAATTATAAAATTTGTTCAAGAAAAAGTGAATTAAACATACCATCAAAATTTTGATATTCTTTCGGCAGTGGAAATTCGTGTTTCACTAAATTGCAAAGCGCCACCGAGTTGCGATCATCGGTGCATTCAGTTTGAAGTGGATCGCGCTTGATTTTCGAGCAGAATGGATGAATCGATCGTTCGCTGAAATTAGAAAATGTTTCAATGTGTTCATCACAACGTGTAAGTGAAAGCACTCACTTTGTATGATGTGCCTGCATCATCCACGATTTGCAACTTTTCATGACGAAGTCGCAGCCGAGATTTTTGCCCCACATTAAATCCGATGCCATGTCAAAGTTGGCTTTGTACCAGCCAGTGTCTTCCATCAACGCAAGCGTTATTCTGGAGAAAACTGGTCTTGACGAATGTGTGCCACTCATCGCTTCCGCCTCGAAAACTCGTTTCTCCCAATGCGTCAGCGCTGTTCCTTCACCGCCCTGGTCTTCTAGTTCTGCACCCTCCAGTTCAGAGCAGTTGAAGTGCTTCCTGACTTCTTCCACCACTCGAGGCGTCACCATCACATCGATGGTCTTTTTAATGAACCCGTTGTGCACTGCCCACTTGTCACGGACTATTCTTTCAATTGTCTTGTTAGACCACTGGTGTATTTGAAGTCTGAGTAAAGAAAAAAAAGTTATAGAAGCAAACATGCGGAAATGATTATATTTTAGTTTCGAGAAAAGCAAACTTTGAAATTCAGTTTCACTTTCACGAGAATGTACGAGACCTAGCTTCATACATTTCTGAGCTAAATTTTCTCGTTCGCTTTCATTGAACGCTAGAATTTCTCGTCGAGCAACTCTTACTTTTCGTTCAGATACGGTTTGAAAGTATCCGGTTTTCTAGGCGTGCGGGGTTCTCCATTCTCGTCTCGGAAAAAAGCAAACAAACTGACTGAGAAGCCTAGCGCATGTAAGATCTCGTGTTTAACTGTTGACAACAAAGTTTGAAGCTCTTGTGGCTTGGTGCTTATTGAATCGGGACAGAGGTTGGCGTGACCTGCAATCGGTCGATCTAAAACGGATTCTTGCTGACAGTGGGCGGCATAACCGACAGTTAATCCCTTGTGACACCTTTCGGTCTGACGAGCAGACACATAAAACACGAAGTCCGCCCCGACGATTCCGGCGCCGACCTTCGAACTCGGATCGTTCCGGCAGTTTTGCCCAGTTGCGTTACAAACGCGACACACGTCGAGGTGCTCTTCTGGAACCTGAACTTCCCCGCACATCGTTGTCGGCTTGCATTGATCGATGCAGTGCGTTAACGAGTTTTTGATGAAGACTTGCGTTGACTCGCATTTACGGTTCAGTCTTATTGCTTCTCTCGTCTCGCGAACCATTAAAGCTTTCTCCCAAAAGCTCACCGCTTCAGGCAGAATCGTGTTCTGAAATGACAATTCAAGGCGACATTGCATCAGCTATAAATCTCGGTTTAATGTCAGCTAGAAACTCAATTGGAGCACTTACATTTATTAATTGAAACTTTTCCTCATCCAGCCTAAATTGTGCAAAAAAGAGTTGTGTGGAAATGTAAATTGAAACGATAAGCACATTGTTTGATTCAGAGCGTTTGTTGGGCAAGGCAAAGATTATTAAATTGTAGATAAACCGAGGAGAAAAAACGGCGTTAACGGTTAGAGTGGTTTAACGGCTTCGCCTTGAATTGTTCTCAACTCACCTGTACACAGATTCATCGTAGAACATTAATATTCTCAGCGGCTGATCGATGCTTCGCTTCTTAATTATGTGTTCAGGTTCGCCCAGGTGAACGCCATGAATCACCTAGCAACGAGAACGGAGGCGAAACTTTTAGTTGTCATGATTCTAAGTGTTATTTTCTGTATATTCGTTATTTTTCTTGGCTTTGTGATGGTTTTTGGACAAACAAAGTTCAAATCAGAGTTGAAATCGGTTCATAAATCGTGACTCGAACAAAATAAAAAAAAATTGAGCTACTAAAATCTCGTTAACTCGGCTCGGTGTCTGCTGGTGATTGTTTTGTTTAATGCCAAATTCATTGCTATCCAAAAATGAAGCATGAAATCAATTCTTGCGCAAGTTCTGTCACGGATATTGTGGAAAGCACAATTAAGATTGGTCAAAATATTGTTTGAGAAACGAGCTCTGTGACTCAACTTGAACTTGAATGCTGTTCTTTCATTAAACATTTGCAACAATTCTAATTGCACGTCATGATCGATTGAAGCGAAATAAATAGCTTTTCATCAATGCCGCTAAGGTCAGACTGTCTTTATAAAGGAATTATGAAAATGGAAACATCGCGAGTCCGCCAAAGTGATTGACTAAAGGAAGCACAGCTCGTTTGGCCGTGAATTATTGCAAGTTTCATGCTACATTGCAGGCCATAAAAGAGAGAAACACCGCATAAATGTCATAAAACGATAAAACCAAATGGAATTAACCTATTAATACATTTATACACTTTCTATTGGATGAGCTGCATTATAAAACATTTTTCACTTTTCCTTTTCTCTCATTTTCTTGCTCCGAGCTTGTTGTCCAAACGGTTTTTCGCAATATTTCGTGTGTCACCAACAAATTGAAGGCCTGTTGAATCATCATGTGTAACCTAGTGGTGAAACTTGCATCGTATCAGTTAAGACTTGTCACGGTGCGCGCCACATGAAACTTTTTTATTCGGAAAACAGCGAATTTCTGTGGCGGCGATAATTACACTTCAGGCATTGTAATTATTCGTAGAGTTAAACACACTTCGAATAGATAAAAACAGTAAAGTTGTTAATTCCATTTGCGATTTCTCTTTTTAAAAATTCTTTTCACTCTCGATTGCAATTGACTTTTTCTTACTTCACGTCATGGTGATTAAGTTTATGTCTTTGAAGGAAGGAAAGAAACCTAAGAAATCGCGCGCAGCAAAGTGAAAATCGAAAACGATCATGCCCAGAATTGATTGTCAATCAATTGGTTCCGTCAATTGGTCGTCAATGGCCGGCCAGAGCTGTTAAGTAATTATGCAAAAATCGTGATGCGCGCGCGGTGCCGAAAATTACATCAAAACTTTCTTCCACTTGATTAACCCTCGGCGTCGGCTGTTTAGGTAGAAACATTTCGAGTTCATCCACGGGCCATCTGCAGCATAACAATACATGTGTATTAGCTTACAAAATATTAAACTAATAGTGGCGTTACATAATTTGCTTTTAAAACATTGTTAAATCACTTCTCTCCGCTTCTTTAACCGTCCGAATTTCGGTCTACGCGCTGTGCATACAAGACTTATTGGTTCGGCTATCATCATCTCATATTGTGTCATAATCCAACATTATAATTTTTCTGTCAATATTATTTTTGCAACTTCACGAGATACAATGGGCAATCGGCGAATGTGTGATTAAATTGTTAAACAACAATAGACCAATTTGAAAGGGGGAAATATTTTACAATACCTGGTGCGCTTTCGGGTGTTCGTGGTTGCAATGGTGCCTCGAGTAATCAACTGATAAGGCATTGACATGGTAACTACTGGTTAATAAGACTTCGAGTAACACAAAGACGGCCGAGATAAGCGAAAACTTGCGAAACAAATTTTCAATTTCACTTCTCGCCATCGCCACCACAGATCACTTATGCTGCTGATTGATTTGATACGCGAACGCTTCACTAGACATTTCGTAGCATCGCGCAATATTTTGTGCTTCCTTTCACTTCAAAGCGGAATGTTTAAATGAACATTTTTCTTGTTTATTTTGTTTGTTTCGCCGACTGCTCTGGAATATCGCGCACAAGGGAACGGCAATCGCTTCAACCGAATCGACCGCCGCCGTTAAATAAATTGCAAAACCAAACTCTTAACTTTAGAGATGTTTTATTTTGTTCAACATTGATGAATGTTTAATTATAGGTGTCACTTTACTTCGCCTTGCCTTGGTTGGCGACGCTTTCCATGGCCTTTCGGACTGTTTCCGGGTCACCCAAAAATTGCATTGATACGACTGGCTTGAAGTTGTCGTCCAACTCGTAGACAAAAGGAATGCCGGTGGGCAAGTTCAAACCCATGATAGCCTCATCGGACATTTCTGCAAGAAGAAAACGATCGGTTATGAGATGAACTAATACTTTAAGACAATAGGACTCACGGTCGAGATGCTTGACGATTCCTCGGAGAGAGTTTCCGTGGGCGGCAATGATGATCTGCTTGCCTTCCTTCAACTGTGGGATGATGACGTCGTTCCAGTACGGCAAAGTTCTCTCGATGGTGAGCTTCAAGGACTCGAATTTGGGGAACTGGTCCTTAGCAGGGCCATCTTTGTAGATCGGGTCTTCAACGATGTCTTTGAAGTACTTGTGGTCACTTTCCATTGGTGGTGGTGGAGTGTCGAATGATCGTCTCCAGATCTGAACCTGCTCTTCACCGTACTTCTTGGCAGTTTCGGCTTTGTCCATGCCGGTCAAGCCACCGTAGTGACGTTCGTTCAAGCGCCATGTCTTCTGAATGGGGACTGAGCTCTGGCCGGATTCCGACAAGATCGAGTCCAGGGTCATGTTGGCTCTCTTGAGGACAGATGTATGCGCAACGTCGAACTTCAGTCCAGCTTCTTTGATGGCCTTTCCAGCGTCGAGAGCTTCCTGACGACCCTTGTCGCTGAGATTTGCGTTGTACCAACCGCAGAAGAGATTCAACTGGTTCCATTCGCTCTCGCCGTGACGAACCATCACAATCTTGTATTTTCCGGGCATATTGACGAGACTTGTTCGGATCTGCTGATGAGACGAAAACTGACAGTTTTAATTAAAAATTATGCAATTTTTAAGTGCAGGAAATCGATTTTTGACGATACAACGTAAGTAGCAGCTGAACTAAGGTCTTCTTGCACTGGTCGATGAGCTAGGATCGTTCTAACTTGAATTATCCCGGGAGAGGATACTTACTCTACGAAGTTGAAGTGTTATTTGATGAATTTTCACGTTCAGAATTCTGAATTTTCTTCAACCTGTTTGACCTTCACGAAAACAATGATCGGTTCAACCGCTTCAGTTAAACCGCTTCGACATCATTATTATTTTTTTTTTACCCAATTGAAGAAGAAGAATTTATCGAGTGTCAAGATACAGGGAACTGGAGTTATTTCCACCGAGAAAATTAACTGAAAAGTGAGTTGGCGGCAGTCGTAATCGAATCATTAACTTTTACACGCTTAAACTCATGGTTGCAGAATATTATCCTAACAACAACAAAAGAGGCGCGATAAGTCGTAAACATGTCGTCTCAAGACATTCAAGACACTTTCATCGAAAACATCGAGATCGTCCATCCTGGAATGCAGGTATCTCCATCGGCCACGCAGAGATACACTGGGTTTGTTGTGGGGAATTATGTAAACAGAACAGAATTCATGGAATTATATTTTAGAGCGATACGAAAGAATCTAACACCGCCTTCCAGTGCTCCGAAAGTTGAGCACCTTCCGCCAAAGTTCAAAGAAACCGTAGACAAGATCAATACAGGCGATCGCGTGTGCGTCATCATGAGAGGATTACCAGGAAGCGGAAAAAGCTTCATCGCCCAGCAAATCATCGAGAAAACAGTGAAGAATCCGAAAGACCACATTGTCAGCGCCGACAACTTCTTCATGCAGGGAGGGACCTACAGGTACGATCCGAGCAAAATTGACCAGGCGCATAAGGCCGCCCAAACAATGTTCACCCAACAAGCAAGTCTTGGCAGAAGTCCCTTGGTCGTTGACAACACGATGATGCAGTACTGGGAGATGGCTTATTATCTTCAAGTGGCTGTTCAATATGATTACCACATCGAAATTCTCGAGCCGTCAACGCCGTGGAAGTTCCAAGACAGCAAACTGGCTATGAAGAACGTCCACGGTGTACCTTTACAATCGATCAAAAACATGAAAACGAGATATGAGACCGGAGTGAGTCTCGATGAGCTCATGCAATCATACAATCTTTACCCTATCAGGGTGCCGAAGAAAAGAAACATTCCAAAGTTGTCAGCAGAGATCAAAAGTCCAATCAAACAGGCAGTGCCTCAAGACAAAGTGGATTATATTCAGTTTGAGAAGTTCAGCATCGTTGAAGACAAAGCTATGACAAACACTACCAAAGTACCAACGCCAGTTCAATGGGAAAATGAATACGTGGTGACAAGAGTGAACGATTGGCAACCGAAAAGCGTCAATATCTGGGAAGATTTGATGAAATTTCCAGACGCGGTTCCAATCCAGCCTCTGCCAGATTCTACAACTTTAGAGATTGTACCAGAGCTTGCTCTCACTCCAAAGAGAAAGCAACGTAAAAACAAAAAGAACAAGCAGAACAAACCTACGCTCATTCCCCATCGAAAGGATTGCCCAAACGAAAACGTCAGTTTTTCGCAAATTCGAGAGTTGTACTCGAATGTGAACGACACTTATCTTTGGGACTTGTTCGAGCGATGTCAAGGAAATCCTGACTGGACCGTTGATATCTTGATCGAAGAGAACATGTCTGATCAAATGCCGTCTGGCAACCAGCTGACGTGCACCTGCTTCACCGCCGAAGAGCCGAAAGAAGTCGAAACTAAGCAAAGAGAAGAAGAAAAGCAGCAGAGCCCACCTTCAAGCGCTAAAAAGACGAAGCAAGACACTTCGAAACGAAGCGACTACGAAGAGTGGCTGGACACCAAAACAGCAATCGAACAAAGCATTACGTTTGCTTCTGAACACTATCCTGAACACGTCAACAAGGTGAAGAACTGGAAGAAAGTGCAGGCGCCTTTCGAAGAAGCGATTGAACAAGCTGAAATGCCCTTGGCGCCAAACTCGCCGGATATCGGAGACGAGTTGCACGAGTTGACAATCCCCGAGCAACTTATTCTGGAACTCGATGAAGAGTACGGCGGAGGTCTTCTCAAAAGCGTGATGGACGACGAAAACAAATTCCCGCCAAAGATTTTCATCAAAAAGTCGACAGCGCATCTGTTGTATCTGGAAATTATGGAATCGTTCTACTCGCGAGAAGAAGAAAGGCGACTTGCAAACTTGCAGAAGGATCAAGAGTTTGCGAAAAAGCTGAATGAGCAAGAAATCAGAGCAGCTCAGAAAACTCCAAAGAAAAAGAACATGAAGGAACTCGAGTTTGAGTTGTTGAACGAGATTCACACAGTTCGTGGGCCCAACACATGGGACACTGAAGAACCAACTGAAGACTTTGCCGCAAAGATGAGCAGAGAAAAGCTGCTCGAAATGTTCCCAGAGATCGACCGCGAAGTCTTGATGGAGGTTTTTAAATCTGCAAACAACAACTTCCAAGTAACTGTCGACTTTGTGCAGGATTCGCTGTTCTGTACGCCAGAAAAGCGAGAAGAAATTGCCAAGCTTCAGAAGCAAATTTTCAATAAACAATGGGAAGAGAGCCAAGAAGACGATAAGCTGGCGGAAGAAGAGCTCACCAGTGACGGTTACACAACAGATCAACTGAAGACGGTTGAAGATCTCCGTCAAGAAAGCTATGATCACGACGAAGAGTACAAAGTTTGCAAAATCAAAGCTGGAGAAGCTATTCGCAACAAGAACTACGAACTGGCGACTTACTACTCAAACATATCTGCATTCCACAAAGATAGGCGTGAGTCTCATTCTCGACTAACCCTAACTGTGTTCTTACGTTTCGATTGTTGTAGGCGAAGAATGTAACCACGAAGTGGCAAATTTGATGGCTGGAATTCACGAAAAAACTCAGGGATCCAAGAAAACTATTGACTTGGTAAGTATTTCATTAAAATTTAAAACTGCTGTCTTTGCAATCTTTAAATTCCGTTTCAGCATTTTATGAACTTGATTGAATCGCAAACACTTCTTGATACTTTCCTGGATTGCAACATTTCCAGCTTGCGATCAATCCGAAAGCCATACACCGATTTGTTCATAATCACTGGCCGCGGTGCACACTCAGCTGGTGGAGTAAGTGAACATAGCATCGACGAAAAACTATTTCTAAACAAATTTATCTCGTTTTAGGTGGCGACGATCAAGAACAAAACCAAGAAAAGACTTCTGGAAAGAAGACTTGCCTGCAAAGATATCAATCCCGGTTATCTTGGTGTCCGAGTCTATAAAACGTCGCCGCTCTCATATGAAACAGTTTAGATATGAAGGTAATTCGTATCTAAGCAGCCCTAGTTAACTCCTAGTTAACAGCTATAGTAAACTAGAGTTAATCAAACTTTCAAAAGACAAGCCGGTTAGAAACCGACAATTTTTTAAATAAAACTTTACAAAATTCAAGTGATAAGACTGGGCCATGTTACTTTTGCATAAATTGTTGAGAAATAAAATTATTTTAAATTGAAAAGTACAAAATAATGAGACTTCGATTTTTTTT
>JPYR01000030.1:139272-152397 GCA_000775305.1 Belgica antarctica
AATGGAAGTTAATTTAAATGTCATCGACAAGAGTGCATGTTCTTGCGAGCTCTCCGAGTTCCATGATTTTAGCGCCGCGAATGGGTTCAATGTCATCCAGATCAACATCTGAGTCGTTATCTTCTTCTACCGTTTCTGGTTGTACAACTTTTGCCGCTTCAGAATTTTTCGCGTAAACTTCGCTTTCTTTCGGATCATCTCGCGGAAAATCCAGATTTGACCAATGAACGCCTTCGGCTTTCGGCATGGTTATTTCTACTTTTGTGCCGTACATGCTGGCCTCTGCCTTCTCCACCTTGACAACTCCTCTCAGCTCCAGATCGATGTTGAACTCTGCATTGTTCTCTTGTGGGAAGACGAGTTTCACGACCAGTCGAACTGGGCTTAGCTTCACGAAGCTCGTTTTATAGTCGTAATTTTTGGCATAGACAGCAACGACTACATTAGATGCAGTCTGATGCCAGTCCCAACGACAGCTGACCTCTGCCTTCTCATCTTGTTCCCATTTGTGTTTCCCTGTCTCGCAGCCAGCTTGAGCGAGGAACGCTGAGAAGTCGCTCGTTTTCTTCTGACAGCAAGACCAGAACTTCATTCCTTCGTGGAAAACTGGTCGACCGGGATGATGGACGCACATCAAATTGTTCGACGATGGACCATCATATGACCCGTGGCAGCCACCTCTCTTACAGCTTGTTCCAATTGCAATCGATCCATCACTAACTACTGGCTTCTTTTTAGTGTCGAGCGAGTCGATTTGCTTCTTGAAGGCAGCGCTGACGCTTGGTTCTAGCAGTTTGAGTGGCGTGTCAAAGCTCGGTCGAGCGGACGTAGGCGCCATTGGCTTGCGCATTTCAGGCTGAGGAGTTTCTTCTTCTGGCGCAACTTTTTTCTCAGGTTCAGCGGGCTTGTCGTTCGAGTGTCGGCCGACGGAACAGCCTTTGAAGTTCAAGAATTCAGTGAAGTCTGTGCTTTTCTTGTTGCAACACGACCATCCTTTGTCTAAAACATAAATCAAACATGAACATTCCTGCAAGTCCCGTCTCAAGTCAATCCTTACAGGCATCGTGGAAGATCGGAGCTCCTGGGTGAAAACTACATTTGTCTAAAAATAATCGACATGAAAATTCCAAAGAAAGTTCTCGAAATGTCTGAACTCACCGTCTCCGTTCTCGGTCAGATCGAAGTCCTTGCCGCAGCCCTTGTTGTAGCATAGCACTAAGTTTTCAGACGCCATTCTCAGTTAACTTCAGCGTTTTTGTAGTTCAATGGGTTTTTCACAGTAAAATTCAATGTTGTCCGAATTCCAAATGTTTCGAGTTGAGATCCAAAGATGGCGCTTGAAAATTTTGAATTTTGAAACAGTTCGATAAACGGTGAAATACACGCAACAATTAGGAAATTCTTCGATTGTGAATGTTCGCTGAAACCAAAGATTATCCAATAAGTTTTCGGAAAATCCAATAATCCTTGATGCACCGCAAGAAGCCCTCAGTGACGTTGGGTGGTGGCACGAAGCTACGTCAAAAGGCTGAAGAACACGAATCGTGAAGGTCCTGAAACGTGTGGTTTGAGTTCCTTGACCCCGAAATTTTCGCACATTTTCATTTTCCTGCAAAACAAATTGATCTCGGAGATATCTGGGCTCAGTTATTCAAAGTAATTTCATGTTTATTTCAATAGTGTTTTAAACTTTATGCGCTAAAGTACAATATTTAACTTACTTGAAAAAAAGACCGATTTCACGTAAGATGATAATAGACTAGCATCATTTTGGATTTAAGTATTTTAATCTTTACATTTTGTTGGAACCGATAGTCTCTCCTATCGTATTTACAAATTTGTTCACTTTATGCCGCCAGTTTTCATGTAAAGTAAAAATAATATAGCACGGTCTTGATTTTCCCGAAAAGGAAAAATGTCAATTCGTCTGCATGGTTCAATTCTTATTTGCTATTTGTTGCTCAATTTGTAATTAACACAGCCTCCACAACCTGAGTTTAAGATTGTTCACAAATGACACTGCCTTTTCTAATTAAAAATATCGATTTAAACAGCAGTCTTCTTCATTCATCCTTGCACTAAACCAAGTGTCATTAATGAACAACTCATCATGTTTTTCGAATTTTCTCGTTAAAAAATGTCCACGGAAGTCAGATTGTATCAAACAATCGGAAAACTTATCCTTAACTCCCAACCATAATGTGCGACAGCTCGCTAGTGCTCGAAGACTGCGTTACAGGTATCGGTTCTGATTTTACAAAATCTTCCATCGAATTTAGGGCCGACGCCAGTTTGTAACAGTTCAATTCATAAAACTCCGAATTGTTCGATGATGACTCAGTTTCGAGATATGGAAAGTCCCAATTTGAATTGGATACATTAGGCGAAACGGATATTGACGAGGCCGTCAAAGATTCAAGAGAACAACTGCTGACAGTTGTGAGCGTCGACAAAGTGATGGAAGAAATTGGTGTTGTCGTCGAACTCGAGACGACTGAGCTGCTGCTCGAAACATTGTTATTTCCATTGGAAATGGTTATGTTTAGGTTAGTAATCGTCTTGGAGTTTTGGCTGGTAGGGGCTGGTGTTGTGTTTGATGTTGACGAACTTGTGAAAATGTCATTATTGCTCAACGGATCTAAGGCTGACTGAGACGAAAGACTTAATACTGAACCCCAATCAATGCTTCTTGTACTACTACTGTCAACATCATCCACGTCCCCAAACGCCGAGTCTGCATCGCTGGTGTTGCTCTGTGAGGCGAGAGACGAGATGCCAGGCGATGGAAACGGAGTCGCCCTGCCACTCGACGGATCCTTTAAGGGATGGTGTTCGTACGGTATGGGATCGTTAAATGATGGAATTCGATTAGTGATGCAGCTGTTAGAGTTGTAAGGTTGTGAAAAACTGTTGCTACATGTACTTAAATTACTATTACTATTACAATTAATTATACTGTTTTCATTGCTAACATTATTGTTTTGCGGCTGTTGCTGCTGCTTTGATTCAGCGCTAGGTGTCGATCGGTCTACCCGCGAAGGAAATGTTTGTGCATACTCAATTCCAGACTGAGAGTGCTGCATGGCCTGTCGATGATGATGCTGAAGTCGTTGATGATAAATTTGATTCTCTAACTCTATCTCTTTTTCTAATGATTTTAATGTGTTGCATATTAATACTGATCTGTAGAGGGATTGATCGGAAGCTTGCCGGAAGCGAGCCAGCTTGAACATGGAGAGGTTCATCATCTTCAAACGCTTCTCTTTGTAGCATTGCTTCGCCGTGCACCAGAGATTGTTTCGTCCTTCGCAGCAGTTCTTCATCATGCCAATACCACCGCACATTCGGTTTGGTCCGCAATAGTTGGAGCTGCCAAGTTCGAAATAAGATTTTCCGTTTTCAGCACATCGGATTGTTTGCGGTTGCTGGCTTGGTGCTAGGTCGTAGTGATGATGGTTATAGTAGCTCCAGTTGCTTGCATTGGACATGTTGCTGCCGTTTGTGCCGTTAAAGAAGGTTGGTCGTAGATGGGGCTGTTGGTGTTGATGCTGACCGTTGTATTGCGCTGCAGCCGTTGGCGTCCTTGAACAGTTTTGATACGGTTCTGGCGCATAGCCAGGCTTTGGATAAGCCGGAATATAGTTTTGCCTTGTCGGAGAGGCCGGATATCTTATCGGTGCATAGGTTTGATTCGTTATAATGGTGGTCTCTTCCAGGAGTTCATCGTCGTCGCTGTCGAAATCGAAGTCTTCCTGAAAGTCGTCTTCGTCGGAGTCCATCAGATCACCTTGATCGAGTAACGTTGTAGCTAGCGTTGACCTGGTTATATTCTCTGCCGTCTGCGCTAGCGACGATAATGTGCTTGATGTGGTGGAGAATGAGATTGAAGACGAATTGCTGCTCCATGTTTCCGTCACTGCTTGAAGTTTACTTATGCTATCTACAATGGGCTCGTTGGGCCACTGATGTGTCTCTGGCGGAATTATGTCCGTGTCTGACTTTGAGCTGCATTTGCTGAGTATCTTCACTTCTGAGTATTTTATGGCTTTTGGGGGTGAAGCTTCTTTCTTTTCCGCTCCGCAATCAGCCTCGATTTCGTATTTGCGCTTTGTCGTTTTTATTGCAGCTTGAAGACCCATCATTTCAATTCTTTTTCGTTCTTGCATTCGATTTTGAGGCGAGAGGTTTTATCCTAAAAGAAAGCAAAGAAAAAGGGAAACTAGATTTAATAAAGTGATGATAGCGAGAATTCGTCATCAAATATAATGTTTTTGTATCCTAGTTTCAAGTAAAGCCCCCATACAGAAAACAACAAAGAAAACAGTTTCGTAACCTGAATATATTAAACACATAGCTTTGTATGGGAATAAGAGACTTTCATTTCTCAGCTTCGACTCCGACAGCCGTAGCCAGTGAACGAAAAGAGTTAATGTGTGCTTTTTATTGTCTCGAGGTGTTGATACTTTTTCAACGTCGCTTCGTCGTCCTTTCTTGAAAAAGAAAATAATGTCAAAGCTCGACTCAAAGCTGTCAAGTTGCAGCTGCAAAGCCAAAACTGAACTTAAAATTTCTTCGATTCTCTATTCCCGTCGATTAAATTTTGTTCAATATTTCTTTGGACTTTTCTTTAGCTTTAAGTTTCTTTGCCCGTTTATTTCTTTGCGTTTCTCATGTCTTCGATTTTGTGTCTTGAATGTTTCTCTCTGTTAACTTTATTTTGTTTCAAACCTAAAACCTGTTTATGAAGGCCGCAATGTTTTCAAAATATTTTTTACTTCTCTTCTCTTTGGATATTTTTTCACATTCAACGTTTCTTCATGACTTCGGAATGCTTTCAAGTCGACTTGGAGTTGAAAACCAACGAAAATGTACAGATTTGAAAATATCCGTTTGCCTTTTCATGCTGAAGGGTACTAATGGATCAGCGTTCATCTTGATAGGTTAAGTTTTCACCCGAGATAATCGAAGGAAAGAAAACGGGAGAAAATAGATTTTCTAATTTCATGTAATACTGTTATTTTTCCAACAGTCGTTTCCCCCAGTCTATGCCTTCTGAAGATAAAGCGATAGATGAGAAAGAGAGAAGCGGAGAATTAAGAAAGAATGAAACCAGTCGCGTAAAACTTTTGATATTTTCCCTCGTCCAAATAAACTCCAATTTGTGAGACTTTTACTGGCAAAAATTCAAAGAAGTCCTGAACTGAATATCGAGCAGAGAATTTTCCCGTCTTCTCGATATTCATGTCGCCAGACCATGAGTTCAGTTTTTCTTTCTCGTTTCAGCGAGGATGAAAACGATATGACAGCGAACTAAAAATAGTCAACGATGAAAACGAATGTTTAAGAATTACTAAAAATAAAGTTGAAGTGCGGAAAGTTCGAATTTAGACTTTCGAAGGCAGGCAGTCGGAAGAAACGTTAAAAATTCAAATAAAATAATGTGATCGGCAGAATTAAAGCACACGTCGAGCAGCAAGGAGAGGGCAAAATCATAACATTCAATATTGTCGAGGCAACTTTTTGCGCAGACTCATTCTCGATAAAAAGACTTGGGAGGACAAGCAAGGGAGAAGGAAAAAAGAAGGAGAAGCAAAATGCTGATAATTTTTCTTCTACCGATTTTCGTTACTTCTATGGAAACGGAAATTTACAATGGAATATCTGAGAATATCTGAGAATATCGATTCGAATAAGACTTGTGGAACGATGAACATTTGACGTTGTGTGTGCGAGAGTTTGTGTGGGAATAAAGTTTCTTTCCCTCTCAGTACACAGCGAACGAATTTTGCTTTTCGTTCTTGCAGCAGGCAGCAGCATTTGGTAGAGGGAACTTCAGAGTCGTTAACATTTCGTATTGAAGGCATTGAAGGCATTTTTTCTTCGTTTTTTCTCGCCAAGCAAGTCGTCGTTTAAACGAGACGTCCGAAATGAGCGAGGGAAAGAAACATGAAGATTGAAGATGCACAGAAAATTTGTTTTAAATCTTTAAGGAGCCGTTAGAAAACGCTGTGCGCTTCAATCGAACTCGTAGACGGCCGCGCTTATCAGTCGCTGGCAGAAAAGTATTTCAAAATTGATAACGACTCGAAGTGATAATGAGAAAATGGAGCTTGAGGTGAAACTCGAATTATTTTCAGAACCGAGATCCGCATAACAGAGAAACAGTATCCACGACGCAAATGGCCAGCCCGTCATCGCTACAAAAACACACAACGTTACGACTCTGCGAGCAGTCTCCGAAAAATACGAATTTGTGCAATCTTAAACCGACATTTTTTTTGAAAAATCACCTCGATAGAGCTCTAAAAGTATTTCTTCTTGTTTTCCCATCGACCACGTTTTGTAGCGAAACATGAGGCAAAGCGACGAGAGGAAAACAAATGCCAGTGGCAAATCGTCGGAGAAGGGCATTGGCTTAAAGGTTCCCCTTCACAGCGTCGTCAATACATTCAGAACGTCCCTGTTTTTAATAAAGAAAATGTTTTTTTCCGAAGCTAAGCGGCGTTCGTTCAAAGCATCACCCCGGTTTGCAGTATCACATCATCGTGGGTTCGGAGAAATGTTTTGTGTAGTCGAAGCCCTCGAACGGAGCCCACTCTGCGCACAGCATAAAACTTTATTTCATAAAATGAATATCTCTCTCACTCGGCTGTTGGTTGTTCGACTTTAATGTTATACGTTTTCAAAGCGTTTCGATTTTAGTAAAATACTTTTCCCTGTTACGTACAGAGCATTTTTCCCCACAAAAATATATAGAAAGCGCTTTTTCGTCGGTCGACGAGATGGAAAAAAGACATTTTTGTACAATTCACAACTACAGCCATTCAACCAGCAGTTTCGTATATAAAAGCTGACATGACGAGAGCCGAGTTCGTTCGAAATGCTGCACGAAGGCGCTTCGTGCCATTGCTTGTGCTGACTAAGGTTATATGAAAACGGGGTTTGTGGCCGTTTTCCTCGGCTTTAAATATGTGAGGTATTTATTATTTAGAGAACAGCGACGCAAGCAAGCGAAAATCCAACATCAAGGGAACATACACAACGGCATAGATTCTATATGGAGAAAGAAAAAATACAGAGACTAACACCAAAAGCTTCGTACATTACTATAAAAATCGTCATTTCTTATAAAATATCTCGTATATTCTTCTTTTTCTGCTCTTGCTTTTTCTTTTTCACTCTGAAAATTATCTTTCTATACCCGAAGTTAAAACAGAATTTTTTCCTTCTCATTTTTTCTTACATTTCTGTATGATTTCAGCAGCATATACCTACAGATTTATTTTTATACAATACTTCTTCGTCATTCCGACTAATGTTGCCGTCTACAGGAAATTCTCACAGCTCGCTTCGTCACTCGGTTGGTCGTCAATGACCTCGCCTCGCGAGGGAGCCCTGACTGTTTGCAACTTTAATCAAGCAAATTCATTTCGTTCGGCTTCTTCTTCTCGTTCGTTTCTGCCTTGTTTATCGAGCACAAAACGCGTTTGAGAGACGCCACGGTAGAGATTTTACCCGTGATGAAGTCTAAAAGGTTTTCATACTGGAGACTGTGCGATGAGATGTTGTACAATTTTCTATTAAAGCTGAATGCCAACGAAACGATCGTTATATTTCAGTGAACTATTTTGAAACTCATCGCTCGAATGAGTCACTGTGTCTGGCTGTTGGCATGAGCGAGCGAACAAATATTTTTCCATGGCTCGTGCGATTGGGATCGCCACAGGAAAAAACTTTCTGACCACAAAATTTCATCAGCGACAGTTGAGTTTGAAAATTCAGAGTAACGACATTTTTCGTTATCACCGACGCAGAGCAGCGCTATCATCGAGTGAAGCAACGACCAAAATGAAGAAAAGCACACGAAGCGATGAGCCATCATGTCACAAAGAAGCATTTATGTCTGAAGCGTGTCATAGAGAAAGAAAAGTACTTTTAAGTCACCTGTTGAATTGTATTGTAATTCATACATTTGAAGAGTGTTCTAACATCTCAATGTTTCCACATAAACTTTTTCGGCTCATAAATATCGATATGAATGAAAAGAGTGATCAGTAACAATCAAATCGTGCTCGCAAATGCATGTCGAGCGAGGGTTTGTTTTGATTTTTTCGTTTTCCTTCCTTTTTCTCTTCGGAAACGCAACATTGGGTATGAGAGAAAATGCTCTTTACTTTCCTTTTTCCTCTGTCAAAATTATGATTCAGAAATAAATGGAAAACCTCTGATGACTCTAATCGTGAGCAACATTTAATTCATAAAAAGAAAAGTTTCGCTTCGGCAAAGCGAGCGCTGGCTGCGCATGTCCTGAAACTCATCATAGCGAAAGCTGCTGTGTTTATATAGATGGAGGTATAGAGAACATTCTGTGGCAAAACATGTTGCCATAGTTACAGTTAATACATATATTCTGCAGGGACTTTCAATGTTTGATGGAAGAACGTTCCAAGCGTACACGAGCATTCTCCTCGAACATTCACCAACACAGCGTCAGTGGAGAGCTCTGAACGAACAATGTGAACAATTCTAAGAATACGACTCAGTCGCATATATACAACAGTACCCTATATACATGTTGGGTCGTTGTTGAAGGTAGGTAGGCAGAAAGAGAGATTGAGTCACTGACTGCTGCCTTGTGTACGGAGCGAAAATTTAATAAGGGTTTGGAATTCATTTCATTCCCTTCGTCGTCGTCTTTCTTTGCCGCCGCCGAGTACACGTTTCGGTCGTAGTCATCCCCCTTTTTGCCATCATTCCGCATTCAGCCTTCACACACTCTCTTTCTCTCGAGCTGTAAAAAGTTCTCTTAAAATCGCCTGAACCTCTGTTATTCGCCACCCTTATTCGAAGTTTAGGAGGTTATTATCGTATTTTTGCTTCTTCTTGTTCCCTTTGGAAAATTACAAAAATTAAGCGTTGCTTCGTCTCTCGTTCCTTCTTAGGAATTTCTTTCTTCGTCGACGTCGACATCGAGAAGGAAAACAAATAGATTGCCGCACAAGCAAAGCTGAAGTGCTGGAGGAGAAACGTCTTTCGACTCTTTGTCAGTTCGCGTTTCCATATGACTCAGTTTCCAAGCCAAACCGTAAAGTGGAATCTTTTTCCGAATGTTTCGCTGACTTGAGTTCAAACCCTACACGCTTTTGTCACACTCTCCCGCTCTTTTTATTCTGCGATTTTCCTTCATCTCGGCACGCAAATGCTAAAAGGAAATTTTATGCGAAAAAGGTTTTTAGCAAAGCGGCAAAGTTACACGCAAGTATTGGAAAATTTTAGTACGCCGATAGCTGTGTGGTTTGACGTAACTTCGCTTTGGGAAGGAGGGAAATGACAAAACATGCTCAAAGCTTTGATTCGCTTACTTCCCTGTCGGGGAACGATCGTGCTTGCATTCCTTGATAACTTTACTCCCCATTCTCTGATTTTCACGAAGATGAGTTGACTTGTGTTCGAACCGTCGTCGAAGGGTAGAAAATACTCCTCGATCTTCATGCGTCAAGCATCATTCTTATGAGCATTTGCTGATCCATTTAACAGGATTTGGCTGAACAAGTGAATTTCACAGGCCGTTCAAATTGTGGAATTTTTCCAGGGACCTGTCAAATGAACCCTGTCGTAACAATGACGTCATTGGACAAAAAGAAGTTCGAACATGTTTCGCGCGCTCCATTCAACACGATAAACTTGATGCCCAAATATTCTTTCGTAATGAATAAACTGCAAGCATCGGGTGTTGTCAAGAACGCCGGTATCAAAGACGACTCGGGGGTATCAGCGGAATTATTCGCGAGCGGCAAAAAACATGTTCGATCTCAGTTTTAATTGTTGTGCACATGAAGTGTAAAGGAAAAATCATGAGATTTGAAAGCTATGTTATACAACATAGAGGCAAATAGAGAGACGACAATAATTAAAAAGAGAATTTATTAAGAAAAATTGAGAAGTTGAAGACAGAAAAGAAAAGAGGCAAATAAGAATGTTTATACACAAGAGTTTTCGATGCAAAGGCACCAAAAATCAGCAAAACTCAAGAGAAACGAAAGACTCGAAAAGCTAATACAAAATCGGCAAAGCGAGGCAGAAACCTACACAAAAATCATTTTCTCTTTTTCTCTTGTAGTCGGAGTCTTTCAATAATGTATGTTTCTTCTTTTCTTTCCATTCCGTCTTGCCTTCCCCATTAAAACAAAAATTCGTACACGGCACTTATGCCGTTCCACTGCAAATGCACGATGGAAAAGAAATGAAAATAAAAATTGAGAAGTACATTAGCGGGCTATATTGAAGAGCTCTCTTTTTTGATGAGCATGAGGCATGAGAAGAAATCAAGAGAAAAAAGAAAATAAATACATATCAGTCTTGCAGATACACATTTTTCCCTTTCTGCTTGTTGTTCGTAATCAAAACAAAATTTTTATCAACATTGCAAAGAGTCGCATGGACGGACAGGTGATTATCAAAAATAAAGGCCTCTGTTCGACTTAGTCTGAAGCTTGCTTGCAACTCACCTTAGAGAAACTGTCTGTCTTGTTCAACTAGTAGTAACAGTTCATTGGGAACACTTATCATTGTTGGAAAACTGTCTTTTTACTAAACTTAATTTTCTTAAGTTTTCTACTTAGATTCGGTAAATGTTCACCACTAATTTTCACTTTTTCCCACAATCAGCTATCAATTTATCTTCTGCTATCTGCATTCAATATCGTATCAGTATTTTTCAGTCAACTTCTTTAATAAATGTTTCTTATGATTTTTTGAAGCATGTACTCTTATTTTTGTTTTGAAATGAATAAATGCCAGTCGAGTCGAGTGAGAGAGCTTGCTCCGAACGAACTTACAACATGCAATGCACAATTTTTACTGATACATCATTGAATTTTATTTCTACTTCAGACCCGTTTTCGACTGAACAGAGCACAGCACAGAAAATGTTCAGGGAAAAATATACGCTGTAGGTATAGATATTGTGTGTATAGAGCGCTACATTGGAACATTTCAGTCTTTTTTCCTTTCTGCTTTACGGTTCTCTTTCTCTCGACGTAGTCGGGTTTTGTGTTGTTCCGTCGGAGTCGGGTCGGCAGCAGCACAGAGAAATATTTTCTGTGTGGATATGAATGTATTGTGAAAAATATATAAAAGCGTACATTGAAACTCGACAAAATGAAACGAACTCCGACGAACATGCACAGCACTTCTCCATTCCTCACATCGATTTTTGTTTCACATCGAAACTGAGTTTTAGGTCGACGCAAACGAACAGCGGAAGCGTGTAGAAGTCAAATTATTCTTTCTTCATTACGGTTGTTTTTTCCTTCACTCCGAAACATATAAAAATAACATCAAGCATTGATTCGATTCAAAGTCAGACTGTTACTGTTGAATTCAAAAATATTGGAGCCAAAATGATGAAAACTGTGTGTTGAAGCCACATTTCGATGTCGGTGCATGCAACTTGCACGTTCTTGGTTTTAAATTCGAACAACAATTTTTTTCGCTAATCTTCTAACGTTCTTCTTGGCAAGTTGCGATAACATTGCACATCGAGTCTTGCTCGCTCGTGAAGACGTTGGTGTCGCCGATTCTAATTGGTGGCGAAACTGTTTGAACTTGGCAAACAGTTTTTACATCGCAAACTGTTTTGTTCGTCACCCAAATTTTCATTAAATTTGTGTCTGATTTCTGCTCAAGCCTAAAGGTATCGATGTAAATGCCTAAGTATCACATCCCATCAAATAACGTCGTTCAAAATTCTCCATCACAGCAAACACTTAAGTGCGTTGGAGTTTCATAAAGTTTCAAACCCCATCCCTGCTTTGCCACGGAGTACTTAAAGCTTGCCGTTTTCCTTTCCAAGTCTCAGTTTCCATCAACTTGTGTTCGGGATGTATTATTAAGAAACCATTTTCCCTGCAAAACTTCTTTAATTTTTAATAAAAATTATTTAAAAGTTAAGAATAAATTTTCCAAAGAACCCACAAAATTGTTTCGTCCTTAAGGAAACGCGGATTTTGAATTTTCGCGCTCGATATACGAGATGCTTACGACATGGAAAAAATTGAGGTTTCGGTGGGTTTCTGCGCAGCCTACGTCACGTCATGTTCCCAATGTTTTCAAATTGTAATTTTCTCCGCAGTGCACTAAAAACAAAACTTTCCCACAAATCCAATTGAAAAAGAATTGAAACCGCGACATCTTTTGGAAAGCTCTGGAAGTGCGAGTGCTTTTGTGATGTCAGTTCCGATTAGCCAGGAAAGTGTTTTTTGAAGTATTTCAGGCTTGATTCATCTTCTTCTTTGTAGGAAGGTTAAGTTAGGAGAAGAAACAAAGGTTTTGTCTCAGAAACTTAATTCTTTTTCTGCGATATGAATGAGTTTTGCGTTATATTGAAATATTCATCGACATTGCTTAGCGAGCTTTCGGTATTCTGAGCAACGATTCACAACAAAATATTTCACAGAAACAAATCTTAAAAATCCAAATAAACTAGTTATGACTGAAACAGATTCCTTCAATCTCACCTGCTTTGATGACGACTTCGAGAAGCACACCGAGGAAATTAACGAATACTTCGAATGTGAGTTGAAAGATTTTTAGCTTAGAAAACATTTAAAAAAGTTCATTTTAGATTTGGAAAATCACGATTTCATCGAGTTGAACTGGAAGTGTCCTGGAAAAAGAACTCCGAAAAAGGTTGAAGAGACCGCGAAGATAGAAACACCTACAAAAGAACAGAACACAAGCTTGGAGTTTGACTTCCAGGATGAACCTCAAGAACCCAGTACAACGCCGGGCAAGTTCGGAACTCCAAAAAGACAGAACACTTTGTCCGTCACCAAAAAGAAGACCACAACATTCAGTCAGATCATGGACAAGATGAAAAACAAGAACCACTCAACCCCGAAGTAGCATTAAAAGATAAATTTAATCACGAGAAATGTTTGACTCATTGGGTTGCTCACATGAAAATTCAAATAAACTTTAGAATTATGAAAAAACGATTCAGTTGATCGTAAAATTCTAGGAAATTCATTCATCTGAAAAAATTACGTTTCTGAATTAATTCTTATACAATCCCTTACAACACAGTACAGTAAAACATTTTTTTAATACTTCACTTTATTTCAG
>JPYR01000030.1:195500-208275 GCA_000775305.1 Belgica antarctica
AGCCATTGCGAGCAGCGCGCCTAGGCCGCCCCCCTTCTTGCCGCCAAGCCTTCAAGAGAATTTACGCAATAAAATTTAAGAAAATTAATTGAAAATGTTTTGCTTTACCCGCCACCGCCTTTACGGGATTCGAACACGCTCGAGCTGTCATCAGTCATCAAATTAAGCTTCAAACTGTACGATTGCAAGAAGTCTTGGAGCTTTGCGACTAAAAATCCATTCAATCTCTTTTCGGGGCTGTCAGGGAAGGCACGGGCGAGTTCTGTTGAAAATAATTTTTTTAGAACTCAACAACTTTTCAATCGTTCTTAAGTTTACCAGAAACAATTTTTGTGTTCTGTGTTTTGTTTGGATTATTCTCGCGCACTAAAACTATTCCCGAGGCAATGTTGAATTCTTTGTTCGACGTTGACAGTCTGTCAATCAAGCTAAGAATGTCAAGTTTGAGGCACATCAGGTTGTAAGAACTTTCACACTTCAGCTTTGTGGTTCCTTTTTGTTCACTTGGGATGTCATTGCTGGATGATGCGCGCGATAATCCGATTGCGAGGAGGAAAATAACCAAATTGCACTGCAGGCTCATTTTGACAAATTTTATTTCACGGGAACTTTAAACTACAAGATCAACAGAGGCAATGTACCAAAGACGGTGATCAAACACGAACTGAGATCATGGAGAGATTCTAGCTGACTTTATATAGGCAGGTTAAATTATCTTTTCGGTTATTGAAGTCTCTGAAATGAATTGCTTTGATCTGGTCTGCTACAATTTTTACACTTTTTTCTATTCATGCTTATTAAGTTTTTTCTCTCTTGCCGTTTCATTTTAAGAGAGCAATTTGATGGATCAGATTTTCCTTCCGCGATTAGACGCACTCGGAAAGAAAAAGTAAAACATTTTTTGCAGCTCGTGATCTTTTTTCTGTGTTCGTCTGTACCAAAAAATTAATTCACTTTTCATCAGGTGCAGACGATTCAAGAGATCAAACTTTTAAATTGCTTTTTGGAGAAAAACCAAATAGAGCAGAACTCAAAATTAAATACACTCGAACACCGGCCGTCTTGCTTTATTTACTTGCATTGATCAAAGAAGCACCATGACTGTGAAAATGCTTTTTTTGTATTTTCTAATTGTGAATATTTGGCAGGTCAGTAGAACTAAAAGAGCGAAAATTATTTGAAGAAAAAAATTTCTAGGCTAATGACAAAGAAAGTATGAACTTGAACCGATGGAAATTTGAATGTACCTTCGTAAATTTTTAGGAATGCCGCTTGATTAAGAAAATTAAAAAAAGCTTAACGAATTTCTGTGACAAAGAGGAAAAACGAAACTTGCCGTCACATTTTTTAGTTTAAATAGAGTCGTTACAATGAAGAATTAATGTGAATTGTACGAGTTGAGGTTATGATTGGAATAAAATTAAATCGACTGACTTGTCCTTATGAAAACTTCGTTCAATGTTTAATAATTCAATGTCATATAAAGTTCTGAAGAAAACTTTGTGTAACCTTAAAGTAGAATAACTTCAACTACACTGATCATCAAAACAAAAGATTCATTTTCAAGTTTTATTTATTTTTTCGAATAATTTATATAAATATTTCACTTAATGGTAAACTCTGCGATAATCATCGTGGATATTGATCAAACATTTTGAGGTAGCGTTTGGTAATTTGGGGCTTGATATTGGTTGTAAGCATTGTATGCCAGATCGCCGGAAGGAGATCCGTTTCTGTTCCAGTCACTTACTGAAGAAAAAGAAAATATTAGAACGAATTTAAAGCTTTGAACAGTTTTTTTTACCGAATTCAGCGTTGAATCCTGAGTTCTGGGGAGTAGCTGAGATGTATGCAGTTGTGACCTTTTCTTGTTTCTTGGCGAGTAAATCTTTCACGAACGACGATCCTAAATTAAGGGAATTTATAAATGATCTGCAACCAAAGTTTTTAACTTAAACTTACCAGCGATCAGCAATGCAATCAGTCCAACCTTGAGTGCTTTCAGAGACATCAGCGCGAGAATCGTGAAGACGATAGGAAGAATAACAGCGCTTTTGAATTTCAAAGCCAACAAGAGTGGGACCAAGAGCTTCTTTAGTTTTCCACGAGCTTCTGCAAGTTCAAAAAATAAGCTTTGTTGAGTTAAAGTTAAAACAAATCGAGTTGCATAAGTAAGCGGGGAAAATAAATCGCTGTTAGTCGAAATAAAAAGCTGCCGAAGATCATTGACCTCAAAAGCTAAACTGCTTGAAGCATCCAATTCTCCACGGAAAATTTATTCAAGAATACGACCTTCATTATTTCTTCTTACTGCAAGAAAAGCAAGAGTAAGAAAGCAGAACTTGAGATAGGTCGGAATGATTCACCACCATTTGCAGCAGTCTAAGCCAGATTCAACGGTTTTAGAATCAATTTTCGGACCAAAGAAAGCTACAAGGTTAATTTATGTTTTCATTTATGTTTTCCGTCCGAAGATGCTACAACTCCGTTCGAAACCAAAGTTCAAAGGCCCAGCTTTCTCCAATACTTCACGGTGAGTTCTTTGACCTCAGGCCAGTTTGTCAAATTTATTTGATACATTCGTGACAAACGATCGTTATTAATTTCAGACAGCGTGCATGGAGACTCTGGAACTTTCAAAGCGACCACCGAAAAATTGGAACGTTATCTCGTAAAGTGTCAAAGCATAAGCAGCAAGAAGAGACTCGAAAAAATTTCTCCCCCACTTTCTTTCTTCCACTCAACCTGAGTGTCTTGTGTGGAATAAAACTTTAGCTTCGGGTCTCAAACACTTTCTTGGATGGATTTTTAGAGAAAGCGTTTTTCTTCTTAAACTTGAACGTGAAGTGGGATTGTTTCTTCATGAAACAAGGTCAGCTGAATATATAATGTAAAACTGTTTTCTCTCCGCTTGCCTCTTTTGCTTGTGAATCCGCTTTTTATACGATACATTTTTGTGGAATGCAACTGAATAGTGGAATTCTCGGTGTCTGAATGTTTCTGGATTTTTAGGGATTGTCTCGTTGGATCTAATTTGCTTATCAAGCAGAAGTTTACTCTCTACCCAGGTCAACGAAGAACCAGAAATTTATTTCAACCGGTTCAATTTTATGTTTTTACACTATGAAACAGATTATTCATCTCCGTGTCGGTCTCAGTTATCGAAGTACTCCACATGAATAAAAACCAGAGCAGAAATTTATATATAAATCAAGGCATTTTGATCTCGAGCAGCTCACTTGTAGCTTGTAGATCAACGAGATCACTTTGAATGGCTGCAAAGTGCCGTTTACGATCGATCTCAGCAGAGTTTACTAAAGATTGCATCAAAGTTTGATAGCAAAAGTCATTCACGGCAAGGAATGGAAACTTCAGCAGCTTCGTGTTGTTGCGGAAAATCTTTTTCCAATTAACAACTTTCGAGTCATTGCTGTTGTGGTTTTTTGTTGCTCAATTCTCATCGTCAATTTAAACCCAATATTTTCCATTCAATTAGTTGATTTTATGTCTAATTTCCGATTATTTCCAGTTAATTAATAAGCAGGGAAATTGGTTATGTTGGTAAAGCATTATGATTAACTTTTAAGATGTTGAAACGTACTTTTGACTTTTTTAACTATAACTGGCTTGATTTTACCTCCAACACTAGCGCGAGCTTCACTAACTTCAAAATTTACTTTGTGAGTTTTGAGATACCGGATAATGCGATCCGTTAAACTTTCCGATCGTGCCGCTGATTCGTTTGAGTTTTCAACTTTCTCGATACTTAAGCCACCAAATAATGGCAGTGATTGTTGTTCATCCAATTTATCAACCATCGCGATCACTTCATCATCTTTTGGAACATTTTCACACGCGACACTGCCGACGAAAGCGAAAATTATCGCAATTGCATACACTTTATAATTCATCGTGATAAACACTGGTTTCTTGTACGGCAAATTGATTCAAAGACAATGAAGCACTGAGTGGACTGTCATTCTTGATAGTAAGAAGTATTTATATCGACAACCGTTGCGAACTCAATCGAAACAATTGAACTGAATTCGGGGGAGTGAATTAATTCTGCGGCGCACATTTTGGTCATCGTGAACCGTTAGAAACTTTACGTGCTAACACGTACTTAATTATCATAAGCACCGTGCGCGGTATGATAGCCAAACTCAACTTGTCGCTTTGCACCTTTCGATACTTCGATGTGAATCATCGTTATTTTTAGATCTTAAGTAGCACACTTAAGAGCAATTTGTTTGGAGAAATTTGGCGGATGTTTGTCTGAAAGGAAATCACCACAAGTGTTGCGTAATAGTCAATTGAGTTTCATTGTGCAAAATAATTTATTTCTTCGTCATTTTAAATTCTTTTCAACTTTCTTTCAATAAATTAATTTTCATTCATCTTCCGATCAAATAAATAAAATAAATATCGGTTCGCCTAATTAATACGTTAACAGTAAGAAATTATAGAAACGATTGAAGTAACTGAGACAATGTGGCTTCAATGGAAGATTTTTCTGGGAAATTGGCTTAAATGGAAAAGTTTTGGCATCATTCTTGCAGTTAAAGTTAGTCTTTGAATCATAGAAAAGTGTTAAAGCAATTATTAAACTGGCAATGTTGAGTCAAGAAAGAGTCTTAAGAGTTAGATCTTTGAAATTGAGAAACTAAGAGTAGTTGTGTGTGGCGATGAGAAGACAGTTTGAGAGATTTATTCGGTTTGGACGTGACCGTTGTAGGCCAAGTCTTGGGCTTCGTCGTAGCTACGAGCGTATGGGTAAGCGCTGTTTCCGCTTCCTGATGACCAGCCGCCACCGGCTTGGTTGCCTGAGCTAGCATACCCGCCTGCTCCTGTCGATCCTGAGTTGGCGTAGTTACCGGCAGATCCACCTCCGAGACCCGAGCTGAGTGAGCTCAAGAGACCACCGGCTGAGAGTCCAGCAACTTTTCCCAGAAGACCACCACCGCCGCCGCCACCGCCGTGGCCTCCGAATGCTTTGGAGATGGTCAAGATACCGGCCAACAAGAGTGCGATCTTAGCGGTGATCAAGGCCTTAAAAGCGAGAATTGCCAAACCAACAATGAAGAGTGGGACAATAGCAAAGATTTTCTTTCCGACAAGACCCATGATGATTGGGATGAGCTTCTTCAACTTCTTCTTCTTCTTGCCACGACCTAATTTCGATTGAATAAAAAACATAATTGAATTAACATTTTCACTTTCATTACAATCATAATTTCGCTAGTTTTCACCTTCATCAATGGCACGTGAAACCTCTGCGGCAGCTTCGGCTGGGAACTGGAGTTGCAAGCTGTGCGATGAGAGGAAGTTGGCGAAGGTTTCCAAAGCCATGTCGTACAAGCGTGCTGAGCGTTCCTCGGGTTCAGCTGGGAGGGAAGCGACAATTTCATTCTCTGAAATGGCTTTTCCGGCACGAGCGTTGAACGCAGGGTCTCTGTTTAGAAGATGCGGAAACGGTTACTTATTTGATCGACGAATCTCTCTAACTAATGAGAAGACGCTGTTTTATGATCAAAAGACGATTTCATAAATGTATGACACAGATTGGGCATACGATTCTCTTCTTTCTTCGCGATCTCTTCTTGACATTCTTGTCGCTTATATTTGACTAACAGGTTGCTTTTGCACACACGCCTGTGTTAAACAGAATGTCCATCTTAATTTGGGTTATATTCACACAATTTCTTTATCATCTTTTCATCTTTGACACAGTTAGCCTGCGTTTATCACCAAACAAGCTTGGACTTTTCGGGAAAAACTAAATTCTTGACTCTACCTTGCCAAAGTAATTCCATCAACGATCTTGATGTTTGCGGCGCGGGCGGCGCGATTCAATGCAGTTATTCCCTTGATGGTCAAGCACGATGATAAATCCTCGCTGTCAGTGCAGCTTCCGAAATATTGCATCACTTTGCTTGCAGTGCTATCACCTTCAACTTGGTTATCAATAACAACACTTGGTGCTGCCATTGCACTGGCAAACAGCATAGCGGTAACTATGAACACTTTCATTTTAATTATTTTTTGGTTTTAATCTTGTTATAACCAATTAGATAATGTTTTTTTCGATTCACTTTCAAGGAAATATATTTTTGCTTAAAGAACCGTCTAATTGTAATTGGCGCGACGGTGTCTGAAAAGTTGTGATGTAGTTTTTCAGATTGGTTACCCTTTTATACACTTCTTATTATTTATTTTTGGGATGATAATTTTTTTGTTTAAAATTTCTTCTTGCGTGTACGTACACGATTTTGAGAAGGCACCACACTGACAGCTATTTCGGATACTCTTGAAAAGCAGCCCATCTTGAGCGAGAAGAAAAAAACTTGCAGTGATGATGGCGTTGGAAAGAGCGGGAGGGCAAGTCAGAAAAATTAAGGTGAAACATGTATATGAGGATGAAAAGTTTTTTTTGTTAATTTTTTCCAATATTCCATCGCATTTCGTTGTTTGCTCAAAGAAAGCCCGTCAAATTTTACACCGTTTGTGTGAGCATATTGAATGATGTTTTCGACAATGTTAGTCTTGTGCGGGGGATCGTCGATCGCACACGTCCAGCCAGCGGCTGCTCCGCATCTCACTTGGTCAGGGCATTTCACCACGGCAACCGAACAAAAGATTCTTCGTGACCTAACTTGCGTTTGGTCCTTTAAAATATTTTCATTATCGCACCTGTCAAAGACAGTTTGACTCGAATACACGCTGCTTGTTTGTGTGTGGTGTAAGCATTTTCGATTTCTTCATTCGCCGCAAAGAAAACGAGAAAAGACTTTCTTCATTATTAAATCAATTGTTCTGGACTGAAATTTTTACGACTTGGGCTTGGGTGTAGCTCTAAATGACGTGTTGGAATTTCGTTAACCCATATCAGACGGCCCGTTCTGGGTCTTAGGCATGAAACCGACGCAATCGATATGCTTGGAATTCTTTATCACTTGGAGATCGTTCACAAATTTCTCATATTGTCCGATTGAATTGACGTGTGAAAACTTTCTAAAGACGTAAGGTCATGGTTGGACTAAATGAACAAACTCTTAATTTCTCTCATAAGCATTAAAATTATTCAAATTTTTCATTGTGCGACAATTGGAAGAAAATAAGACAAGACTTATTCAAAAATTCAATTAAAGTGAAAATTTTCCCCGCTTTGTTTGATCATTCGCTTCAAATAGAATCACCATTCAATATATTGAAATCAATGTAACACTTTCCGATGTCAACACATATTTTAGGCTGAAACAGAATTCCATTTTTCCAAACTATGAGTTTGCAATCCAGCTTCTGCGACGCATAATCAGTTCAAACTCTTAATTGGGTAGTCTTTTGAATTTTAAAGAGAAGAAATCTGGAACGCCTTACTCCGCAAACATTTAGACAAACAGGTGATTTTTCATTTCAAAATGTTGACAAAAAATATTAATAAGTTTTACATTCCTTAGCTGTGACTTCACTTATCGATGTTCTTTACTTTTCGTATGCGGGTTTTTAGGTCGCGAAATCAGGAATGCGAAAAATGTGACTCGAGTGTTGCGCTGAGCCGGTGTTTGGTTATCGATCATATTTTTTTTCCAAATTAAGTTCTCGAATTTCATTTGACATGATCACTTTCTTTTCTGCCAAAAAAAGTGTGAACTCCTATAATAAACGTTTCTCGCGTTAATTGATTGCGAAATCAGCGAAATAATTATCAAGCTTTGCTAAGGCGGTTTCATTCATAAAACATTTTATTGAGTTGCTCGTGCAAGCGGTCTGAGCAGTCTGGAAAATAAACTATTAAATGAAAATGAGTCAGCATAGCTCAAACCAAATATGCAAATAAAACTAAACTGTAACATGGAGACAGCACCCAGTATCCTATCAAACCGGAATCTCGAAAAAGCAAAAAAAGTTTCAAAATGAAGTAACAATATTATGACGTAAATTTCTGGCCGAGAGAAATGGTGTAGATATTGGTAATAAAACGTGACGAATGAAAAGAAGAAAACTTTCTAAAAGTCTATTCAAAAAATGTCGCATCGAGTATGTGCATCCGTGATGAATCAATTTAGATTTGAATGCTTTTCACGTCGTCAATGTTTGTTGACGACAATTTAGCTGTCTGCAAAGGATACATGATCAGCGCGAAATTCCAAAAGTGCAGTTAAGTAAAAGCCAATTGTTCGGTGAACAATTCAATGACGCATAAAACAAACAGATCCATGTGTTGTTGAAACAAAACTGACAAATTTCGTCAGAAGAAATTCTCACGTTGGAGAAAAGAAAGTAAAAGCTGATTTTTTTTCTTTTTATATTCATGAATCAACGTTTTCTGTTTTTACTGCTTAAAGGTTATTCCATTGAAACATCTTAAGCCCGAAACAATGACTCTACTTACAAATTTATAAAATCATACAAAATTCTAAGCGGAAGTAAACTTTCCTTCATGTTTATTCATATAAAATGCTATATGGACAATTTACTTTTGAAAGAAAGTTAAGGTGTTGAGAAAAATTAGTTCGTACCCAGGTTTCTTCTGAAATTTAGCTGAAACCAAAATTTTTGAAGAGTGATTAACCTAATAAGAAGTTAAAATAGAAGTTAAAGGGGTCAAATAAACAATCAAAAATGTCATATAAGTAATCGAAACTGTCAAATGGATAATCGAAACTGTCGTTAAAAATTATCGAACAATTTATTTTAAGATTTTTATTAAGAAACACCGGTGTGCCGACATAAACTTTCGCTTTTTTCAATTCTGCAACTTGAGAATTTAAAGCTTCACACGGTTTTCGTAATAGTTACTGAGATTCCTAATAAATGCCTAAGCTACACCACACGAAAAGATTGACCATCGTGATTGACGCTAATTTGAAAAGCTACGTCTAACAGCTAGATCAAATGATTACATATTTTCTGTAGCACGCAACTTTAGTTCTTTATGGACCGGAAAAGTTTCATTTGAAAGGTTTGAAGAAACGTGGAAGAACGGTTATATGTAGGAACACGTCTAACCTAGTTTTTTATTTCAAGAAAGGCATTGAGACATGGTTCTTTACGAACCTGTCAGCCCTGTCTAGGACGAACTTGTTCATGTAGTTGTTGCTGTAAATTCCATCGTATTTGTCGTGATCACTGAGCTGCATAACTTCACCATTATTGAAAATGTTTCCAGGCTTGTTATCAATTACCAATCCTTCGAAATAAATTCCTTTGAAATCTTCTTCACTCGAAATGAAAGTTTCTGTTGGCTTTTTGTGAGGGAAGTCCAACATCGTCGTTTCCTGAGATGTTTCCGGTTCGAACGTGACTGGAATAAAATTGATTTCTTCATGTCATGTTTCTTATTGTCACGGTGCTTTCTTATCGGAATGTGAACAACTTCGATTTTGTTGGGTTCAGCGATTTTGTGCGTTGAAAAATGCTTAAGCGCCAACACCGACGCCAAAATAAACGAGATTGAAGGCTTTTTTGATTAAAAAGTGAAAAAGAAGAAGTTTCATTGTGGCGATTCCAAGAAAAGCTGGTATCAGTCTCTTGAAAAACTTCTTCGATTTTTTGCCTTTTTTCTGCCTTCACTTTTGTCTTTATCAGCAATCCCTTTGTCGTTCACCGAATGTTCAACGATTTCATATCGTGATTGCACATTTTTCTCATCACTGTACACAACCTGTTGAAGATTTGGGCTAAAATGTGTTTGAATTAGCAGGAAGATTCGTTTAACTCTAACTGGCTGTTGCTGTAATCACTGGTTTTGTTAATTTTTCCAAAGATTTCATTCGAAAATCAGAAAGTGACAAAATTTTTAAATACATATTTGTATGGATACCGTATAAACTTTTTGCTGTTAAAAAGCTTTGATTTTCTTTGTTCTTTGGTATTGATTTGGCTTCTACTGTTAACTTAACACAATCTTCCAAACACGCGAAAATTGCCAAGGTTAATGATATTTTCAGCTTGATTGCAACGTCCGTTTTTTCCGCAAAATATATTGAAAACCACTCCAACCGACGTCCGTTCTCGACAAAAGTTCCTAATGCTATGATTACAAATTAATTACGCAATTTAGATTTAACGTGAATGCACCCGTTGCAGTCGGCTAAAAATTATTACAAAACTACTGCGAAAACGAGTTGAAACGGATTTACTGATTAGATTTAGATGAGTGATTTTCCAAGAAAAGCAACAGAAATGATTTATATATTGAAATAAATAATTTATTTACTCTCTGTTTCTTATTGGCAAACATTGCTTCATGCTATTTATTTTGGAATGGCATTAACCTTAGCCTATATCTTAAATTCTACTTTTTATTCAAAGCAGTAAATTATAAAAACAACATGAAGCTTATTTCAAAGTTTGCTGACAAGCTTAAAATCAAAGCTTTTTTATGCTTTGCCAAACTTTACCGTAAGCTTTTAGAGGCCGAGACATTTTTGGAAGATATTTTTGGTGTGAACATATTTGTATCTCGTCTTGTCGCATCAAAAGCACATCAAGTTCAAATCTGTCATTCGTGTTAATGTGCTTTTGATTGGGTTTTTTAAACTACAAGTTTAAGACATTTAATAATTGTAGAGCAAAAAATGTTTAAACAAAAACCGTCTTTAAATTTACTTTTACTTTCATTTATCAGTTGTTCTTCTTTCTAACGCTTGCGTTACCACTGCCCACCAAGCGTAAACAATTGAGTTGAAACAGTATTGATATGGTGAAGTAAGTGTTAACGGTGTTAAGCTAAATTTTGATCCAGAAACGCTGAAAGGTGTTGATGCATTGTGCATGAAGTTGATAAAGTTTAGTAAATTGTAGTGATGCAGATTTATATATTGCAAATAAAAGTGCACAAATCAGCTCAGTCTGCCCTTGAGTGCCATCACAGCTGTAAAAAATAAAGTTTAAGAAATGTGCCAGAGAAATAGTTGATTATAAATTGAAAAGATTTTAGCAAAGTGGAAGCTTGAAAGACAGAAAATATATGAAAAAATTTAAAATTTTGTTGAATTGACTTTGGAAAATTTATCTCCGATTTTTACTGATGATGTCCGTGACGATACATTTTCTTACTTGAAAAAAGTGCAAAAAAGAAGCCAGCTAGCCCAGCCGTTTTAACAAGCAACAATGTTCCAGCTGAAAAATAAAATAAATTAAGATAATAACTGTTAACAATTTTGATTCAGTGAACAAAAGCTTTGCATTCAAATTAAACAAAAATTTAACCTTTTGCACAGCTAAACTGATAACACAAAATTTGCAATCTTCTTCAAGAACACGATTTTAATTTTGACGAATGATTCTCTTTCGAAAAGTAATTTTAATAATTTTGTGAGATTTCTTTCTCCAATTTCCCTTTTCACTCACGAAACGTCAATTAAGGCTTATTATTTTCAAAATTTTCAATCTTCTAGCTAATTTAAGGCACTTCTTGATTTCAAAAAGCATTTTATGCAATTTGGGTGTCAGCAAACAAACTCACCAATGAGAACGGGAATCAAGGTGAAAAACTTCAGCTTATAAGCTATCAGTAAGGGCATCATCATCTTTTTGTACGTCTTTCGGACCTTTATTTTATTTGTGTACTTTCTGGAAAATCAAAAGTTAATTCGATTTTGACGGCAGCAACTTAATTTCTCTACCCACTTCTTCTTCTTCTTTTTCTGGCGCCTTTTCTTGAACTTTTGCTTAATGTAACGGCCTTCATAGTTGATTTCTTCTGACTCTTCATCTGTATCGGAACAATGAATGGACGTTTTTGTACTTTAATCGAGTGTCCAAAGCTTTTGTTTCCAGCTTGTTAGCTCTGTCAAGCGCAAAAGACGAACGACAAGACATAGTTACCTGAATGCTTCAACTTTCTTGCGACTGACTCATTAGACCCGATTTCTTTTATGACAGAATTTGAATTTGTAGGAAGCAGTTCATTTTCGGTATTTGCATCGTTGAAGTCTCTTCTTTGAGAAAAACTTTTGAGAGCGGATGCTTTTTTCCTAAAATTGGCTGTTACGTTTCGAGGTGTCCAAAAATCAGCATTGAATTTAGCCAATCGATTAGCATCCCATCTTAAGCTATTTGAAATTGTTTCATTTCCACTTCTGAAGTCACTTAATGTCGAACTTATGAGACCACTAACTATTAACCACACTGGAAGTACTGCATTCATTTTTTGTTTTCTTTATAATTTTCACTCCTTTTCATTCACTTCCATCGTTTAAATCTCCAAGTTTCAGACGCGCAGTGTTCACAGACGACGATGCAGAAGAATACTGGCAAGAATAGCACAGCTCAGCCGCGGATATATAATCGCGGTGTAATGACATGCTTAGTTCACCGATTTCAACGGCTCAGTAAATTCTATAATTAACATTTTAAAAGACTGTGATTAAGATCACTCAGAACATTAAGAAACTATCAACAAACTTTGCATCGAAACTTTTCTGTTCGACATCTGCTCTCATTTGGTTTTCTGCTTGAGGTTTGAGCAGGTGATAAAAAAAGCCTAATCGAAAGTTAATCACAAAAGGTACACAAAAAGTAAAGATTTTCATGTTCATTGGCAACATTGTTCCGAAGAACTTTCGCATTTTATCAGATTTAGTCTTGGCGAGAACAACAGAAATTGTTAAATCATTGTATTACACTTCCAGTTAACAAGTTTTTCAAATAAACATATTATCAAACACAAACGTGAACTATTGTTTAGCTTCACTGAATCGAGATGAAGTCGATCGCGTTAAACAGTTTGTCATCTTGTAACAAGATTCTTCCATTCTTGACGCAATTA
>JPYR01000030.1:222072-236227 GCA_000775305.1 Belgica antarctica
TGTCATGTTTTGGTTCTAAAATAGAAGGAAAGCTTTTGAGATAACGGTTTAGTCACCTTGGCAATATTTACAGCACTCATCAGCGACTGATATTTGCTTTTCTTCGGGGCATGCTAGCTTTGGACACACGATGTTGATACATTTGAAGCTTCCATCGTCGCAAGTGCAATTATTACACCCAGTGATGTGCTTATCACCATGTTCATAATCTTTTTTATTGAGATAGCAGCGTTCTAAGATGAAAACAAGATTAATTTCATGGTACCACGCAAAAACTCTGCTACGACATACTTAAACACTTCGGGCAGCATTCCCCTTCAGCCGTGACAGGATTTTTGCACTCCAAATCTTCACACTTCTTCCTAAGACACGTGACAACACCGGATTTGCATTGGCACTCGTCGCATCCTGAGTCCCACTTCTCGCCATCTTCGCGACCCAACGAGCCATTTATTGAACACGATTTTTTGCAGTCACAGCTTTCCAAGCGATCAATTCTCTCCAATGAAGTCTCTAACTGAAAGTTCAGATCGTTATTGAATTGTTAAAAGTGAATTACTGTCAGGATCAAACCTTTTGATTAAGCTGTAATACGTTTTGTTTTAATTCCATGATAAGGGTTTGAAGTTGCAAAAATTGCCCACACGTTGGACATTGGGTGTCCATATGCTCGCATTGTAACTGATATCCGTAGGGACCAGGCAGTAGATAAACTTCTTGTAATTCCCCCTAAAAATTGGCAAATGTTAAGCAGATGCACTCGGTCTCCAAAGTATCAGCTTACCTTGAATAAAGAGTGGCTATTCAAATTTCGTTGTCCTACAAGTAATTGCATATTGGAAGCACTAAAATTTCTATCGGGTACATAATGCGTCACACCTGCAGAAGGAAAGAAGGAAAAAATTTATTTGCCTTGGCCGCCAACCGCATTTCAGATACTCACGCTTATACAAGGGATGGCAATCAACGATTAACTGTATTTCGGTTCCACTAATTGAAAGTGCTATTTTGTGCCACTTGTTATCGGCTAATCGATATGGAAATGACTCCATATGAACCATCAATTCATTCTTAGGACCGATGTACGAGTAGTGGATGCGAATTTCATTTCGTCGTCCACTTGATTGTAACTCTAAATATCTGAAATGAAAAAGTGTGGAGTGATTAGCCGAATTTGTGTCAACTGAACGCCGTCAAATTTAATCTTGATTGATGAGAGGCAAAATTTTCGGAGACTTGAAGTCACCACCGAATTTGGGTTGAGATAACAAACGATTGGCCAATCCTTACCTATTGTAACCGTTTGAAAACGAAATAATTGTACCAGGATTTCGTTCATCTTGTTTAAGTGTTGCGGCGAATGTGAAGTCGGAGTTCTTCTTCAGCAGCTCCACCGCACGCTCATAAGTTTTAAAAGGTAACACAAGTTGTCGACTGGTGCCTTGTAGCTTGAAAGCTATTTTCTTTTGTTGTCCTTGCGTAATGCTGACCCCCTCGAAATTGGAGACATTCACGTGCAGATTTAATGCCTTCAGCAAATCTATTCCGGGATCGAAAGCACCACCTGAAGGAAAAGGTAATTTGAACGCTCTGCTGTGGACTTGAAGGTGAACTTCTTACCTAATATAACTAAGTAGCACATTATCAGTAAAAGTGCTTGCGTACATCCTAAGGATGTGATGGCTTTAAAATTTTTTGATTTCATTGCAGAGCTGTCGCCTCGGTTCGGTTCGGCCTCGGCCGGTCGAGCTCAATGTTGTAAAAACTTCTAACGTACAGCAACATCACAGACTTCTCAACTATGCGTTAAATGACTTGAAACGTTTTTCCACTTATCCATTGATTAGAAATTTTATTTTTTAACTATTTCAAATGTTCCTTCTCGTGTAAACTAGTGTTCTTGGTGATTAGAACGTTTTTAATTGCTTTCCTTTTCAATGCTTTCTTGTCTCACTTTTACTAGCTTTACTATTCACGACTTTTTTTTATTTTAATTATTCACTCGTGTCTCAACCTCTCATGACAGACTTTAAAAATTGACTTTTAGTTATTGAATCTTTGATTTGTTGTAATGTTCCTACAAGGCAGAAACAAGAAAAAAGAATAAGGTTATCACATCATCATCGTCAACAGCGATTTGGGTTGTTTAAATGAAATACTGGACACGCAGTGCTGCAGTTGAAAACTTTTTCTTCGCTCTTGCGAAAACATATTTTAGGAAAAAAGCTCCAGGCTTCTTCAAAACATCAATTTCTCCCTTTTTCTGTCGACTTAATGCGGATGAAACAAGATTATAGATTTTTGTGACCTGAAGCATATGCTTCATATGTCGCGTTTTATCGTCTAACCGTGTGTAGTTCTTCTGTCGAAAAATCACGAAAGCCTATGTGTGTGACAAAATATAAGGAGAAGGTCGATTCAGTAGTAGCCGAGCCATTTTAATGACCTCTTCCCAATATGCCACACTTGAATTGTGCACTGCATCAAGCGAAATCACTCGTGACACTGTGTTCGGCACGTTGAACAAACGATTGTAGCACTCCACAATCGTTTAGTAGCACAGATAGTAGCACAGAATTATTTCAAAGGTTGACTTCATTCTAACCTACAAACTTATTCCAGTTGTTTTAACTTAACACTCCACTTCTGTCTTTTCCATCAAATTTTTTAAACTTCAAACCATAACCTACAACTTCCAATTTAAATTAATTGACTTCCACAAATTAATTATGGGTTGGAATTTGATTAAATTGTTTGATAAATTTAAAAAGAAGAGTTTATAGTGGTTTCGAATGAATCAGAATTCATTAAAGCAACGATCATGCGCACTGCGGTCAAAAACGAAAATCCAATATTTTATTTTCACAAAAATTTTCGTTCTGCTTTTGTGTAATGCCTACTATCAATTTCGGGCCGACAATGACTCAAATTGAAACTTTAATAGTAACACTCTAATATTACAACTAACTTTCAAGAATTAAAAATAGAATAACATTAATCCTTTTTCAAAACGGTATTGCTTTCAATAAAGTTCCATCTAAACTGCCCCCACTTGTGTTGTGCCGACGGCAGACGATTGTAATTTAAGATATATCGATATTATGACACCGGCTGCTAGGGGGGTGTTTTTGTTTCGAGGTTCTAGTTGAACGACGAGAATGTTCGTTCACCGGTATTTTTATTTTATGTTGCTCGTGAATGAAATCCGTTGACCGCTCGAGCAGGAAGACTTTTATTTGCAGGTAATTAACATTTTATGTTTAGCTAACTTTGTGGCCTAGCAAAGGGTATAGTTTCACAAATGTGGTTTATTTTGAAATGTTTCTATGGCAACTGCACCCTCAGGAACAGGCCGAGACTTATTTATTTAAAAAAAGTTTCAACCTGACTATTTTTATGACACGTTGTTAATTCAAAACGGAATTTAGTCTGATATGTGTTTGTTGCAGAAAAATCTCGGTGAAAGCTTTTATAACGCTTGAAGCATAAAAGCTTTTTCAAATGCAGTATCAAACTGATACTTGACAATTTTTACGACCGTACTTATGTACGATTTTTAAAATTCAATTAGGGAAAGGTTGGAGCTGCCATCATTTCCATGTTTTTTGCTATTTTTTATCGCATTTTTATCGCTATTCAGAAACTCATTGATGAGTTTTCACATTACTCGAAGAAAAATGTTCTCGTCACTCTTGCGTTAACGTGTTGTGACAGTTACAATTGTGCTTCAGGCACTGCCAAAAAAGTTACTCCAGATCCTTATGACGCCTGTCAAGCGCAATAATATAAGAATCCGAATTGTTTGTGAAAAAGTGAAAAGGTTTTCACTTGTGTGTATGCAACATCTCTAAGCAAGATTAAGATTGAGGTAGCAAGAAGAAGTTTGATAATTATTTTTCATTCTGTTTGAAGATTGAATTTAGTTCGAAATCGTAGGCAAAATTACACGCTCTGAAACATCCACGAAAAGTGCATTTTCGAATGCAATCATTTGAGTGATTCCCCCTTCTATCGAGTGCAGTGTAGAAAGGGAGAAGATTCACTTCAAGAGCATATATTTTAGATGCGTTCTTAGGTTTAACCATCAGTCTGTATTTAAGCCACTAACTGAAAAGTGCAATTATCAGTTAACAATCGTTGGGTGTTCTAAAGTGAAAAGCAATAAAAAAATGTCGTCATTTAAAGTTTTTTCAAGTATTCTTCTCATAGCTCTTGTAGCTGACACGTCAGTGGCATCTTCCACCACTGAGAGCGCACTGCGAGCCATGAAAAAGATTTACAACGTGTGTGAAAGCAGTGAAGAGTTGTTCAAATGCATGAAAGTTCAAGCATTGAAGTTAACAGACCGTGCTTTGAAACTGCCTACGATTAAGATCACTGACGGGTTGTCTCTTGTGAAAAAAGAAGATGCTCTGGAGTCTCGGTCGCTGAATCAGAACGACTTCGACAACGAAAAAGCCATGAAAATGACTTCTGCACAAGTGGACGAAATGATTGTTGACCATATCAACTCATTTATGGATTCTCATCAAATCTCCGTCAACGTTCCACGGCTCCTGTCATCGGCCGAAGCTCCAAAACTGGTCGAAGAAGGCAGAAAGAAGATGAAGAAGTATATGGCACCATTCATGGCAGCTATCGCACTCAAGGCAGGCATTTTAACGATGGTCTACCATTCAATCGCCATCGTTGCCGGAAAAGCTCTGATCATTGGTAACACTCGGTGAAGTTTATGATTTTTTCTATGACTCTACGAGTTTTTATTTCTCCAGGTAAAATCGCACTCGTCATCAGTGCCATCATTGGATTGAAGAAACTCGTAACACCCGAAGGACACGAGAAAACTACATACGAAATCGTGAAGCATCCACATATTTCGAACAGTCAAACTTACTCTTCCAGCAGCCAAGGGGACTTTGACGGACACGAGAACCAATATCATCGCAGCTTGGGAGACAACAGTGACATGCTGATGCAAGACAAAGCTTACCGTGGCCACAAGCAATAAACGATTTGAGTTCAGAACGAAACGTCTACAACGATTTTGAGGAATGAAAAATGATTAATTTATACAATTCATGAAATAAATATATAATTTATTTAATTTAAAACTTTTAAAAAGATTTCTAATGTTAGTTGCCATCACCATGCTTTTTTGAACAAGAATTTCTAAGCCAATTGAAAAGAGATTAGCTTAGACTCATTCACACTCCGTCGTAACTGGCCATAGTAGCGTGGCCGCGGTATGCCAACTCATCGTTAGTCGGCGCTTGGTGGGCAATTGCAGGCGGCATCGTGTGGATGCTAAAACGAAACGAGTTAAATCACAACTACTCCACACAATTGATTTAGACAATTACCTTCTCTGCCAGCCTTGCTTTGCTACATCAGCCGAGTAAACTACATGTTCACCACCGCCGGATCCAGATGACTTCTTCAGACTGGTCTGTTTGTGGAAATTACCGAGGCGAGAAAATACGTTAATTGATCTAATAAACTCATTAAACGTCGTAAATATGTGTTAAATGATCTTGTAAACTTTTCTAGGACTGTTCACACATTACGTGAGACCACACTGTGATCAAATAACAACTAAATTTGTGAACTAAAATCATTTGAACAGCACCGAATCTTTGCTTACAAGTGCACTGAACAGTAAGGCCACTTTAGCCAGAAGCAACGCAGCCCCAGCCATGAATGCAATCTTCGACAAGAAGCTGAAATATACAAACAAGGTGTCAATTGACGACGGAAAGAACAAAAATTGAGATAATTACATTTGAGCGAAGAACGCCATTAGTGCCATGCCTGAAAAAGGTCATTAAAACGTTAACTCGAGAAGAAGGCAAGTTTTCTAAAGTCATTTACCGCTCATCATCATTGATTGGCCGTGTTTCGAGCCTCCACCTCCCTTCTTCTTGCGGGCCTCGTTTGAGTCTTTGTTATTGTCTGCAAGTTTCATTTGAATGACTCGAGATTCTAGCAAACTTTTGAACTTCTGGCCGATAAGGTCTTCGAAAGAACGACTCTCATCCGCTGTCTTTTCAATTTTGAAGTGTGGGTTTTTCTTTAGTGACATTTTTAGATTGAAAAGATTCAAACTCAAGGGATCGTCACTCTGGAGAACATCGTCAATAACCGCAATGACTTTAGTCTTTAGACAACTTGAAACGTTTTTCTTGTGCAGGCAATGTCCAAATATTCCCTTCAAGTCGTCAACCTGATGATGATTGATTACATTCTCGGACAATGGAGGTGTGTTGATGGTCGTCGGCGTTGCTAGAACATTCGCGACAGCTCCGAGAACAAGGCAAACTTTAACTGCACTACGATACATTTTGTTAACCACGAGATTGTTTACAGCGATATGTCACTTCAGTTGAGGTATGCAAAGAACTACTTGTTGAATGTCGCGATGTCGCTTGTTTTATAGTCAAAAATGTCATAGTGGAATTGATGTTCTAGTTAGCAAAATAATTTGTCACATCCAAATGGTACCGAAAATGCGAACGCAAAGGTAAAAGTTCGCCTCCCTTGTGTGCTCACTGATGATAATTTTAATCAAAGCCATAAAACCATCAGACGTGAAAATAAACGACGATGTGTACTTTAACATGAGCACATGGGAAGCACTTAGCTGTCGTCTTTAAATTTTCTTCTTGTTCCGGAGTGCCGGAGCAATTTTTACGCTATTTTCATTACGATTGAGAAGCTATCCACAAACATTTACTAAATTAAATTTGAACGGAAAAGTTTTCCTTACACCTTATCCTGCAGATGTTGCTCCAAGTTTTTAAGAGAAAATTTGACTTTGTTGCAAACTCTGAAGCGAGAAAATATTTTCGAACAATTAAAACTTAGTAACGAGTAAAATTGGGAGTGAAATTTCAGCATTAATGATTGATGATGTTCAGTTCATACTCCAATTAAGATGACTCTGAAAACAACAATCTTTTAGAAATTTTGGTTTTCAGTGCAATGCAACAATTAAAACCGAAAGCTGTTAGAAAAGCTTTTATTTTCATCACATGGATTCACATTAAAATTAGAAGATTAAGACGAAGTCGGGTTGAAATTCTGATTAATTTGTTAGTTTTGATTCGTTGTCGCCCATACGAAGGCTCTTTGGTTAGTCGGTTTATGCTTGGAATGAATTTCTTGGACGTGGTGACGACCAACGTCCGAGTCTCGTTCATAAAGTCGTGACGTGCGATCTTTGAGTAAATGCTTTCTATCGTAGTCGTAGAAATGATCTCCAATGTCTTCGTGGTTACGCGGTGTGTTGTTCTCCAACACTTTGTAAGCACCCAAGCCTGGTTCGAAAAGTGGCTGGTGACCTCCGAATTGCCCTCCGCCAAAGCCTTGCAGACCACCTTGATGAAAACCTCCTTGGTATCCAAATCCACCACCACCGAGACTGCCGAGACCTGCTGCCAGCCCTCCAATGCCAAAGAACCCAGATATGAACAGTGCAATCTTTGATAAGAACGCAGCTTTCTTGCTGATCAAAATTATGGCTCCAAGAATCAAAGGTAAAAGTGTGGCTGTGGGCAGAAACCAAATTTTTATAAAACAAATTAATTCAAGCTGTAAATTAGACTGTGGTAAGTACCAAGATTAAATTTGAGTCCAAGCAGCAAAGGTAAGATAAATTTCTTAGTCATGATGCGTGCTGTAAAAAAAAGAAAAACATGACTTTGGATTAATTTTTGTTAAAAACTTCCAAACAAGTCGAAAGCTTGAAAAAAGCATTTGCAAAAACCGTGTAGTACCAGCTTGTTAAGCTTTTGAAACTTTTTGTTTTCATTTTGAGGTTGTTTTCAATTGCATAACATGCTTAAAAATAAAAGAAAGATGAAAATGCGAATTTCACGAGAAATACCTTCTTAAGTCATCTGTGATGAGAAAGTTTCGGTAAATTTCATTTTTGACGGATGTGAATCAAAACATAATTTCTCAAAGTTGAAACATTCTTCGAAGTTTTTGAATAGCAAAATTGGAAAATGTGTTCTGTTTGATGTAAAATGGTATTTAAGGGTAATTTTTATAACCAACCTGTGCTTTCTTCTTGATAATAAACCTGAGAACGTTCGTCATTTTGCAAACTCGGATCGACGACGAATTCCATGAGTCCACCCGAAATGCTTGGACCGACTCTAAGTTGCAGGCCAGGAGACAGTCGACTCATGTCCCACTGCAACGTCCGCTCGCCCAGAACCGCGCCTGCATTTTCCAACAGGGACCTGTGAAGAATGAAATTTTGGTCAATTTGCTTGGTTGACATGTTTTGCAAATTGCGTTCCATGTTTACGATTCAGTAGACAAACAAATTCTTCCGATTGAATGTCCCTTAGCGAAATAATGTTTCAGTAATGCAAACATTTTTGTACCTTCAGAAGAAGCAACTAAGCAATCGTAGAATGTTTGTCTCGGGGGCGTGGAATCGTAAACATTAGATGCATAATTTTCTCTGTCTTGAATCGCATTTCTGCTATCGGATTTCTAATTTCTTATCAAATTAGTCGAGATTTTGCAATTCCCTTCGAAACTCACCTAAAGTCATTAGGATCCTGATCAACGAAATTGATGGGAGTGTTGCGTCCCATAACACCTTCATCTTTACCGAGAACCACGCCATCGGTTAGTGTGAAATTGCTAATCTCGTTGAAGGTTCTGAAATTTGATTTGTCAAGCTTCGTTCAAGCTTCAAAATGTTTCACTAGACTTACTGCAGCGCTTCGATGGCCTGCTGACCAGCACAATTTAAAAAGTTTGGCTTATCCTGCTTAATACATTGTCCAAAGCTGAAAAGACGCGATTGTAGTCGATAAACGAAATCACCAAAGTTAATTGTACCTGTTTGTAAAATCGACTTGGACACTAATCACACCGTTTATGAGAAGCAATAATATTTTGATTTGCCGATTCATTTTCTCTAATTTTAAGCTTAGCTCTTAAGATCACATTTTCAACATGTAATTGTCGCTAATTTTCTTTTGACAATTTTCGGTAAAACCACGGCACAGACTGAAGCACTTTGAGGGTGAACTCTGAAATATATAGCGAACAAGCCAGTCGCTACGATTCATCTCACTGCTTCCATAGTTTTATTTTTCCCATAAGCCCGAACTTCCATTGTGTAATGTTTAAATGAAGTTTTCATCATGCTACAAATTTGATTAAATCTGCTTTTTGCACAAACCAGTGAAAGTTTTTCTCTTCTTTTTATTGTTTCTTTGTCTGGCAGCTCTAGAAAGGAAATGAAAATCGCTCAAGCAAGGCAGTCTTCTGTGGTCAGTTTTTGCACCGGCACAAAATGCGCTTCTTTATTTCAGCCAACGTAATCAAATTTCACTGTTGCCGTGAACGAATGCTAAGACTAGCTTTCTTTTCGGCCACTGGGCGTAGTAGCAAATAAATGAAGGGCCTTTGCCATTAATCGTCACGCAACTCATGAATCATGATGTGACTTCATGTAATGTTTCAGTTCATTTAGATGTTGTTCAAATGATTAATCTTGCTGACATTAAAAGATTCTATTCATAGTTCGGGAGGTCAACCAACGTCAGGAAGGATATTTTTGTCCGAAACATTTATCAAAATGTCGTTGATGGTATTATCATCTCATTCAATGGCTGGTTTCAACCTACTTATTTCACGCTATACTCTCACACACCGTAATGCTTGATATTAGTCATTCTTGATTAAAAAATACTATCATCAACGGGTTCATCACATAAATCCAGTAATTTGTACAAGTTTCATTCTTGACAACACGAAGTTCTGACAAGAAAATTTGGCGCTTTAATCCAACCCACGATTAAACTAGAAAGCGTGCTCTGCTGTAAATTGACTGTTCAAATTATTTCATCATCGCAGAAACATTTCAAGTGTCTCGAGAAAAGCAACTGCAAATGTGTCAACGCTGAGGCCGCAGCCTCATTCATAAGAATTCATTTTTGAAGCAGAACAACTTTAAGTAGAAAGTTTCCGGATTTCTGCCATCACCGGTGATTGCTTTACGATTCCAAGAAAAATGTGATGAGAGCTTCTTCCTTTGCCGTTTCGGTCGCAAGTACGAGTAAGTGCGTCCCATGCAGTGGCACATTCGAAGAAGAAATTTCACTTTCTCTCTGCTCGTAAACGCCGCGAATATTAAACGGCCGGTGCTTCACTGGAAACGATCTCACGATAAACGGTAAAAGCCAGCCGCGTTAGTTCCTGAAAAAGATGCTAAAAGCGGTGAATTGTCTTTCTCAAACTTCTTTTCCTGTTAGAAGAATTTCCTGTCTACAACGCTGCTGCTTTCTGGATGCTTCGACTCGTTTTTGTTCGAATCTTACATGTGATTGCGGATTTAAAACTTGTAGCTGTTAAAACGTGAACCGTTCTGCATGTTTCATTCCTCCGAAGTTCCAATAAAAATTCAGGTTTTTTTGTTACAGTTGCTTTATTACAATTCAATTTAAAGGTTTCATCAATGAACATCGAAAGTCTCGTGTGACTCTGATTTCTTTCGAGCCGAGAACTTTCATGAATCTCATTGATGATCATCGGATAGAAAGTGCAAAGAAATGAATGAAAGAAGTTTTATACATTAATGCAGACGCACGAGAAATGAGAATAGGTCGATTCAATGCAGAGAAGAAGAAGAAGAAAGAGAACGAGGCGATAAATACATGATCTGCTTATTAATTATACATTATTGAAATGTGTGACAGAAGTATGTGAAATGTAGATGGCCAGAGAGAGAAGGAAAGAAAGATACTGACCTGAAATTTCGGGTACCGTTAAGAAAGCTTTAAATCGAGTCTTTTCTTCGAAAACGATTTGATTCGCATAAGTTTGATTTCGCTTAAGAATGCTTAGTGAGTAGATTTAAGAATCTTAATTGAGAGATTATCAAGTTTTTGGCTAATTTTCCTTTTTGGCTGAGTGCAAATCATTGGTTAGAAGAATCGATCTATTGAACACAGTTTGAAACGACGAAACGAAGAAGACTTTTCTTCTCGTGGAAAAATTTACGTTAACAGTTGAAGTCTCATTAAGTAGTTGAACATAGGAAATGGGCTTTTAAGTCTAGTGTTGCAGTTAAAGTGTGAGAATATTTGAGCTAAACCGCACAAAATAACAAAATCATACTTTGAAGTTTTCAGAAGTATTTTCAAATAAATAATTTAAATAAATTAATCTGGGTGCTTGTGGTCGTTTTTCTGTTTGCAATGGCATGAATACTTTCAGAGTCGGATGGTTCACTCCACCAAAATTACTTGGCATTTCCGGCTGCCTTTCGAAATTTTACATCTGACTTTGTCAACCTGATCTATTTATCATGACGTTTGACGTGTAAACTCTCGATTGGTCGGTGCGAAGTCATGTTGATCGAGTGAAAGTGACGGTCATGGGTATTTAGTTCTTTTGTGCGGCATAAGCCAGCTTCTGTGCGTCAATTGATCGTCGGAAGGCACCATGGGATTCGTCATACGCGTATGATTGGTGCGCCGGGTGAGCGACGACTTCATAAGACGACGAGTGCTTGTGTTCCACCAACTTCTTCAAAGCAATGATGCCCGACAAGATGAGGGCCAGTTTACCGATGATCAAGGCCTTGAAAGAAATCAAAGCGAGGGCTCCAATGGCGAGAGGCAAGAGGACGGCGGCCTTCAATTTCAAAAGCAACAGAAGTGGAAGTAAAAATTTCTTGCTTTTCTTGCCTTTACGACCTGCGAACGGTTTAATAAAAGATTAAAAATGGTTGTTATGACATCTTCTCGTCTGCACGAGATCATCAGCAAGTCGAAAGTTTAACGGATACTCAAGAAAATAAAATTCGAATGAATATTCATCGTTTTGCTGAGCCCAGACATTACGGCTTCATCACTTACCTTCTTCTAAAGACCGTTGAACATCTTGGAACGAATCTTTCGGCACTTTGAATTGAAGAGTGTGTGAACCGAGGAAGCGGGCAACGCGATCAACCAATAAAGAGTCGACTTCTTGTTCACGGATCTCTTGATCATCCGATAATTGGATGTCGTTCAACGAGTGGGCTTCCGAGGGTTCTTCCGTTTGCACAAGCTGGATGCCTTCGGTGATGACGAAGTCCCCTTCAGTTTGGTCGACCATTTGAAGCGCTTTCTCCTGCAATGAGAAAATGTCGTTGAAATTTCGAATTTGACTCGGTTTAATGTTTAATGTTTCGTCTTGTAAGCGATAATCTGCATTGTTTAGGTTGTCACACGCTTGACCACTTGGTTTTTCACTTTAAATCAATTGTTCAAACTTTTTTCTCACCTTAACGCACAGAGTAATTGACTTCTCGTTGCAGTCTTTCACAAACTTCAGTGCAGTTGTTAGTAAACCATCACTTTCGCTGGTCGCTGAAGCCGCAACGACAAGGACGAATAAGAAATAGAATTGCTTCATTTTTTTTTATTCAATAAATAACGATTTTCTGCACTGATCCTTAGTAACTTCTTGTTCAGAAAGAACTGGTGAACTGTGACTTGAAAATCGCTGCTTAAGACTTTTTATAAGACTGGAGCTAGCCTGCAGAGCGCTTTCCAGCGTTGGATTGTGGTGGTTGAATATATATCGCCTTCTTTACTTCTTTTACCTCTTATAGCGGAAAGAATTAACAAATGTTATAGATATAAAGTACGATATGAAGAGTTTTCTCCACGATACTTCTTTTCGCATAGCGTACATGCAGATGAGTGTAAGAAGAAATCCAGTGTATTTGTGCATATTTTCATTTTTCCTCAAAGAGAATAACGCACACCACATGTCTTTTGCCACTATATGTAGCACATTTGCAATTACCCGTCTTTTTTCTCTCAAGGCGCCGCGGGCCACTGATATGTCGATTGTTTTCTTAAACAAGTGTAAGGCACATGAGTACGGCATAAGACAGTAAACTTGGTTGGATTCAATCTGATTCGATTAGCACCGAAGAATTGCGAGCAGAGAGAGAGAGAAAGAAAGCAAATAAACAAAAGCACATTGATAATTGGTCGATAGGCTTCAAGTACATAGAGCACGTGAATACAATTTCCTTTTGCTACACTATTCCAAATGGAGTGTCATAAAAAAATTTCTAAATCGTTTTTATTTTAAAATTTCGAAAATTGAATCAAAATCTTCTTTCATTAAAGCTGTTGTTTGTAGTTTTTTATTAAAGCTTTTGTTTGCAACAAAACGTAATCAAATCCAAGATGAAACTTGGCTGCTAATTTTTGTCGTTAATTTAAGAAAAAATGCAGCCCCACTGAAAATCATTCCGTTAGAAAACGTGTTCGCCATATCACTTTCGATGGTTTACTTCGCAATCAAGAAATCTGAAGAAGAAGAGAGAAGCAGTCGAGAAATGAGTTTTTAAATTTGTGAAATTACAATTCCAGTCGCTGAGCTGACATAAGTTGCACATTGAAGCACATTTGTGCTACCCACTTCGTCTCAAAATTCTGTCGCACTTCCAGTGCAACAAACTGTCGAGAGTGAAATCGAGAGATAAATGCTTTACTTAACAGCTTTATCGTCAAAAGCAATTATTGATACAGATTGCGCCAAACGCTGATACTTTTATCGACCATGTGCAGCTACGCCAACTTTTATATTTTCTCCGCATCGGAAGATTTATTTACGTTTCCAGAAGATCCAAGAGAAGTATTGTCGTCTAATTGCAATTGAAAGTAATATTACTGAAGTGATTTTGTTTTACAAAGATGAAAAACGGTTCTTGGAAATACCTGGTGCTGGTTTTCAAAGGAAAAATGAAATCTCAATTTATTTCCATTTTTATTTAAAGCTTTTCAATAACCAGAAAAGTCTATAAGTAAAATCTTATAACGTTTCTTGTTAGATTTCCATTGCCTCTTATTTTAGCCTGAAAACGCAAAAATATCAATTTCCGTTTAACAAGCAAAGTAATTTCTGATCTTTACCTAATTATTCATGACAACTCAGCAAATCAATACCGACGAAACATCAGGATGTGCTGATAAAACACTCAGGTTTCTTTTTTATTTTCCACATTAACAAACCGCATTCAATATCCAGCGACGCCTGAGACAGATGAAAGTAAAGTTGACGTGCAGAAGCAACACCAAGAGGTAAATCATTAAAAAGTAAACGCAAGTTTCTATTTTCTATTCTA
>JPYR01000030.1:237170-249558 GCA_000775305.1 Belgica antarctica
TAAGAGCACATTCAGGGTTAATTACAACTTTGTGGTCAGTTAAATCCCTTACCGTGAGCGCCTTCGTGGTGGTGTCCACCTGAGATCAATTTCTTGATTCCAATGATAGAAGCTAAAGCCAAGGCGAGTTTTGACACAATCAAGGCTTTACCAGCAAGGAGAGCGAGTGCGCCGAAAGCGAGTGGAATAAGCGTGCTGCCCAACAACAATGGGATCATGATGTAGTGCCCGTTTTTCTTGTCCTTTCCACCGCCGAGACCACCCTTACGAGCTTCTTCGATCGATCGCTTCAACTCTTCAGCAGTTGGGAACTTGACCTACGCAATGACAGCTAGCAATCATCTTACTTTATCACTTATTAGAGTTTACTTGCCTTCAAAGTATGAGAGCCAAAGTACGACATGATTTTATCCATAATCAATGCGTTCAGCGAGTGTTCCTTGTCTTCAAGGGCACGTGGAAGCGACGATTCGATTTCTGATTCTGACTTCGGCGCTGAAGTTTCTGGCTGATCATCGCCATCTTTAACAAATGTTACACCTTCATAAACTTTGAAGTCACTGTCAGAACGGGCCACTCTGTCGATAATTGTGAAGAGTTTCAACTTGAGGCAGGTGGAGAGATCAGTGACAGAGCAATCCTGGTAGGCTCTGTAGAGGTATTTGATGTCACCGAAGTACGATGAAGCTTTTCTTGGCTGAGATTCTCCATCGACTGAATTCACATGGGCACCGAGAGCCACCGAAATCAAGCACAAAAATGTGACCGAGAACAATTTCATTATGAATCACTTAACGGTTTTCGCTTTTGTAATATTTTTTCTAAGAGTCTCTTTGAAACTTTTGTTCTAAAACATTAGACGGGTGAAATAAAACTGAAGTTATAAAGTTATAGTTTCAGCATTTTATATGCGTTACCGTCTTACTTCATGGCGCTACGGCATCCTTCTCTGGCAACATGCACTAGATTACACACATGCAGAAATCATCTCCACTGAACAGCTTTTCTTCGCAAACTTTTTATTTTCATTGGTGTTTTGGTTCTATTCTATTGCATTTTCTTTCACTCGGCTCGGAAAACAGACGAATTAACACGTTTTGTAAGTTTTATGGGTAGAAGCACATCCATTCCGCCAGCGTTGATTTCTAAAACTTTTGCCGAAAGATCTGCTTGTATGCACATAATTACCTTATAACCGCATCAGTTATCATACAAAGTTTTAGCATATTTTCTCTTTAATCCAACAAGAATTCTTTGAAAGCTGAGATAGTGAAGCGAGCGATTTTTCTCATGTGCTTCATCGATATTGGCAACAAATAGACCGACACCAAATTTCATAATTGGCGATAACTCATATTTTCATAGCTTAAAGAGCGGCGGAAATTTTAAAAAGAATTTAAACATTCTTCTTACTTTCTACAAACGTTTCCAACTTTTGTGAAAAAATGTTGAAATTACAAAATTGGACAATTTAGTTGCGACTTCTTGAAACAAGCTGACCTCAATAATGCGACGAATTCTTCATGTCTCAATAGAATTTGTCTTTCTTGGAAATACCTAAGCGAAAAATTCCTGCTAATCTATTTTTCAACACAAGGGTAGATTATATTATGATGGATGTTTTAAGAGATGCCTGAAGCTAAGGATTGAGTTTTACACACTTAAATTAACGATTTCTTTCTCTGCAACGTATTTTTAACTGATTTTTAATGAAGACATTTGATCAAACTCAGCCGATAACAAATATTTGCAGAAAATAAAGATGTCGTTTGTGTGATGGCGTTCAGGTTCTTTAACTAGAAACGTGCATTTTGGGATGTGAATCAAGCCGCTGATTTCATCTTTCGTCGCGGCACGGTGCTAATTGCTAATTGAAATGAAATCACGGGTAGGGTGGCAAAATTTTTAATAACCACACTGAAAAGAAAAGTTTCGAAGATTTTTCAGACAAATCGTAAGTAGCTGTTAGGTTTTGAGTACTTTCTCGCTATGTTACGCTCAACTTATTATAGAAAACGTGTTATGAATTTTTAATCAAATCATTGAAGTGAATATTGTGCATTCTTTCTGCAGTTTTGTCTGCAGTTTAATATTTGAGCTTAACCAGTTTAGTATTGTTCGAAGTTGTGAGTTGACTATTCACTAGAAAGACAAAGTCGTAAAAGTTTTGCCAAAAGTTTGTTGTCTTTAATAAGGTAAATCGGTCACAATTTAAATTCGCAAGCGTCTTTGAAATTCTTGGCTGTGAAAAACTTGAATTATTTTTAATTCATTCATGCAGTTGGTGCAATGTTTAAATAGCAGAAGGAGTGTTAAAGAACAAAAATGACAGTTGAATGAAATTTTAAAGCAGTGTGGGCAAAAATGAAACATGCACATTTGTCGCCTGACAAATAGCCCAGATTTGTTCATTTATCTACCGGATGTCTACTTACGAAGTCTTTTAGCTACTTACTAACATGAGAAAAAAGTAAAATGTTTGTGAAACTGGGGAAAATGCCTAATTTTTGACCAAACTAAAGTCGTCATCGAGGTTCGATTGTCTTCGTTCATGACGACCCGCCAAGACCTACAAGCAGTTGAGATATAAAATCCCGCTACGACCCCAGTGTCCATCAACTGATGAAGATGGACAAAACTATACCACAAACCCTTCTCAATGCGTTTCGAGTAATCCCGCGTTCCTCTAAGGCTTTTTTCAAGCCGAATTTTCTTGTAACGGCCACCGTTGGAACACTTGTTGTTGATGAATTTCTTATCGTTCATTGTTATCGGATTAAACTTTGTGGAAATTGGCTGAGCGATGATTTTGCTGCCTTTCCTGTTTTGCTTCCCTGTTTCGCTAATTTTCTGACAAATTGATCCGCGAGTAAGCCTCAAACTTACAAGATGATCGATTCGTGAGAATTTCGAGCTCTTTAGAGACCCATTGTTTACTGTTTTGTTGCCAATTCTCTCACATTGTTCCTTTGAATCCGTTCCTTCATTGTCAGTGCTGAGCGAACGCGTGGTCGCCAGCACCATACAATGAAGGCTATAGTTTTAATGAAAGAATGAGAGATTTTGCATGGAGCGCTGAGTAGCCTGGTGTGTATGTGTTAAGATGAACCTTTTTGGCTTTCGCTGTACCTGACTGAGATTTCTGGAAATTGATGATGTCGCTATTTCAGAAAGCAGTTTTTGTGAAATTCCACTGTTTTTGCCTGTTATTGGATTAAAATGCGCTGGGGTTATGATTTGAGCTCACATTGAAGGGGTTTAATAACGAGAATTTTCTTCTTCCCGAATAATATTCTCGTTCGGATCTACTTATCTTAGAGGGTGGACTTTCGAGGGTGGGTTTCAAGCAGGGTCTCGTAGCAGAAGCAGAAGCAATTGGAAGCAATTGGTTTTTCAGAAGCAGAAGCAGAATCAGAAGCAAAATAATTATTTTCTAGAAGCAGAAGTAGAAGCAATAAAAAATTATTTTGCTACGAGACCTGGTTTCAAGTCATTTTACAGGCTTTTTACTGTGCACGAATGCCAATTAAATATTTTTGCGGTAAAACACGGTCTTAAACGCGATTTAAAACACGACTTGTCTCTCTCACGGCACCTTATCTTCACATCGATAACCAAGTTAATTGCAAACAAATTCGTACACTTTTCAAGCTTTATGTTTTAGAATTTTTTTAATTCAAACTACGGAAGGGAAGAATATTGAATAGTTAAAGCTCAAAAATTATCAGAAATCTTTAATTTAAATACTGAGAAACGTTTCTATCAGTTACGAAAACAAAATCCACCAATCAAAATATTTCTTTTCAAAGTCTTCTTTTTTGAAAATCCCAATTCAACAGTTTTTTATGAACGACAAAGTTTGATGCAACTTACATAAAAGCTTTTTTCCGACAACTCGCGTTTTTGCAGACTCCTTTGAAGTATTTATGATGTTCCAGAAACAGCTTTATACGATAACGACTGAATTTTTCATTCTCAAATCTGAAGAAAGTGCTTTCAAAAGCTTTCAACCCGAGTTGAAATCGATGATGGAAAAGTTGTAAAAAGTTTAAGTAAGAAATCTAATCAATGGTTTGTTTACCTTTTCCTTAATTATCGACATCCTAATGTTGAGTTTCCCGAGTTAAAGAAACAAAAACGAGAACATTGAAAAGTTGCCAAACTCGAGATTCTTCCTAGAAAACTTTCTTCTTCTCTCTGAAACCGATGATTTATCGATAATTATTCGGTAAATTTCAGCGAAGAGTTAAAGTAATTAGACCAGTTTCCACCTTTATGGTTCAAGTAACAAGCTTATAAAAAGAGAAATTATTGTTTTTCATGGAATTCTGCACGCTAATTAATAAAAGTAAGTTAAAGCAAGTTAAAGCAAGCATAGTTATAGGATTGGTTGACTGAAAATTATTTGGTACAGCTGAGAACACCCGCAAAGTACCATGTTGGTTCATATCATATCAAAAAAACAAAAGGTATTAATTTCGTTTCATTTAAATTACTAGTGTGAAAGTACGCTTTCAATTTTTATGATCTTTCTAAGAAGCTAAACTGGAACTTTTACTTCACCGTATGTAATTTGAAGACACGTTCAAGTTAGCAAACCGACCCTCGAATGTAGAATGAGTGCCTATACAGACAGAAATTAATGGAATGTTACAATTTGAGGTCCAACGAGCTCGTGACCCAATAACAGACACAAAAATTTAATGACTCGTGTTGTTGTGGAAAGAGTGTGTACAGTGTACAGTTTTATCTTTGCACGGAAGCCGCTTAATTGGATGGAAACTTCAATTAACAATGGATTTTGGGGTTATTGAATCTGCTTTCCTCCACATAAGCCTAATAATGCCAAAAAGAAATCAAACAAGAGTTTTTCATCTTTTCACAATTACATTTATTAAAAATCGTTTTACACGAAACAGGCAAAAAAGAGTTTTAAACATCATAAGCAAGTGTTTTGCGGATTAAAAGAAAACATCAGCAAAGAGAAATGAACAGTAATAGCTCGGAGGCAAGAAAGCTTAGGAATTGGAAGACAGAATACTACAGTTTTTGAAATTTGCTTTTCCTAATAAAGAGACAGAAAGAAATGTAAAAGTAAGAGAACTGTGTAGACAAGATAAAGGCTTAGTGAAAGTACATGGAATGAATGTAATAGAAGTCAAGAGTTTAGAAAGGAAAAACTTTTTCAAGTCAAAGTAAAAGGTGAAAATTAAATGTTTAGAGACTGCACCGCTCGAGATGAACGAGTGAGTAAAGGCGTGGAACTGATAGCTTCAGCTGAGAGGTTTCTTAGAGATAGGAGAGAGAAAGACTAGATTAGTGGTACAGAGTAGAGAGCGAGAATGTCTTGTGGTGCGGCATCCTTTTCACGTTCGCGCGGGCCTGATTTCTAACAATCTAATTGGGATGATCAATTGCAGTTGTGACTTCATTTGTTTCAAATAAATTAACAAGAATAAATAGCAAATAAATAATTCAACACTTTTCAAAACAAAATTTAAGAGTCTATCTTAAATTCTTTAGGCTCTTCCCGGTAACTTTTTTCCGTGGTTCAGGTTTCGTAGCGAGAAGAATCCTAATTCGTGAGCAGAGAGTCATTGTATCCAATATGGAACTGTATCAGTTTCTCGTAGTCAAGGGTTAAACATTACTGGTAATAACTTCTTAAGGCTTTTGTGCTTGGTAAGCCAAGTCTTGTGCGTCGTATGATCGTCCCCATCCGTGTCCACCTGAGCTTCCACCGCTGCCGTAGCTGCCGCTACCGCCGGCATCACTGCCAGAGAAGCCACCAGCGAAGGCTCCGGCATCAGAGTGACTTGAGGTGTGGCTCGAGGTGTGGTGAGGGTGGGCAACGACTTCGTATGTAACGTGTTTTTCTTGCGAAAGCAGTTTCTTCAGTCCAATGACGGCTGAGAGAACCAAAGCGATCTTTCCGATGAGAAGGGCCTTTCCGGCGATCAAAGCAATAGCTCCGAGTAAGAGCGGTAGGAGGGCGGCGGCTTTCAATGCAATCAGTCCGACTGTAAAAGAAATCAAGCGGTTAGTTTTCTGTGGTGCGAAGAATCAATTTCGAGTCAGAACAACGAAGTTGCTAATAAGCCGTTTCAATTTTCGGTAAACTTACTCAATGGTCCGAGCAGTTTGGCAGCCTTCTTCTTCTTTCCACGGCCTTCTCCTTGTTCATCATTTCCGAAGATGTTCTCTGAAACGTCTTCCAAAGCGCGGCCAGTGGATGAAACGGCGTTGACGACATCAGCACCCTTGAGTTCAACTTTGATGGTGTGTGATTGCAAGAAGCTTTGGACGCGGCTCATGATCAAAGATTCGATGGAGTCGTCAGCGTTGATTGATCGTGGAGCGCCTTCTTGTTCGGTTCCGGGGACTTTCACGACGGTGACACCTTCGGTCAAAGCAAAAGTGTCTCGTGCAACCATCATTTTGTCAACGAAATTGAACAACTTGTATTTAACACACGAGACCGAGTCCTTTCGCAGGCAATCACTGTATATACTGTCCATTAAGTCATTATCCGAATTGATGGCGTTTCTTGGGTGTCCTCGAGTTTCTTCTGCAGGAAGCGCCGAGATTGAGACAATCAGCAAACACACTAATCCAACTGTTTTAGCAAACATTTTGATAATTATTTTTTTTCTTTATTCTAAAGCGCGCCGAACAACACTGAAACTGTTTTACTTGAACTTCACCGAGACGAGACTCACGAAATGTCGAGTGCAAGGATGGATTTTGTTATGGTTTGCAGATTGTTTCGAACAATTTATATATATGTCTGAGACATGCTTTTTTCAGCCAGCGCGCTCTTGAAAATTTTCCCCACCAAATAAATATAATAATGTAATAAAAAAATTTAAATCCAATTTTTCTTCTTTCAGTTACATACACTGTGAAAATTCTTTTTCTTTCACCGTCTTTTGTGTACATGTATTTTTAGTTTGAGCAAAAACTTCTTTGCTACTTTACAAACACATCGGCGGTACGCGGTCTCAAGATACGTTTTGGAGGAGATAGCAGTAATTGTACTATAAAAAAAATGTATGAATGAGTAATAAACAAAATTGGACTGGCCGGAGATGTACGAGGCACAACAAAAATGATTGAAGTACTTTTACTATTTTCTCTGCCCAAATTCTCAAACATGTCTTAACGATCGTGGATGTATGTCTTATGGGATCAAAGAAGAATGGGGAAGCGGAGCAAAAAGGTGGGCATTAAACATACGGCTGTCATTACCAAAGTTTCTTCTTAACGTCCGAAGTGAAATGAATGTCAATATCAAGAGCAGGAGAAAAAAAATCTGGAAACTAGTTTCATCAAAATTTACTTTTACTAATTTTTCAATTTCTTTCAATTACTCATTGAAAATTTCCTGGTTTGCAGAAAGAGGTTTTTTGCTTCAACTTTTCAAGTACTTTTAACGAAGCTAATGCGAATCATTCGTCAAATTAGCGTTTCTAATTCAGCTCTTTCACCCGGGCTTGAGCTGCGGTGAGTTGACTTATAATCGAATAAGCTAATTGTTAGTATTCGACGACTTTTCACAGGAATGTCAGTGAGAATTGCATCAGCCGGCTTGTTGCATCTGAAAAGATTGCAAAAACTTTCGGTTTTCCACACAAACAAAGTGTTTCTTCCCAGTCTCTTTGTGAAGTGTATCGAACTGCAGCGGAGATGACTCCGCAAGTAGAGTATCAACAAGAACAACATCAAAGAAATAGCAACTGCATATGAGAGAACGTATGAGACTCAGGCATAAAATCGGACGACGTTTCGTAAAAGATATGCATGCGAACGAAAAAGAAATTCAACAACAATTGCACTTTCTACAGGCTATGTGGCGAGTTTTTTGTAAAAGTTCCCCATCAAAAGATATCATTACAAACCAATGGCACTGACAGTGACAAATTTTCCCACCATTCATGTATGAAGTCAACGAGTTGATTATTCTTCTACCCTCATTGTCAAAGCTGACTAGTTGGGATACTCGCTCAGTTGCCAGGCAATTTGCATTTCTCATCACTTAATAACGTAGCTCGATGACAAATTTAAGCGAAATAGAAATCTTGGAACAAGTTAATTGGAGTCAAAGAGAGAGCAGTGAATGTTTTCCACAAAAGTAAAATTATCTGACGTGGATTCTTTTTGCAAATTCCTTGACCAAAAGGAAATGAAGCAGTTTGTATCGCAAAGAAAGCACATTTGGTTCGGTTGTGTCCAAAAAATCATTTCGGGAAAACGAAATTTCGTATATTGAAACATCATTCGACACACTAATTTGTACAAGACGTTGTTTAAAGCTGAAACTTTTGTTAATAATTATGTTGCAGTGAAATAAAATAAATGAAAGAAAACATCAAAAAAACTGCGAAAGAAATATTTTAAGAATTAGGAATTGGAAATTTTGCTAACTCGTCAAAGTTCAACTTGGCAAGTTCAAATTCATTTAACGCAGACGCTTTTTTCAGACAAATATTTCAATTATTTTTTAAGTCTCGCTCGTTCAAAGCCCAAATTAAAAGTTTGAAGTTGCTTAGGAAATTTTATTTTTTTCGCTGACGCCAGTTGTTGGGCCATTAATTAAAAGTGAACAAAATTAAATTTCCTTAGCAACCCAATTCTAAACGAGTTACAACAAAGTCCTGCCTTTAAAAACTGCCACATTATAAATTCAAAAGCGTGCCTAAATTACATTTTCTGCAGTTTCTTTTAATAATCATCCGAAAATTTATGCCAAGATTAACACTGTTGGTTTATAGACCACCACCGAATTTTTAATTAAAAGAAACAAGACGATTAAAATGAATCTGCCAAATATACATGTATCTACACATTGTTTCCATCTAATACTTTTTACCAAAATTAAGCCCGGTCATGTCGGTATAATTAATAACAAGTTGGATAAATTAGAAACAGTAATTATAACGTTTCAGTGAAATTTTCGTATGGAAATGATATTAAAATATGATCATGAACCAAATATTCACACATCGGAACTTTATCAAATATTGATTAATTGTTTACTTCCATATATTAACTCGAAGAAATGAAGTGTCATCTAAACAATCGAAAGCTTCAGAAATCATCTAAAACTTTAAAAGCTTTAAAAGCTTTTGTCCCATGAACTTGTAAGCTTTTTTTGTCGGTCACTTTAGCATTGGCTTTGAGCACAGTCAAATGGAAAATTCGAAAATCTTCTAACACAAACGATTCGTTTCTCGCTTGAATACTAATTTAATAAGCTTTTTGAGAGTCGCAGCAGTCAGTTTTGTGAGCTTTTAAACAGTTTAAACACTTCGAAGCGATATTCAGACGCTTTCAAGAGCTGCGATGATTATAATAATAAGCTCGAAAATTTGAATTTCAACGAAGAAACCATTCGGAAGAAATGTTAATGTTGATCCATTAAAGCGCTAGGAAATTTCCGATAACAACGGAAAGTTTTTGATTAACATTAAAAAACTCGAAACTGGGGCGATGTTTTTATTTTAAACTTCAATCGATTTTAAAGGCAGCGAATGTGATTTATGTTATCGTGGACCTTGCTACTAAATCAGACACAAATTAACAAATCCAATTCACGAGTTTTTATCACATTTCAAGTTAAATTGGAAATTGACAAAATCCGATCCAGGATGTGTGCAATTATTCTCGTTCGCAGCATTACCTCTGGCTCGAGAGAGAAAATAAGACTTTCTTTTACTGTGCGTATATTGCGGTTTTCACCTCAACACATCCTGTTTCACTTTGGAGGCAAATGAAAGTTTTAATTTTCCCAGCTAAACGAAAAGCAAGTGGAATAGTTCAACGACCTCGTGATTTTCTTATTCGTCGACAGTTTGTGTTGGCGGTGCCCACCTGAAGATGAATGTATTACAAACCCCGTTCTCGAAGACTTTGACTTTCTTTTTCATGAATGGCATTCAATATTGCCTTTCTTCGCCGGAATCGGTTGTAAAGAAGGCGACTTAAAAAGCAGCGACGCTGTTTATTTTCGTGAAATGCGCATCACACATTAACGATCAACATGCTTTCTTTCTGGTGTTCCTGCACGACAAAAGAAATGTTCAATAAAAACTTCGGAGGTTTTAATTTTTCGGCCTTCAAAAAATTGCTTTTTTATTGTTTAACAATTTGATGCTTGTATATTTACAAGTTTTTGTTTAATTTGTTTGATTTTCTGCAGAAAATTCTGTCTTGTTGCTTTCAAAATAAATAAAATAAATATAATAATTTAATTAACAACAATTGCGTGTGGTTTTCACTCTCGTGTGGTGATCTTTAAAAGACTTTCCTCGACAATCGAGTCAGTAGAAAAAATCGTTCAAGTAATTTCGTCTTGTTCGTAGTAAGAATTAGGAAAGATCTTTCTCGTGTGAAGAGTCAGAGTTCAGTTCAGTTTCAGCAGAAGCACTTTTTAAAAAAATAATAGTTAAAAACATAAAAGACTAGAAAGATGGAAATCAGCTAAATTACCAAGTAATAGAACTTAGAAAACATTTTTTAAACTATTTCATGTGCAAAGTATTGTGTGTGCGTGCTTTGTAGACTAGAAAAGGACTTTTTAGGCTAGAAAACCTTCATTAATTATCATTAAAAATAATCTATTGTAAAATTTGGTGGTTTTTTGTGTTAGCGACTACGCGATGGCGTAACAGTGACAGTGGTCAAAGCTTGAAGAATCCTGAGTAGGAAGATTCCGTTGATAGGAAAGTTAGAACTAAGATAGCAAGTAGAGTAGTGGATAGAGTAAGAATTGTGTTTTGTTTCAGAGTGTGGTTGGAGTGAAAGTTGAGATTATCGTTGTAATTTTTCTTAAACTTCTTCTTTTCCCCGTTTCTTTCATGGAAGAAATTCGAAGATCTTTTTTCGTTGGTTCGTGATTTGTGGGAAATCAGGCAGGTTCTTAGTATTGCTTGTGTCCGGAGTAAGCGAGTTGCTGACCAACCGGCTGGCTGTGGGAGCCGAGGCTGTCGAAAGCGTCCAAAAGTCCACCGACGGCGGCGCCTTCTCCCTTACCCTTCGACAACAATTTCTTGATGAGCAAGAATTTCGACAAAATGAGGGCGATGACGGCGATGACCAAAGCCTTCTTGGCAATCAAGGCAATTCCGAAAAGGGCGAGCACGGCCAAACCAGCAAACTTTAGCTTAACCAATCCGAGGATTGGGAGAAGTTGCTTGAGAAGCTTCTTCTTCTTTCCACGGGCTTCCGAGACCATCGAACGGACTGAGGCCTTGACTTCTTCTGGGATAACTCCGGCAACGCTACGGGCAGCAGTGGCCATGTCGAGGTTCAACGAACGTTCTTGGAAGAAAGCCTTGGCGCCTTCGGTGACAAAGTTCTCCAATGCACTTTCGCGTTGTTCGACATCGTTGGCAGATTCAACTTCAGTTCCGTCAATGTTGGCAGAGCGGGCATCGCGACCAGCTGGCCTAATGAATGAAAGTCCAGCGAGAAGGTCGATTTTCGGTGATTCGAAGAATTCTCTTGCTTTGCGGTAGATCTAAAGGCGTGAGAAAGATATTGAAATTAAATAAACTGCACCGAACAAGCCGAACAACTTCGCAACGATTTTTCGCTTCGAAAAGCTTGAGTTTTCAAGTTCACTGGCAATCGTTCGTTTGAAGTTGCCGATTCACTGTTTTTGTTGTCACTTAATGTAATCCAATTTTGCGTACCGATAACTGAACACACGAGATCGAATCCTTTTGCAGGCAATCCTTGAAGTTATCTTGGGCGGTTGCAGCGCCGATGATGCACAGGGCAAACACAACTTTTCTGAACATTTTTCTTGATTTGATAATTTTTTAACAAACTGAATCTAAACGAACCACTAGGCTTTAAAATACAAAAATATAATTTTTATATTTTATATTTTTCACTCCTGATATGTTTATTGGAATAGAACTAAAGATAAATTGACAATTTTCAGTTTATATCAAGGTGTTTTTAAACCATCCAGCCAGCAGCCTGAAAATTTTGTGATTCTGTATGCAATAGTACGAACGCCTACCAACAAACGAAGCAACCCCCTCTCACCGGCAGAAACAGCTTGGAAAATACTTTATTAATACATTTATCTTATTATTATTTTTTTTTCTTTTCGGATATTTAACTTACATGCATATCTTACTCTTTTCTCCTCGGTATTTTTCTGTATTTTCTTTTCGTCGCTTTTTTCCACCTTTTTCGTTCACACGAAACACACCAAAAAATATCTCCGCTGGAAAAGTGAAACATGTGATAAAAGCCATTAATGGCTTTAAATCGGCAACAAACGGAACAACAGACTGAATCTGTCCACCACAAAGATGATGACAATGATGAAGGTAATTACCCACGACCACAGCGGATAAGAAGAAAGTAAATAAGT
>JPYR01000031.1:0-15478 GCA_000775305.1 Belgica antarctica
CAATAAGGTGCATTTTTTGCGTATGCGGTGTCTATTAAGTATAGCGGTTCTTGCGTAATGTAATGTACGAAATAACGAAATAGTTTTCTTAAGAAAATTTTCCCTCTCAATCAAACGACTGTTGGACTTCAAAGTCGAGTCTCAGAAAAGTGCCGAAGTTGAAACCGCAAACAAAACAAGTTCTGTGACATTTAATTATTCCGCGTGATGGAAGGCACGGACTGCGCAGGGTGTCGATTAGCGTCTGGCGTTGGCTTGATCGTTGCCAGCTCCTACATTTACTGTCATGCCCTGAAGAAATCACCGCTTAACAAATACGGAATGTTCGCAGTTTCAGCTGGTAAATCAAAATAAATCGATTTTAAGACCTTCCCCTAATAAAATTTACAATTTTAGGCCTTTGGTCGTTAGGATTCGCAAGGATATTCAATATGTACCCTTTCAAGAAGCCTAATTCGGAGCAGAAATAAAATATTCGCACGAAATACTTTAAAATTAATCTCGAATTTATTAATTAACTTGAACATTGACGAACGAGAATTTAAATAATGGTTTCAACTTTTTGAAGGAGAGTCAATGGAACTTCGGCAACGGATATGCTTGCTCGCGTGAATAATTTAGTCACCCAAGTCTTTCAACATCTGCTGCATCTTCTTTTCGAACATTTTTTTACTGTCCACAAAGCCTTGTTTAGTTTTTCCGAATGAATTAGGTCCTGAACTTGTAGGCGTGTTTTTTCCAATGTTTTTCATACGCATCTTGGCTTCCGCAGGCATTTCCTCGATCTCGTCTTCGCTGTCATCGTTAAAAGCACTTGCCACTGTGAGCTTGGGCAGTGTAGCTACCGATGGCTTTGGAGGAGCCACTAATCTCAACTTGATTCCAGTTTTCAAAGATGACTTCAAGTTCACCGAGATCTTCGGGGGCGGAGGTGCACTGACTGAGCTGTCTAGTTTCTTAGCTGGCTTGTCTTCGATTGACGACAACGAAGAAGAAGAACTGCTCCGGGATCTCGATCGCTTTCGTCTATTTTTGTCTGCTGTTTTTAAAGTAAAGAGTTAATTTACAAGATGAATCTTTACTCGGCAATTACGTACCTTCATGACGGCTGCGGCTGTAAGAATCCCTGTCACTTCTCGATGAATCTGCATGCTTTTTCTGTTGTGGTGACCTGCTTCGTCGTCGATTCTCATCTTTCGATCCAACTGAATCATAAACTTGGATACTGTGTAAACATGATTTGGCGGCCATGGCTGTACTCACGTTCAGCTTTACCAAAGCTTTTGTATTTGTTGTCCATTTTAAAACATTAAAAAAATCTTGAATGTTTCGAGAAAACAAGTCGTGTCATCTGGGTAGCGTTCTTTTGGTCGCTACGTCATCTCAGTAGGAAATTCAACGTCATCACAGATTTGAAAATGTCAAATCCGTTAATCTTTGAAAACAAATTTAATTATACTTCAAAAAGCTTTTATTTTACGAAATGGACTTTTTAACATTCTACTTCTTCATTCCTTCAATGAACTGAGTCATATCAAATTCTTCGGCATATTGTTGATCATCCCATAGCTCGGGTAAGTTTTCCAGCACACTTTTCATTGAGCCGCCGGTTTTGTTCTGTGATTTTTTGCCTTCTTTCTCTTGCTCGGACAAGTTGAACAGGTCCAACAACTGTTCGGTACCCATTGTTTCCATGGACTGGTTGTTGACTGACACAACAGTGTTTGCTGTCAAGAGCTTGAACTTCTGCAATCCCATGATCTTCTCTTCCAAGGACTTTCTTGTTATCAATCGGTAGACGTTGACAACTCGTTTTTGTCCGATTCTGTGTGCGCGATCCATTGCCTACGAGAAAGTTTGTTAAAGACATTGTTGAGATCGTAAGGTTGATAATCTTACTTGTAAATCCTTCATCGGGTTGTAGTCGTGTTCAACAAAAATGACGGTGTCAGCTCCAGTCAAGTTGAGTCCTAATCCACCAACCTAAAAGCAATAAAGTCAGCAACTGATTCAATCAATCTGAAAAGTTTCATACCTGAGTTGTCAACAGTAAAATGTCGATCGACGGATCATTGTTGAATTTAGCGACAATTTCATGACGCATGTTGGCCGGGACACTTCCGTCGAGTCTCAAGTACGACACGCCTGGCAAATGTTTTTTCAGCAAGTCGTTTTCGATGATGTCAAGCATGGCTGAGAGTTTGAATTTGAATTAAGTCAAGAGTTTTAAAAGAAATCATTTCGAACACACCTTTGAGCTGACAGAAAACCAAAGCGCGATGTTGGTTGACACTCATGTCGTCATTAGTTCCGATTCCACAATCCAGCAACAACTGTTTCAATGCTGGAAGTTTTGCAGAATGTTCGATGTCGTCCAAAGACGTGTTGTTCTTTTGCAGATCGACCAAAATGTTCTGATATTCAGGATGATGAGGTTTGAGAACGAGTTTCGGGTGGTTGCAGACGTTTTGCAAGTAACTAAAATAAAATTGAATCAGACATTGAATTTTTAACACAATTATTGAGCCTTACCGTAAAGCTTGGAACACGTGAGTCTTGCTTTTGTTGACTGTTTCCGTTGCCGACATGTTTTCCACGCACTCTCGAAGTTCCAAGTCGATGTGAGACTTGCTGAAGTCTTCGTAAAGACGTTCTTGAAGTGGACTTAGCTCGCACAGCAAATCTTGAGTGATTTTCGGTGGCAAATCGGTCAACACGTCTTCCTTAGCACGTCTCATCAAAAACGGCAAAACCTGTCGGTGCAACGACTCCATCGCAAGTGCACTGGCTTCTTGTTCTTTGGGCGAGCTTTTGGGATCTCGACTTGCTAATATCGGTCGGCTGAAGCGAACTTGGAATTGTTTCTCGCTGCCTAGGAAGCCTGGCATCAGGAAATCAAACAAACTGTGAAGCTCCAGGACGTTGTTTTGGATCGGAGTGCCGCTGAGTATCAATCTGTGGTTTGCATAGAGCTGTTTGATAGCCTTTGAGCATTTGGTTTTCCCATTCTTTATGATGTGACCTTCATCGAGCACGCAATAGTTCCAATGAATGGTCTGGAAAAACTCGATGTCCTTGCGCACGATGTCATAAGAAGCGACAACCAAGTTATGGTATTTGAACTGGTTGCGGAGTCTTTCGCGTTCGATGGGAAGTCCGAAGTACTGAAGCGGTGACAAATACTTCTCCGAAATGAACTTCCTGACTTCGTAGACCCAATGGCCTGTTAAAGTGGGCGGACAGATGACGAGACTGGGCAGCTGCGCCTGCTTCTCAGCGACACGATGGTAATGATCGCTTGCTAAGATGCAAATCGTTTGCAAAGTCTTTCCCAAGCCCATTTCATCGCAGAGACAGCCGTGGAGTTTGTATTTGTTCAAGAACCACAACCAATTGACTCCAGCTTGTTGATAGCTTCGGAGTTCTGCGTTGATTGGAACGGGAATTTTGAAGGCAGGGATCGACTTGGGACGGAACAGATAATCCAAGAACTCTTTATCCTTCATCTTTCTCTTTTTCAAGTCGTCTGTCAAGTCTTCCTTCAAGTCCGGTGTAAGGCCGTCCAAAGGCATCAGTTGAATCAGAGTTGCGAAACAGTTTGTGGATATCAATCGAACAGCCTGGTTTTGATCGCTCATTCTTCCCAGGATGGAAACGATCAGCAAGACAACATACGGCACGATTTGGAACTGCAGTTTGTTGACGATGCAAGTGATGGCTTCTATAGCGCCTTCGCGGTTTATCGAGTTTTCGATCTGAGAAAGAAGTGGAACAAGCTCGTTGATCACCAGAACCATCACTCGCTTAGCATTGATTGAAGCTAAAGTCGCCAGGCATCGCGCCGCCATGTGACGAATAGCTCTTAATGGATGTTGAACCAGCAAGCACAGTTTGGAAAGGACTTGAAAAAGCTTGTTATGTAAGTTCTCGTGCAAATACGGCGAAGAAATTTCCAAAAGCTGCAGCGAAGTCAAAATGATGTTCGATTCTTCTTCATTGATCTTCTGTTGGGCAAGGTTCTTGATTTCACTTTCATCGATTTTCATAAGAACATCGAACATCAGTCCCCAAAGCGTTGGTAGTGCTTGCGGTACTGTCTCTCCGAAGAACTGGCAGCTGCTCTGAACTGCGAAGGTAGATCCGATCCTTTGAGTTTTGTTCATTTTGCGGGTCTAAAAGTGATTGAAAGCTAGAAAATTGAAAGATTTAAAACAGAACTTAAGTCTTACCGGATCATCAGCATCGCGACCGTCTTCCAAAGCAACTTCCAAGGTCGGTGGACGTCCGGGGCCACGTGAAGAACCAGCTGCACATGAACTGCCACCGTTCTGAACTTCCCTTGTTCTCAATTGCTTCTGCAACGTGATGATTCCGTAGTAAGGATTCACGACGTCACCATTGGGTTTGTATTGCGCTAGTTCAAGGTCAACCATTCTGATTGGCGGTGTGAACTCTTCGTCAGACCGCAGAAAAGTCGACAAATTGGTGATGATTTTGATGTTTGGCGATGGCTGACGCGATACTGTTTGGCTCATCAAGTAAGTCAAGCTTTCTGCCGTCATTTTCTGAAGAATTTCGTTTTCTTCACGTTTGATCGACTCCATCAACGGCTTCACCAACGGGTTCAACTTCTCTGGCAGGCACCTAAGGCGAGATACTGCGCAGGCCAACGCCGACTGTGTGCTGATGTTGAGTTGCGATTGTTCAACACTTGTCTGAGTGTAAGAGATGAAGAGACTTTTGCGTCGGTCTTCGAGAAGGCTTGCGACTTTGGTCTTGAGTTGGAACCTAACTTTCATGTTTTCAGTGGCTGTGGTGCATAAATCCTTTATCTGATCGAGTGTCAGCATGTTCGTCCCGTCGAATTGCGTAAGATGAACTTTGTACTGTTTCAAAGATGCCAGAAAATCGCTAGCTTCTTGGAGAAGTCTGGTGACCATCGTTGAAATCTCGTCGAAGTAAATGTACTCGGTGAGACTAGCGCGCAGTCGCTCTTGAAGAATGTCAGGCGCAACTATCGTCGGATCTTTCTCGGCCCAAAACGTGATGATCATGCTGCTGATGATTCGCTGCAGCGACGATCGCGAACTCAAGTATCCCAGCAGAAGCTTTGCATAGCAATCAATCGGGCTTTCCGCTGTGTTTTTGTAGACGACGTTCGGTGCTGGCAGCACGAGAAACTGACTCAGCAGTCCCAACATTTTGCAAGCTTTGTGTCTGGCTCTAATTACGTTCTTTTCTCTTACGTCTTGTGAAATTGTTTCCGTTCCTCCTAAATACAGTTTCTGAGTCGGCATTGCCGAGTCGCCAACCAACCGAGCAGCTCGAGATGTGGCGTGAACCATCAAGTTTGGATCAAAAGCGAGCTTCACAGGTTGCATTGCCAAACACATCCAACAAGATACGTAAGGACAAGCTGCGTGCAGAAGTGTGGCTAAGTCCGACTTTATCACAATGTTGCCCCAAACGTCTTCAATCAGGGATTGAATGTCTTCCACGTGTTCTACGAGGACGCGCTGATAAATATGACGAAGTGCTTCCTGCACTAAGGGCGACGGCCAAAATCGAACTCCAAAGTTCAGATGAAGTGTTGCTGTGCCTTCAGACGTTGGTTTGCCTTCTACTGTTGCGTTGTCTTCCGTCGCTACATTGACTTCGATTGCTTTTTTGACTTCAGTTGATGAGTTAACTTCATGATTTAATTGGTCTTCAGTCACAGCTTGCGTCGTTTGCATTGCCGGTAAAGGGTTGTCTGTCTCATCAGTCAGCTTTTTAAGAGTTTGAAGCGTCGACCGACGAACCGAGCTAGTTGGATGACTTAGGAATGGCCACAAGCGAGGTATCAATATATCCATTTGCTCCATTTCAATCCAGTGCGATGCGTTGGGTAAGCTTAAGATTGCAGCTAGCAAGCCCATGAAGCTGTTGCAAGCCGCGGCTAGTTCGTCTTGATCCAACAGTAAATCCCAGAGCATTTTGACTATTGCCGACACTTGTTTATGACTCAGAAGCTTTGGTAAATGCGATGCGATTGGGATAAGGACTGAAGCAGACACGGAGCTGACGTCGTCGACTGAATCAAGCAGTCCGTTAAGGACGTCTTTGATAATGAGTGGCAAATATGTAGAAATCAAATCCTCGCGAACCACCACGAAGTATTTGAATCCCATCACTCCAGCGTGTCGAACTTCCCAGTCTTTTTGCTTGATGAAGTTTTGCAAGATTTCAATCGTCTTCTGAACCAGTTCATTAGGCATTTCCTTCAGAATTGTGCCAAGAACTTGCGCGCAAGTCTCACGAACCGGGGCGACGACTTGATCTGAAACGAAATCTCCGAAGCGGTCGAGTGCAAGGACGCAAAGCAGTCGCAAGGCTGCATCTTCCAGCCAATTATTGTGCGCCTCTTGCTGCTCGTCGGGTGTCATGTAAATGCTTTTGCCGCCGCCGCCGATGTGAGTTTTCAGAAGTTCCCTGAGCGCTGTTGCCGAACCGTGACGAATCTCCCAACGCGGGCTGAACAAATCCATGTAAAGTTTCGTGCAAAATGCTTCTAAAGGCCACTCCACCGCATCAATCCATGTAGTGGCATCGGGAACGGGCTCGTTGCTGAACAAACTTTTCCCGTTGCTTTCTGTTTTGATTTTCTTTCTTTCCGGCTCTTCTTTCATGGAGTTGCTACGGCTCATCGATGACCCCGCTTGGTTTTGACGAGCTTTGCGCTTGGCACGATTCATTTCACGACTGCTCATGCCAGCGATTTGTTGACTAGATGATGCTTGGTTATTGATAATATCTTGAACGTTTATCATCTTAGGCTCAATCTCAGTCTTCGGTGTGGATGGCGCTATGTCTTCCAATGACACCATTTCGTCTAGATTAATTCCTAGGCTTTTAGCTGCCGAGAAGCCCAACTTCTCGTTAAGCAAGGCTCTTTGCTTGATCAGCAGCTCACGACTGTCAATTCCGTCGTGTTCTTCAATCACATCGAATTCTTTCCCTTCGCTGCCCATCAGCCGCGCGCCTTTCTCGAGAATCATCTGCAGATTGAACTTCTCGAAGCTGAATCGAGTGTCAAGTTTGCTCGAAGACATTCCGTTTTCTTCTTCTTCCTTTTTGATGCTTACAGGATTCCATTGCGGAACGTTCTCAAGGATGGCTTGGACGGCCTGAGACGCTGCGATTCTCGTGTCCCAGCTGTTGCTGTGAATGTAGACGATCAATCGATTCAGTAGATTGTGCAGCTCATGTGGATGGAGTCTTTGAACTTCACCAATTTGTTTCGCCGCGGCTCGACGAGTCACGGCAGATGAACCCGACTCCAGTAAAATAAACAGCCTATCCAATCTACGGAGACAAATGTTTCAGAATAGAAATTTGTTTGGACGATTAACAAAATATTTACCGTGATGTCATTGCTGTGACTTATTTTACGTTGCTCAATAGATTTAATGACTCTTTGTGACTTGTTCGAAGTTATTGTTGTGCGAACGCTAGAACGAGAGAATAAAAATGCGAATGAAAATCAAGCAACAGATCATGACATGGATTTTTGATAGCGATCGTGAGCTGCACCGAACTGGCTGCTCCGCTGCGTTGATTAAAGAATACAATAGACTCGACGATAAAAGTTGAATAAAAACATTTCCGGCTGTTAATGTCATTTATCAGCCAGTCACAATTCTGCGGGAAATGAAGGCATTCAATTGCTTTTGACGGAGATGAGTGCTGATAAGACCGTCAAGTATCGTTGCGAAGAAATTATGTCACAGACATTGTTGAAAACTTATAATCAATCGACAATTTGTCACACAGTTATAACTTGTAATCTAATCTTTGCGTAAGTGCGCAGTGTATTTGTAGGGAAATGCCCACGTTTCAGCGAACTCTATTGACCCGAGAGGATTCGACTCACAGCCCAAAAGTTGAAGCAGGTTCTGGCTAGCAATCGAATGACCCCAATGAAATATTCACCTTTACGGAAGCAAACAACAAAGATTCGTTAGCATTCTCACAAACACATTTGGAGTCTATTCATTAACACCTTCCGTTGCTATTTTGCTGTTTTTTTTTTTATCTAAACGCGTTTGCTCAATAGACGAACGAAATCGAAAACGAGCAGAGAAATCATAAGCAAATGGCAGTCGGCATTGAGGGTCAACAGGGATGCAAGGCACATGACTGCTACCTGGATCTTAACGAGCGAGGCCAAACTACCAAACTAGATCATGCCAGCGAAGGGTCAACGATCAATGAGCTTGTCGAAAGCAATTTAAATTTAATGTCGTTCAGGTCAGCCCGATATGATTTTTAAATAGGCGAAACGGTGAACAAAGTTGCGATGACCTTCAGCACGAAGGCGATAACAAGAAATTTTCTACGAAACACGGGAAGGCAGCGCAATTAACAAGCAGTTTTGATAATAACGTGAGCTATATGTTATTATATCATTACATGCAAATCGCAGACCAATTAATGCTTCGACACTAATTTCATTATGAATGGTGCGATAGCGTAAAATGAAATTCTCCGTCACAAAAAATCGAAAAAAGTCAAAACGCCAAATTTGCTTCCTCTTCTTGCTGCGAAACTTGTATAAGAACCCCCGTTTGACTTCTGCTTCTAAAACCATTGCATAAAAAAGGCAGCCAGGCAGAAGTTTTATCAATAACGTGTTTATTAATAAAGCTGCTTCGTAGTGAAAAATACTACGCACACAGTCTCAGCTCCGACGAATTTGTAATAAAAATACACGAAAGCAGTAAATGAAGGAAAAAATCGATAATGAAAGTTTTTGCGTCTGAAAACTGTGACTTTGCCACAGTGGTCGTGGACTTTGGGAGCTCAAAAGTGCTCCGAAGTGTCACCAAGCCTTGATACTTAATTAAAACCATTTTACCGAGCTTTTCAAACAGCGAGTTTCACGTTTTTTATCAAAATGTCTCACCTGAATTTGTTTTACATTTAGAAAAGTGATCTTTAATGGCGAGAAACGTGCTGAAGATCGCCTTAAGAGCAGCTCTCTTGCTTCAGAAACCACGGGCCATCAAAATGGCCATCTTTTTTCCTCTTCACTTCACTGCAGTCACTTTTAACCGAACGCTCGGCTTTTTCCCAAATTTCACAAAATTATTATTCGAGGAGAACATTTCTGCTCAAAAGCTGTATTTATACTTAGTCTATGTCGATGTCGGCATCGACTTTTTGTACATCAAATCAAAGACATCTAGAACAAGATTGAAAGCTTTGATGTCGAAAGGCGTTGATCTTATCTGGTTCGAGCAAGAAAATTATTTGAAACTTATTGAAAAGTATCTTCCAAGATTATCGAAATTACGGAAATTTGACACACAGAGAAGATTCTATTGGTTTTGTTTCGCAAACTCCAGGCTGTTACTAGATGGCTTCACAAAAATCAACACCCTATAGCAGTCTACGGTTTCAAACACTGGAATCTGCTTAAACCTTCCATAACTTCTCCATAACACAACCCTCTGTAAATTCACCGAGAACACTTCGAGCTGTACTCTGGAACACTTCGAGCTGTACTCTGGAACACTTCGAGCTGTACTCTGGCTGACCTCTGTAAATCGAACTCACCAGCAATCACCATCAGCCTAGTTTTTTGGTCGTTTCAGCTTCGAGTGCCTGCATCTCAGCATGTCAGCTTTGAGCAGGTAGTGGTGATCGCAGATGGCGCAGACTTGAGTCTTCTCCCTTTCGTGAATCGATTTGGTGTGTTGAGTTAAGCCGTGCTTGCGTTTAAATTTACGATCGCAGAATTGACACGAGTAAACTGAATCTCTGTGCGAGATTTTGTGCTGATAAAGATTCTTGGGTCCACTAAACGACTTTGAGCAGGTGTCACAGCGATAAGACTTTTTCTGGCTGTTTTTCTTTTTCGTCGGCTCAGATTTTTGTTGAATGACATTTGGGTGGACGTCGCGAACAATCTTGATTCGGCTTAGCTTGCGAACTTTAGCAGTCTTGTTTTTGGCATGGATTGATAATTTGTGGATGAGATAGTTCTTGTAAGTCACAAAGCTTCTGTTGCAAATGTTGCAGACTTTCATCGGCTTCGCTGCTTCTTCGAAAGATGCTACAGAGTTGTCGTCGATTCTTTCTGTTTTCACATTCGACTCGGCGATTTCAACCAGCTCGTTTCTCACGTAATTGTGATCTTGAAGTGGTACGGCCAAGACGTTTGACAGTTCAGCGCCGACTTCTTCGTCAGTTAACTCCACTTTGAGCTGCTTTGGACTCAGAATTTGTATCTCGTCGTCTTCGTAGTTTTCTTGCTGAAGGTTGCCGTCAAAGTTGGTTTTTGGTGTGCCTGGGTGAATATCAGCACCCCAAAACGGTTTTATGTCGACAATTTCAAGAATTTCGCATTTCTTCTGATGTGAAGAAGGAAATGCGGTGTGAGATTGTTGGGTGAAGTCGATGACATGAATGCTTGGAAGTTTCTCTTCATGTTCGTAACTTGCAATTGGTTCCACTTTGATGTTACGGTTCGAGAAGGTTTCGATAGGTGCTGTCTCTGGGAAAAATCTAACCGTAAGCATCTGGTTTTGGCTCAGAATCACTTTGTCGATGAACATTGAGAAGTTTGTCAGGTTTTGAGTGCAATCATTGCACAGTTTTTGTAGGAAACTGAACTGCATCGCAAACGGGAGACATTTGCGTATCAATCCAATGTAGAAGTCGTCGATCAAATGGAATTGCTGGTTCTTGGTGTTTTGGCACAAACTGCAGATGTCATTGCTCAATGGATCTTCGATTCCAATCCCAACCAGATCGTCTTCTTCTTTGTTTACGGTGACTTTCTGGTGAACCGATGGAAAAGCTGTCTTCTTCAGAAACCTTCGCGTTTGACTCTCCGAGAAGTCCGAGGCCAGAAAATGCCGGCTGCAGATTGATGAATACTTTGTTATTTTCTTTAATATTTTCTTGTCTTTCGCTTTCTTGGACCGCCCTGTAGGGTCTGACTGGAGGAATTTTAGCCATTTATTGAACACGGCAAAGTTATTAAGCGGAAATCTGAAGAAAATTATGTTTGTATAAGAACATTTTGATGATTCCAAGAACTCCACTTACTTATGATACGATATGTCATCTCCAATCTGTTTCACAAGCTTGCAAGACTCGACAATGCAAAACGAAGGCATTTTAATTATTATCAAAAATGTAAACAACCTTCTTAGCAGACAAAATGGAAATTTCCGAGAAGACTAAACCAAAATAATTGCAATAAACCAAAACACAGCAATTTTCTTAGCTTTATCAGTTTTTTACTCAGCTGAGAAGTGCCATGTCCTGTGAGATTCAAGTGAACGCAGTGGTCGACTGCTTGGATGAGGTCCAGGGATACTTCGGGTTGTTATCGATTGCTGGTAATTTTTTTCTTTGTTAAAATCGAGAAACTCGTAAATACTCCAATTTCTGTAATCGACAGACAAATCATGGCTCAATGGAGTCTTTATTTCTGTTCACGGTGAGACCTTGTGCTTCGGATATGGATCCAAGCTTGTGATACTAAGTTCAAAGTTCGATAAGGACCAGCAGCAGAAAGTTTTTGGAAACCTGAAAACTTTGCAGATTCAAGATGAAAACCAGATCATCACGTCAGTGTTCAACATTGCAATCACTGGCGGCACAAATTACGTCGATTGGACGTGTGTAATGGTTGGTGTCAGCTCAGGAACCTTACTTTTTTACTCTGACAACGGATCGATTCTCTACGACAAACAATTGCACAACGAGTCAATTCTGAATATCCGAATCATTGGCGATGAAATCACCGTCTTCTACCCTTCGTGTATCGTCGTCGTACAAGCAAGTCATCTCATTCCCTTGCTCAAGAGCTTGAAGGAGATGTACAGCAAGGCAAAATCCACTAAGGTAGATCTGATGGACAAAGATTACATGCTGAGCTTCAAGAAGTGGGATTACAAAAGCAACGAAATCTTGGTTTCCGACGCGCTCATGATTCCACAACAGAATACCTGCTTTTTCGACCATCTTCTATCGGAAAGCCTGGAACTTGGCTTCACCAAGAAATACCGCATGACACCATCTCAAAACGCCAGCGTTGTGGCTGTTGGATCGAAGCCTTACATCAGTTTCCACTCCGCGCGCGAAGGTTTCCGGCAAAATGTCGTTTACGACGTCGCTAAAGCGGTTGTCAACAAAATCACCTCAAAACTGCCCAACTGGCTGACGGGATCTCAACCACAGCCAGATAGATCAGAGAACGCAGAAAACCTCAGTGAGACTTTGTACCCACGTCATGAACTCATTGACTACCAAAGAATGGGATGTAATATCTACGTTGCGCCATCGAGCCATCAACTGGCAACAGTCACGGACAGTCTAGGCAGAATCATCCTGGTCGATACATCGACTGGCGTGATGCTGAGAATGTGGAAAGGCTATCGAGAAGCGCAATGCGGGTTCATGGAAGTCACAGAGACTCGTAACCGAAAGGAACAAACCAGCGAATCAAGAAGGTGTGGTTTGTTTTTGATCATCTACGCGCCTCGGAAAGCGATCATTGAGATCTGGTGTCTTCAAAAAGGACCCAAAGTCGCAACTTTCCAAGCAAGCAAACACGGATTCCTAGTTTACAACAGCCACGAGTCCAACAACTCTCATCACAGGTCATCAAGAAGCATCAGAACTTCATGCTTGTTCTTCGATGCCGATGACAATTCCTTGAAAAACTTTGCCATTCCGTTCCACTGCATTTTGTCTGAAACGAATTCGAAGAGCGCTGAAGATTTCCATTACTTGAAGCGGCTGAAGATGACGCTTAAGAACGTGGACTTGAAAGATCCAACAGGAGTCAGTAATGTGATTGAGCTTTGCGAGAAGTTCCAAACACCGGAAATCAAGCTTAAATGTCTGGATCTGCTGACATCTTACCGCAAAACAGAACCGTTGGTCATCAAAGACGTGATTGAAATGTTTTTGAAAGTTCCTGAAAGCACACTAGAGACAGAACCGCATGAAGATGAAATTCAAGACGGGATTTATAGGAAACAACTTCACGCGTCCTGTGTCAACTTGCAGTCACTCATTGATTGCTTTTTACTGACAAAAGCGCCGAATGAAGACGAGCAAGAATCGCAGAAAAATGACTCGATTGAGCTGTTGGACAACGAGTACTTGACGGTGCAGAGAATTGTCGAGTTGATGAGCTTTACCAAAGCAAAGCCGTCAAGCCCAGCGGCTAGAAATGTCTCGTTCAAGGACAACGAAGAGTCGATCGTGTCGTTTCTGACAAGTTTCATCGTGAACTCCGAAGAGATTCACATTAACACAGAGCACAACCAAAGCGCCTTCGATCAGATCGGATCAGTTTTGTTCTGCACCGTGTGGAAGGAACAGATTCCAGTGTCGAGACTAGCGGAAATCTTCGAAGCCAGCAAAATCGACAGCGAAGAAATTATGAAGTGCTTTTTGCATTTTTGGCTGCAGCAGGAAATCAACTTCACCGACGAAGACCACGTTCTGTCTGAAATGACGAAGTTTAAGCACGTGCTCGACCAATTGTGTCTTGCGGCTGCTGACAAAGTCAGTTATGCTTACAACTCGATTTGTTTCTTCTGGCAGAATGTTCGTGAGTATTTGCTTGAATCGAACAATCCGATAAATTCACTGCTTGCCGCTATCATTTGCAAGAACTACGCTTTGAAGAAACAAGACGAGAACCAGGACTTTGGGTTTGAACAAGTCACTCAGGAAGAATGCCAGTGGACGCTGTTGAATGAAAAGCTGAACGACGTGGCTGTGCTTTCGATCTTTGTCAGTCAATTTGGAAGCAACAACTTCACAAACAAGGATAACTACGCGGTTCCGAATATTTCGCTGAAGAAGATTCTCAACGACGGCAAAGGAATCATCAGTGAACTTGTGGCGTCGTGGCTGATTGGCGTGAACCTGCCAATTCACTTGATTTTCAAAGCGTCAACGGAAGAAGGTTTGGAGCTGGAAGAGAAAAATATTATCAAGAAGTTGGAAATTCTTCGCCAGCACTTCCCGTACTCGATGAATGGCGCTGTGATCTTGAGCTATGTGATTTGGGATTTGCTGTCTGGCCGTTGGTCGAAGAATTTGTCGGAAATGCAGTATTTGAAGAAGGCGATTGAATATCTCGACTTGTTCGAAGAAAAGGATTTCCATTTGAAGCAAGGCTTGTGCGTTCTGTTGTGGAATGGAAACTTCAAAATTCCTTTAAAAGCAACTCAAAAGCTGATCAACAAGACTGGGCGGCTGCCAAAAGAAAAGCTTTGCTTGCAAAACACGATGATTGCAGATTTTCTCATCCCGCAGTTCTTGGAACAAACGCTTATCTTCCTGGATCACTTCCGCACCAGTGCAAACTACATCACAAAACTTGAGTTCAAATGCGAAGAAATTCTCACGCAAGGATCGTCGGCGAATTCGTTGTCACTTTGCGAGATGATCTTGCAACAGACTCGCGGAAATTTGCCTCTCTTAAATCTGCACTTTGAAATGGTTAAGGTTCTTGAGCTTATAGCTTTCCTTAACATAAAATACACCAAGCCAATGCAATCTTTGTTCGACGATGTTTCAAACGAAGCATTTTTCATGGACATCAACAAGCAACTTCCTTACGCAATGCAAAAACCGGATGAAATTCGGGTCAACACCAGAGTTTACTTCTTGAAAAAAGCAATCACGACGACAATCGATCTCATCGTCGAATGTCAGCAAAGCACGTACTTCGATGACCACCTAAAGTGGACCGAGAAAATCAAGAAAGTCGGCGAGATTTGGAATCTTGACAACTCGCTTTTGGAGAGACATCATGTAAGTCTTTGAAGTTTTGAGAGAAATGTTTTAATTGATTTTCACAGATTCTTGAGCTTTACATTCACGGCTATGACGATATCGCTGAAGAATTGCTCGAAAAAGTCCAATCTCGTGAGAGAATCGTTAAGCAATTGCTGGACATCGCCGCCAAGAGACTCAACTTGCATTTAGACAGCAACAAATCAAGCTGGAGGCATGTCGCGTCCGGTGGTTCACTGCTAACAAACTATCTCGAGACTGTTCATGACCGAAAAGATGACGCGATTCTCGATCACGTTAAGCCGTCGTCGGTGGATGGGCTTTACAAGCTGACTTACAAAGTTTTCCAAATTGCTTCGCAGAAGAATTTTTCAGACTCGAGGGCTTTAAGGTGAGTTAAGAACTTTAAAAAGTTAAAAAATTTGGAAGCTAACAAAACGTTTCTTCACCAAACAGGCTTGCTGGCCAACTTCTCGACGTTTCGCTTCTAATCAACACAGAAACCAACTAACGCTGTTAATTTTCTCAAATGCTGTTACAATTTTATTCACTCCAATAAAAATACGTTGCGAGTTAACGACATGTTTGCTTAAGTGTACTTGGTGAAAACATCCTTGAAAGCCGAAGTGGTCGCTGGTTGTTGGCTGTCTGGCTTGGCATCGTT
>JPYR01000031.1:15488-33824 GCA_000775305.1 Belgica antarctica
GTTTGATTGCACGGAGACGTTCCAGCCAGTTGTTAGCGTATGGGCTCACGCTTCGGTTCTTAAGCGAGTTTGACACGAGTGAAGCCATCTGGGAATGAATGACAACAAAAAGTTTAAAAAAGTTCTCAGAAAAAGTGTGTGCTTACATTGGCATGGAGAGCGAGTTGACGGGCCAATAATGGCGCGCCACGGTCAGAAATCACAATCGGCTCCAAGTGCTTGAAGTAATCTTCGATGTCGCCTTTGGCTCTGACTGTCACCAAATTCGATCCCATCTCCAGCGGTTGCACAATTATGCAGGCGTAGTTGAATTGACCCTGAAATTTGGATTTTTAGTCAAAATTCATTCAGTTTACTCGGTTAACTCACCTTGATGGTGTTCAAGCTGTAATCTTCGCCACTTTCATTGTAGACAATCGACGCGTAATCATTGCCGATATACTTTTTCTTCTCATTGCAGTTCGGATCTGATTCCAAGGTTGGCCTGGAAACAAAAAAAGATGAAAACTTTGACTTTTGACTAATTTTTGCTAGACTCACATCAAAGTCGCAATGTGGAACGTCATTTGGATGATTTCATCGTGCCAAACGTATGTGAAATTTCCCTCGCGAGGTGCTTCCATGTTAACGAAAAGCTTTTTTTCTTTGGCGTCTTTAATGGCGATCAAAGATCCAAGATTGTGCAAGAACTGCGAGTATCGCACGCTTCCGTTTCGATTGCGAAGGATCTCAGACTCATTGTTCGCCTGGCCTTGTCCAACATAGAGAACGCCGATCTTGTGAATTTCGTAGGGTGGAATCAGATCGATCAGGTTGAGCGCTGTCAAGTGCTTGTCAGTGACTGGAAGCGTCTCTGAAGTGTTGGTTTTGCCGGTGCTGAAGAGTTGCACAAACACGAACGAAGGATTGATGCCGGACGTGGCCAAGTTCGCCGGCTGAGTTTGTTCAAACGACGACGTCGATACTGAAAAGTCTGAGTTTGTGCCTTGGTTGATGTAAGCCCGCTCATCTTTATTTCTCCTGATCACGGAAATTGTCTTGGAACGTGCGCGGATTCCAGAGTCGTCGTTGTCAGACGGCGCTTGATGGCTGGTTTGTCGAGTCACCGAGCCGTGCTTGTATGCGTAGCGGCGTGGAGAAAGCGGCAAATTGCTGGTCGACGTTGTGGCCCAATCTGGGTTCTTAGCGATTGGGTGCAGAGCGGGACTTGCGTTCGAACTTCTTTTGAGCTGGAATGTGTCGTCTGCTGAGTGCTGCTTCTTGGGAACGGTAGTGACATTTGTGGTTTCTTGAGTTGATATCGAGCTGAGCAGTTGAACTGGTCGAACGATTGACCTTTCAATTTGCATCTCTTCCTTTAGATTCGCTGAGACTTCCTCGGGGATTGCCTCGCAGCTGACTTTGGTTTCCTTCGAGTAGCTTGTCTTCTTTTTCTGAAGAACTTCAGAGCTTGACGCTTCGTCGTGATCCTCGGACACTGTTGACCCAGACTTGCTGTCCTTTGAGTTCTTGCTTGACATTTTCCAATTTGATCGCATCTCAGGCGACGAGTTGACACGTCTGACCGGGTTTCTCTTAGTCTCGTCAGTGTCGTCATCGTCGACAGAAACGTCGTCATCGGCTGGCAAGCTTTCTTGATCGGGTTTTGACGGAATATTAATTGGTTGTGATTGATAGTTGAACACGGCTGAGTCGCTAGCTGTCGACTGAAGCGGGATTTTGGTGTAAACTTCTTCATCTTTAATCGATAGTTTTTCCATCGAACGCTGGAAATGCAGATCATCAACGAGACTCGTGCTCGATCCTTCATTCTTCTTGCGGACTAAAACTCCGTTCGGGTTTCCGTGGTCAATCGTGCGATCAGAGAACAGCGCGGTCAAGTCGTGGAATGAAAAGTCGTTGGAGAACAATCCGATCTGGTTCTCGAACTTCATCAGCCACGACACCATTGACGACGGCTTTCTAATCGTGATTTCCGCCCAATCAGAACAAAAGCAGGCGCAGCTTTTTGAGTCGTGATTGTCGTTGCAGGCATTCGTTGTGATTGTAACAATGTTGTGCCCAACGATCCAAGTTTTCGTTTGACCGCCACCTCGAAGCAGGAAATCTGCCGCCGGAATTCGTCGTGGAAGAGCCGATGACAGCGAAAATGTATTTCTCGTCATGAAGTCAATGCAAGTCTCGATCAACTCGATGTGAAAACTGTACATGTCGAAGTTGTTTGCGTGAAGACTTTTCACTTTCTGCTTCATCTTCAAAACCTGTGCGTTGTTGACTTCACGTCTTCGACTCGACTGTTCCGTCAAACTTGAGCTTCTTTTTCTTAAAGATGAGTCTTCATTGACCACTGCGACTTCTTCGTTTGGCGGCTGCTTCTGCTGGCTTTTCTGGTCTTGCAGGGACTTGTCGATGTTCTTCGCAATGCCTTCGATGATGTATTCCGCGTAGCCCTTGCGCCATTGGATCCTCGATTTTAAGAACCAACTGGCAATGATGTGATGTGCAAGCGAAACGATGTAGTGATCGTACCGCGATGGACTTGTGTAAGGTAGGCACGTTGCGAAGACGTAGGAAAACTGCTTTTGACTGAAGTTGACGAAGGCGTAGGGAAGATGGACGATCGTCGACAGAAACTCGAGGATTGGAAGTGCTACGTGAACGGTGTCAGACACTTTTGTGATGGTCAGAATGATGTCAGCCAAGAATCGTTCAAATGTTTCGCACTTTTCGAACAGCAGAGTTGTGAACGCTTGCAAGCAAGTGCTGAGATTTCCGTCGATTCTCACTTCCGATTTCAGAACTTCGATGATTTTCTTCCGTGTGTGCGAGCTCAAGAACGCGTTGTAAGTGATGAGACTGGCGACGGCAGGAATCATCAGAGCTCGGAAGTCTTTCTGCTCGTTCGAGGTCGTGAAGTGCTCGAAGAACATTTCTTTGGTGTAGTTGCCTTTGAACAGCTCGACCAAAGTGTTGGCTAAAGTGTCGATGTCGTTGCCTTGCATCAGAGTTTTGTTTTGCATCATTTTTGGAAGTTCTCGCAGCACGAGCTGGACCGTCGGCCAATCTTTCTCAACAGTCAAGCACTTGATGATGATCTCCCAGCTTCTTTTCATCGAAACCGTGGAGATTGTGTTGAAATTGGGGCCTTCAGCCCTTTCGTCGTTTGATTGGAGGTCTTGAATGCTGGGCGTGTTTGGTTGGAACTGCAGAACGTCGCCTTCGATCCCCAAATAGTGAGTGAACTTCAGGTGATCACTTATCAATCGCGGTGAAGGATATCCGATGTGGAACGACGAGTTCACTCGCATCTTCAGCATCCAGTTGATGATCGAATAGCGAATCTTCGTCGCGTTTTCGAAGACTTTCGGGTGCTGATAATGAATCTCAAGGTGGCCAATGAGAATGTAAAACAGTTTCACGGCGTGATTTGATGGCAACTGGTGAAGTTTTTCGAGGAACAAGTTGATGAGTCCGTTGACAACTGTGAAAGAGTCTTCCAAGTCGTGTTCGCTGCGATGCGACGAGCTATCAAGTAGGTATAGGTCGAAAGGGTGATTCATCACCTTCTCCAGAACGTCGAAAAGCTCGAGACATCGTTTGGTGTCGCAGTGCGAACAAACATCGAGAAGAAGTTTTGAAACAGCAACTCGGATCTTGGTGTCAGAGTCTTGCGCAATGTCGGAGAAGATCACGACTACTTTTTCCAAAATTTCGTCTTCATAGCAGACTCGATACGTGTTTGTAATCTCTTTCGTGTGTTCAATCATCGCCAATCTGATGCTTTGGTTTGGCTCTTGACGATAGAAGCGTTCCATTAAAGCTGCCAATTGTTTAAGCCAGTCGGATTGCGTTGGCGATATTTTTGACGCTTTGTAGCTGATGAGTCGGATGACTGAAGGCTCCTGTTGATAAGGTTATTCATTAATTTAAATTTCAGACGATTTTTCCAATCGACTTACATTTCTCTTGTGGCTGATCTTTTCAATGACAGAATAAACTTTGTCCACGTCTGCGTTGACTCTGTTCTCTTGCACCAACGCTTCAATAGAGTCGATGATCATGAGATATCGAGCAAGAATCTCGGGGTTGTCCAATGTTTTGTCACGAACTGTGAAAATAAAGTTTAGAATAGCAAATCAGGAAATTTCACAACTTACCGAGGATACTTTCAAGAATCTCGAGCACAAGGTCCCAGGAAGGTTCGCTGAGGTCTCTTCCGCATTTGCCGAGCAACGTCTGGATGCTCAACAAAATCTCGTAAGTCACAATAATGTGATCGGAGCTGAGTGCTTTCAGATAACTCGACAGAACAGACGACGAGTATTTGACTCCACTGTTGAGTGAACTGTTTGCGCCTCCCCAGAGATTCATGTTCAAGTGAAAAACTGCACCCCGGAGAACTTGAGCGTCAATGTAGTAGCGGTTATCGTTCAGCATCTGAATCATGGTCAATAGCGATGCGTATCCAAGATTTGTCTCCAGAAGTTTCTTCATGATTCGATGCGAAGCGTCCAGATAAGCTTCACAGTTCACAGCACGGCACAAAACGATTATGAATGGAGCCAGAATCTCGTTCGGGAACACGACGTAGCAAATCACAGCATCGATGACGAGTAAAGACTGAAGAAAAGTTTCGCGGTCGTTCACGCACTGGATGCAGATTTCGTTGCACACTCGTTGCATTATCCCGACGACGATTTCCCGGTCGATATAAGCTGTGTTGAACTTGAAGATGTTTACAATCAGCTCCAAATACGAAGCAGTAAGTTTGCCGGCGATGATTCGGTCCATCCATCGAAGCAGGAACACTCCGATTTCTTCCTCAAAGTTCTGGATGTCTCGTCCGTTCTCGGTCAGAGCCTTCAGCATGTCGAGATAAAAGGGCAGATCGTTTGGACTCTCACTGTTCTGAATCAGCCGGAAGAAATGTGTCTTCATCATTGACATGTCACGGTATTGGCCCTGGATGAGTTTTGTGTAGAATTGTAAGGCTGCATGCCTGATTTCAGCAGGCTTTTGTGGCTCAATCATGTCGCTCGTGAGTGACCATAGCTTTTGAATAGCGAACTGCAAGGGAATCGTAGCGTTAGCATCGTAGAAAAAAAAGCTTTAAACGCATCGTCACCTCTTCAAGTCTGTTTACAATCACAATTTCGCCGAGATCACGAAGCAACAATTTTCGTTTTTCATTTGAAGAATCCTTTCGCAACTCACGCTCGATTTCGCTGTTTAAAACGTAAACTTTCTCATGTGCGCTGTTGGTCTTGTTGCTTCTGAAGAATTGCTTCAGCTTGTCCAAGTTCTTGTTCATTTTCAAGGCTTTCTTCTTTCTCTCAAATTGATTTTATGTCGAATTTTTATTTTCGTGATGTTCGGTCACCTCAGAATTTATTAAAGTTTAAACCTGTGCATCAACGTTACAGTTTCCAAGATGACAGAACAATAACCAAGATGACGCAATCTGAACCCATCGTCTGAAGGGCATTACTAGTTATCAACTTTGCAAGAAAATATTCGCCGAAAAATGGGAATTCTGTCGGATCCATCGCTTAACTCGTCGGAGAAGAAGTCAAAGTACATGACTTTGGTGCGGAAGTACTCGAATTCGTTCTGTTTTCTGCTGTATCTGGCCGGGCTTATTTGGTTCGGCGCTTTAAGCTTCAATGAATTGCAATCGAAGACTTATTTTAGTGAAAATGCATTGCTGCCAGGTAAGTCACTCGCTAATCCAGCTAATTTGCTGACAGTTATCTTACGCAACCTATTTTCATTCATCTTAAGGCTTGGTTTTGTCGGAAATTAAAATGGATTCAGTGAACCTCGCCCGAACTTTGCTCACAGAGCTCGAGCATGAAAGAACTTCGTACAAAACAGCGATGCCGTATCCGTGGCTTCAGGCGAAGATGAGGCAGATTGGGCTGGAGACATACACTCACAATTTTACACTGAATTTTCCTTTCGGTGGAGGCAAAATATTCCAGGGCAAGAACATCTACGGAATCCTTAGAGCGCCCAGAATCGGGTCGACAGAAGCAATCGTTCTGAGCATTCCATACCGACCACCCAACACGGCTCACACATCCATTACCCCGAGTGTTCCCTTGCTGCTAGCTTTTGCTGATTTCGCAAGACGTCAAAAGTACTGGTCAAAGGATCTGATTTTCGTGATCAGCGATCAAGAACAGTTGGGCATGCAAGCTTTTCTGGAAGCTTACTACGGCGAAGATGGCAGCAACATCCTCGACTCGGGAACTCTCTACGGCAGAGCTGGCAACATCATTGCCGCTATCAACTTTGAAATTCAAGATTTTGACATTGATTTCAACAACCTGAAGATCGAAGGCTTGAACGGACAACTGCCGAATCTTGACTTGCACAATTTAGTCACAAAGCTTTCGCACAAGCAAGGAATCGCGACCGGTTACAAAATGAAGATCAGCGACCACAACCCGGAAGACTATCAAGGAAACTTCTTTAATATGCTGGCAATGATGTGGACTCAGTCGTCGGGTGTGCCAAATGGAAACCACGGATTGTTCCATCGTTATGGGATCGAAGCATTGACAATCGAGGCCGTGAAGAAAGAAACGGGGTCGTCCAATGCAAGCAATATGCAACAGAAGATCATGGCACTGCTGAGAATAGTCGAAGGCATCAGTCGGAGCTTGAACAACTTGCTCGAGCGATTTCATCAAAGTTTCTTCTTCTACGTCATCGTGTCATCTGATCGCTTCATCTCAATCGGTGACTACATGCCAAGCATCGGATTGATGGCTGGAAGTTTACTCATCAAATCGTTTCTGCTGTGGCTGATTTCAAACGAAAAGGCCGATGAGAACGAATCTGAGAAGGACGAACCAGAAGAAGAAAAAATTCTGATTTTTAAGAAGTCAGTGCGAACCGTTGAAGTTCTGACAGTTGGAACTGTGTTTTTGATAGCCCACTTGATCGGAGTTTTGTCGCTGTTCTTAATGACAACTCAAACCATTCACGACTATTTCCACACCATGAACATTCCAACACAAACTGGTATTTTCTATCTGGTAATGTTTGTGTTCGTTCTCAGCATTTTGACACCCAAGTTCCTTCGACTCAACCATTCCAATGCGCAATTCCTCAACATTATTTTGCTGCTTGAGCTTGGAACGATGTTGCTGTCAGTCAGTATGCTTAACTTCTCTCTGGGCTTCTTCCTCTGTGTGTTCATCGTACCGTGCGCCATCGTGATGAACGTCGGAGAAGAGTCGAAGATAAACTTGTTCAAGTTTTTGATCAAAAGTCTGATGCACTTGATTTTCCACCCGCTTTCAATGATATACGCAGTGGTTTTCACGATGAGCTACTCTAGTTTCTACGACATGAGTTTCCAGTACATTTTTGACAAGTCTTTGAAAGCGACTGTAGATGGAATTACGTTTTCAGTAGTTGATTCACTGGTAAGCAATGTTTTATTAAATTTTTCTGCAATTTCACTGACTGTCTCGTTTTAGATTTATGGAAACTGGCTTTTCGACTTGATGTGTTTGATCCTTCTGCCTTGCTGGATCATGTTGTGGATTCTGAACTTCACGAGGGCTCCAGCTAGCAAACCGAAGCAGAAGACAAATTAAAGTATGGATAAAACCAAAGAACAATCGCTGATTAAAGTAAAATTTTATACAAATGCAGTTAGAGCTTTGTTCGTTTTCTTTTATTAGCTTTAACGTTCGCAGCTTTTTTGAATTTTCTGGGACGACAAACTCCGATGATCGTGACAGCATTGAAGAAAAGTTGGGGACTATCAAATCCGTCGTCGAAACTCGTCTCATTCGATTTAAGATTTTCGCGAGAATTAGGTCGGTAGTCCTTAAAAGTTAGACGCCAGCGCTTTGTGAGCCTTAAAAAGATTCCGTTCGTGTGTTCGGTGATTAACAAAAAGTGATTTTAAGGTAAATTGATCGTGATACCAGAAAAATGTCGTTCAAAGAACAAAAGAAAGTTCAAGTAAATATTGTGCCCGTGAAAATGGGCTGTTGCGTTCTAAGAAGAGACGCAAAAGTCTGAGACTGTGAAAACAAAGACTGTGTAAAATCGGTTCAAAGAAGAGGAAGAAATAAACTTCCTGGTTCAGACTCGCAAGTGTATAGAAAAATTCTTTATTTAAAATCGAAAAAAAATAGCAAAATGTAAGAAGAAGAAATGAATGAGCGAGCGAATGATGAATCACGAAAGACGTTAAATACCGTTGACTACACATTTACTAAAAGTCACAACACGATCATTCGTTGTTCCTGAAATTATGGGAAATTCCGACGGATGGAACTCTTGGTGCTCTATCACTGTGTCAAGATAAAGAACACGACATTGTTTCTACTTCTTAAATTGAGACAAGAAACGACTGTGTTACTTGCTTTCCAAGTGTGAGAAGCTAATTAACAATGAACCACGACGAGAATCCACCGACAACCACACAATCATAAGGCTCTCGCTACGACAGAGCGATTTCAAGGTGATCGCTCGTGAAACAGCTCGATAATCAGACCTCTCAGCTGAATACATAAGTGACGCTAACCAATTGGTTACCGATCTCGCACAACAGTCCCTTTTGTGCGATGAGTCCGCGACGTAGTTTCGACTTTCTGGTTTTGAAAATTGATTCGCGAACTGCAGTGACGAGCAGAGAGAAAAGAAACAACCCGAAACCAGTATTTTCGGACCAAAATAGAACAGCGATGACCGCTGATCACGAAACACGAACGTCTGAGCACAAAACAAACTGCTATGGGTTTCACAACTGTCGTAAACAAATCGCCGCCAAGTTTTCAAGAACGGAAGCCCCGCTTCATGTTTTTCGTCGCACTTGTTCCTCGACTGAGATTTCCCTTTCGAGCTTCTCAAGCCGCGTTCGAAGCTGGTGCGAGAAAAATGCGCGAATAGTTTGATTACTAAACGAGCGATCGTTTACCTAATCAATCTCAGTTTGCGTTCTAGACGATGAAAACGATTTTTGGAAAGCGTCGAACAGTCTTTTAATTCAATCAACTTCTACGCAGCGAAGGTTGGGTGCGAATTTGTCAAGGTTTCTTTGAGAATCGCATGAGCAAGAAGTTCATTGAAACGTAAAAGTCTCAAATATTCTGACGATTAAACGCGATCAAGGACTCGCGGGTCTGGAAACGGTCAATTTAATGACGGCTTGCAGCGTTCTTAGGACTTCAATTGGCGTGAACTGAGTGGTTGTTGCATAAGTACCCATTGATCGTGGGCTTGAGTAAATGTTGACAACCGCTTTGACATAACTGGACCAGTTGACACAAGTCTGAGTTTATGTGATTACTCGCAAGCATTTCCTTGTTTGATAAAAAAAAACTTGATTCCAGCTGAACTGCAATACATTTTATGCTGCTCTTTGAAAAAAATGAAATTTAAATAAAAGCTCAGAATCAAGTTCAACATTGTTCGGCAATTCTAAAAAAAGCCGCTTCTCGTAAAATTTCAGCTTTTGACCACTCAAAAAGCGTAAAGTAGCGATGCCGTTTCCAGATTCACTTCATTATTTCAGTTCACTTCCGTTTTCTTGTAACCAAAGACTTACTCGGTTACTTTTGAATCACATGGCTACACTTCTCGGCTGTGTGCGCATACATAAGTTGTTTACCGACGTGTTAAACTCACATTTTCTGTCACACTCGCTACAATGAAGTCGGAGAGAAAAAAACTTTAAATTGATTATAATCAACAAACTTAACGGGAATTTATTTCGACTGTCTGAATCGTAACATATTGGATTATGAAGAAGCGAGTGTCTTGCTGTGTTGATGGGTTTCCTAAGGTCTCATGCGTCATATCACTCAGAGCAAAGCCACTACAAGAGTTTTCTTTTTCTTCGGTTCGCGAGCTAATGAAAAAATAATTTCGGTGAAAAGTGAAAACGCAGCTTTTCCATGCCTCGATTCAGCGTGAAGCGAGATCATTCGAAAATTATTATTTATTAAAACGAGCACGTCTGAAACGCAATGCTCCCTTATCGGCAGCGATAGTTACAGCGAAAGCCTGTTTTGCAGAAAACTAGTTTAGTTACATCAGTCGATGATGCAAAATGAAGTTACGATTTCACGGCCTGCGAGATGGAGAATGAAACCTGCATCAAGAATAGATTGAAAATCTCGAGAGACGCTTCGTCAATTATCTCGCTAGCCACCTGTTTGTCTGATTTCGTACGCCAGGTTGCAGAAAAGGCAACACAAGGTGCATGAAGCATGCAAACAAAGAGGAACAACAAAACCGACCAAACACCGCAGATGTTTCAAAACAAAGACTCGACATCGTTTGCTTATCTGCTTATCACTCAAAATAAGCCCGGCGGACTCGATTCTCGTTAATGACGCGTCACGACTATCGTGAAATTGATTCCCCTCGAGTTTTGTTGGAATTTTCGTTGAAATTTTCACATGAAGAATGTCCTGAGTAGAAAAAACGGCCATGCAGCAGACAAATCGGAGCAAATTATAAATAAAAACTAAATTGAATCGCTGCAGTCCTCGAACGAGAAACCGTGTAACATCGCACAAGCTTTGCATCAGACACGCGCCGGTGCTTTATTACACCAGACTTTACGTTTAATCAGATTTTGATTCAATAATGTAATTAATTTGGAGTGTCTGATGTTGAACGGCGTATTGGCTAATTGGTTGGATTGACGTAATTGAGCGCGTTTCGAAAACAGACGAGAAAAAGCCTTGAAAATCTTTTGATGAATATGAATTGGATGATCCAAGAGCTATGTTTTGTGGGTGAAAGGCTATTTGGCGTCCTTAGTTTAGCGTCGCTTTGAAAACCACAGGCAGTAAAACGTGATCCCAATTGACGTGCACGATAAAAAGAAAATCATTCACCCGTTGCATGACCGTTGTCTTTAAACACTCCCTCGTCCACTCGCTGTGTCAATGATCTATGACGAATCTACTGTAACTACGCAAGTGTGTATCTGTTTCGTAAGTTTTCCAGGTCTATTTGGCTTATCAAAATAAACATTTTGCACATGTTTGGCCGTCGTCATAAATGTTTTCGTTTAAAACAAGCGAAGCTAGTGTTTCAGTCTGACTTTGCTCGCTTAAAAAGCAGTACTCGTGACATTTAACGCGAGGCGACTTGAACTTTCTTTTGTAAAAAATCGTGAGAGCAACGAATACTCTTCTTCGACAGCAGTTAAATATTAATTTATTTTCCCACGCAGTTAAGAAGTTCAAAACTAGCGATGACGATCCCGACACGTCCAGCGCCTTTACCTCCAAGTTCCAGACTGCAGATGTCCAGCAACAAAAGCGCACCATCATCTTCGACAGTGAACAAGTTTGGAAACAAAAAGGAAGCGCCTCCGAGGCCACCACCGCCGAAAGCCAAAGCGCCGGCCGCGCCGATAAAGAAATCCGGCAGCCAGAAGTCGATCACTATCCTTTCAAACCTTTTCGGTGCAAAGAACACCAACAAATCTTCCGAGAAGTTGTCATATCCCAACACATTTGATGCAAGACTTCCGCCGAAGATTCCAGCGCCGCCGTCAAGTTTCTCATCAAAACATGCGTCGCATCAAAATATTTTGCAAACACCTAGTGATATGCAGCTCATCAACTTCGACGAATGGGCCGAGTCGAGTCCACCCACAATTAAGAAATCAAACACAGGAAGCGATTCCGTCTCGATGGACAGTTTCTGCTCGTCAACTTCATCACCTAACAACTTTTGCACAACATCACAAGCGGAAAGGTAGGCAGCAATTAGCGCCTGACAAGGACTGCTGTATTTGGACATTGACTTTGACTTTAATGTACGTTTGAACTCGAACTAATTTTTATTTGCTTTCTACAGTGGCTTTGAAGACGACTTCAGCGTGTCAGATTTCAAGGTAACATCCAATGCTACGTCACGCTCCACGACGTTTTCGAGCGATCCGTTCGAGTGCCTGGATGATTTCGGAGCGACAAAAGCAACCAATTTCCCAGCACCGCTCTCAAACATCCGCAATGTAAAACCCGTCATCCACCCGAAGCCCAGTATTGGAAGTTCAATCTTTTTTACCAGCACAAGTTCCAAAGTGCCATCAGCAGCCACTGCTAACTTTGAAGATACGTTGAACAACGGCAAGACTTTGATTAGGCCTTCAACGGTCAGCATGCCCACAATTATCAAACCAATGGGACCAACCAAGGGCAAAGCTTCACCGACACATGTTTTCCCAGAAATAAATAAGACTTCGGTCGTTCTAAGCCATCAAATCAGTGAAGAGAGTGTAGATGAACTGCCTTCGTTGCCAATGCCAACGATCCCTCCACCGCCGCCGCCACCTTGTCTTGAGCCTGACTTTGGAGAGGAAGAAACCGTGAGCTACGCAACCGTTTTGTTCGATTTTGAGAGCGAAATCGTCGAAGATTTAAATCTTAAAGTGAGTTTTTGTTGTGAGCACAGTGAATTTATATTGAAACTGTCCTTGTTTGTTCAACAGGCCAACGAAAAAGTGTATTTAATCAAGCAGATGAATGACGAGTGGATGTTTGGTCGTAACAAGCGGGGCTGTGAAGGAATCTTTCCGCTTAGTTACGTTGAAATCCGTGTACCACTGAAGGCTGAGCCAGACTCGGGAACTGGATCACGAAGCGAGTCAGTTAGCCCAGCCGTTGAAGGCATCCAGATTCGTGCTTTGTACACGTTCAACGCAGAGACTGATGAGGATTTGACGATAAAGGTATGACGTTGTTAGAATTTTTGCGTTTCATTGAATGAAAACAGAATTACTTCATTGATGAAATGAAAGTCCAAAGTGATAAGAAAATTCATCGCCACTGGGAATTGATGGGCGGGTTGCGCGTTCTCTTATCGCTTTTATGCTTGAATTTCTTGCTAATGCTGATAAATAATTGTTGTTTCCGCTTCGTTCCAGGAAAACGAAATGGTCAATGTGATGTACGAGATCAACCTCGAGTGGCTGTACGGCTCGAACGAGAGAGGCGACTGCGGTCAATTCCCGGCGAATTTCATCGAATTTGTTCCTCAAAACTTGCCTCAAATGCCGAAGTAGGAAGGTCGGCGGTTTGAGGCAGCTTGTAAAAACATGATTAACATCGACAGCTGTGGTTTTTACACTAGAAAAATCATTTTTGATGCTGACTTTATTTTCACTGTAAGCGATCCAGGATAATTGCGCGAAATGTAGAAATAAACCAACACAACACTTTTAGATCTGTAATATAATTGAAATACTTACGCATAACTTATAGTTAAGATGAAGAAAACGAAGATTATTTAATGAGTTATGAATAAAAAATGTGATGAAAAGTCAAGCTCAACGTCTTTTGGGATTCGAAACGGGTCGTTTTGATGCTGCGCAGTTGGCACTGATAACGGAGCGAAAGTCTGACTCGAGAAGAAAATCGATAGAATTGAAAATTCTGTTTTCTTAACGAGAGTTTCGGTGATTTTTGTGAAGATTTTAAAAGAAACCAAGTTGAATTAAAATGTCAGGGAAGAACACAAAGGGTGGAAAGGCTGGTGTCGACGGTAGGTCCACCAGAAGACTGCTTTTGAAGAAGTTTATATGACAATTTCAATTTCCAGATGACTTGTCAACCGAGTCAGTCGAAGTTCTTCGCGAGCGATTGAACGCAATGAAGAGACTCGTCTCTGAACGGCAGCAACACTCAAACACAACGCCAGGTATGCTAAATCTATTCGAAATCCCTTCAAATTTACTCAAAATTCTTCTTCAGACTCGAATGAGTTCTGGAACAGCACAAAGCAAACATCAGGGATCATCGACGGAAATTTCTTATCATTCGCGTTCGGCGGCGCGCTTTTGACGATCATTTGCGTGTCGATCTATGCTTTCTACAATTTGTATCACGCAGTACTGAAAAAATTCCCGTCGAAGCACACCGAGCTGTAAATTTTCAGTGAATCATTGAAAAGAGTTCTCTGTCTTTGAAGATTTATTCATCGTTTTTTATGTCGACAAGTGGAAAATAAAATTCAGAACTCTTGATAAATTTAAGCTGTGATTTGCATGTGAAGGCGTTTCGCAAGTCGTCGCTTCTTCTGTTTCCTATCCCGAACTTTTCTGGCTTTCGTGGCGTCTTTGAACAGCTCAACTTTATCTTGGTTCTCGATTCGTCGTTGAAGTAAGCCCATTGCGTGGATGTTCGTGCCAATCATGTCCCGAACCTCGACAATCGAACTTTCCAAGTTTTTGATCAGCTTTTGGATGGATGGCAGCAGAACCTGATTGTTTATGATCGGTCGGTGATGAATTCTGAACAAGAATAAAACAACTTTGCATATGAGTTCCGTCTCGTCTCTGCGTGTCTCTGCCAATGCCGGAAGTTTCTCGAGAATCTCGCAAACATTAGTGAACGGAAGCAGCAGCAAAGCTTCTTCCAAATCGCTGGCTCGGATTTTCTTTACAACTGCCAGTAAGAAATCAGACGTGTTTTTAGCCTCGTAGAATGTCATCAGCACTGGCATCTCCGGCGACTCTTCTTCGTCGAACTTCTTGCTCATTTCCAGGCACTCGAGAATACTTTCAGCAGCTTTCTCCGCGCCGACGGTTTTCTTCGAAGGAAGATTCAACCCCGGAAGACCCGGCACTGCGGAGTCTTCTCCTGTTGCGAGTGTCTTGTTCTCAGCGTCTTCACGTTCCATTTCTCTTTCATCTTCAAGCACAAGCGCTTCGTCTGAGCGTTCGTACATTCGAATTGTTCTATCCGATCCACACGACACGACGAACATTCCGTTTGGACTCACTGTAAGATTGTAGGCCTCACCGATGTGACCAGGAAGAGTCACGATCTTGTCGAATGTGTCGGCGTCCCACTGCTTAATGCGACCGTCCTTCCCACATGTAAAGAACATGTGCGTCTTCGGAATAAACTGAAGTGCCATGACAGAGTCGTCGTGAGCGAAGAGTGATCGATGACAGTCACCGAAATCCATTCCCCAAATCTTGACGTTTCTGTCCGCTGATCCTGTCGCAATCAAAACGTTGTCGTAGCAGACGTCCAAGCACAGCACCGGCAGCTTGTGGCCGTAGAGTGACAGGAAGAACTTGAAAGAGTCCATGAAGAAGATTTTGACGGTCGAGTCGAGCAAGGCACAGGCGACATATTTTCCATCCGGAGTGATTTTCACGCTCAAAACGTTTTCCTCGAGTTTCAGCGTGTTTTTGTGGATCAGCGAAAGAATTTTCTGGTTTTCGTTGTTTGGATCGGTGATGAGTTCAAACGACCAGAATTTCACTGTAGAATCACCACCTCCAGTCACGCAACCTCTTGAATCCGGCATGAGACTGACGCTCCAAAGTTCTTTCTCGTGCGCTGGAATCGTTTCGATGACTTCTCCAATCACAATGTCGACGATCAGCAGACTTCCACTTTTGGCACCGAGCAGAACGTGACGATCACCGGGAACGAAGCACGAGCTGAGAATGTATTCAGTGTCGACTGTTCTCAGACAGGCTAGTGATGAACGGTTCCACAATTTTAACGAGTCCGCGCTTCCCGATGCAACAGCCAAGTTGTCGGAGCTGAAGCTGACAGATCTGCATTCGGTGTGATGGCCTGGTTGAGTAATTGATCGGACAAGCTGCGCTTCTGGGTTCTTCTGGTTGATGTCCATTAAGCTGTACAGCCGGACGAGGTTGTTTGCGAAGACAACTCCAAGACGGAGTTCGTTCGATGTGCTCAGAAGAAGGTCGAACGATTTCACTTTTTCATTCGTTTTAATGAAAGTGATTCGGCGTATTTCATCTGCAAGACTCAGTTCTTTGTTGACTTCGGGTGATTTCTTCACCGAAAGTTTCTTCAGCCTTTTCGTGAGTCTTGCCATGGACTCGTCCGGTGAGCAGAAATAGAAAATCTCGATCTCATCGTCGGTTCCATTGCACGCAAGCACGCGGCCTTCCTTGTCAGCCAAGACATTGACTGTTCGACCTTTGCCCGATCGCTGAATACTGCCGACAAAATTGCATTTGAAGGGACTGGCTGTGTCGTCATCTGTTACTGCGAAGTCAACTGTTGTGGTTTCCTTGTGCGACTTGTTCTCGCTGAGTTTGTAGACTCGAAGAACGTTTTCCTTTGAACCAGTGACTAGAAACGCGTCGTCTCTCATCAGCTCAACGCCCCAAACTTCAGAATGGCTGTCAGCAATTGTCTTGAAGCAGAACTGTGTCTCGATGTTCCAGAATTTGATTCGCATGTCTTTTGAGCTCGACACCACGACGTCCTTGTACTTCTCGATGAATCTGCACGACGTGATCGGTCCAGAATGTCCACTGAGTCGTTGTCGTCCTACTTGATCTACGATATCGGACACAACAAGATCTGTGTCGAGTCCACCTGACACGAGTTTCAAGCCTACACTGTCAAACTTGAGGCATGACACTGCCGATTTGTGCAAGGTGAGCATGCAATCCATTTGTTTTGTCGCCAAGTCGAAGAGAACCACGTTTCCGTCATCATAGCCGGCCGCCAATTTCTCACCGAAGACCACGAGACAGGTGACTTCAGCTTTGTCACGGAATAGTTCAGACACCTTTTCACCGGTTCTAGAAAGCGCAATGTTAGTTTACAAATAAATAGAAAATAATTTTCTTAAATTTACCTCAAATCCCAAATCAAAATATTCTCAACAGCGCCGCACGCAAGGAATCGACCGCTGACCCCGTTGAAATCCACAAACACACCGTTCGACCTCGGACTGGCAATGATATTGAACGTGTCCACATGTTTATATCGAAGATATTGCTTTGTGAGACCTTTCGAAACCATTTTTATTTGAGGCTCGCACGCTTTTGACGAATTCGGTCGTCGCGGGAAGTTCTGAGGTGACAAAAATAAAACACCACAATTAAAAAATAATTTCTTCGCATAAACCCAATTTCCCGATAGCTCAAGTCTCGCACGGAACTCACACAACACACAGCATGGCGCCCAAACAGAGAAACATTGCGATGATGGGATACAGGAGCGTAGGTAAGTCAGGAGACCACTTCAGCTTTGTTTGATCTAGAATTATTGCAATTTTTGTTTACCTTCGACGTGCGAATACTTCCTGGCCAGCTGCTAATTGCGCAATTTGTATATTCACAGGAAAGTCATCACTAAGTATCCAATTCGTGGAAGGTAGGTCAAAGTTCCGGACGCTCTTTTTCGTTATCGCCAAAATTTTAATGGAACTTTTGCGTTTCTTCTCAAGGTCAGTTCGTTGATAGCTACGATCCAACAATTGAAAACAGTAAGTCTGACTCAAGATTAGACGTCAATTAATAATTAATTGAAAGATTCCTGTCGCTCTCGCTGATCACCTCGAGCTGACACCCTGAGCATCCGCGACTCGGATTTGTTTTTTTTGGCTGGCACGGCTGATTATTAAATAACGTTAATTAATCGCTTGACTTTTCCTTTCTTTTCGACGCAGCGTTTAGCAAGAATACGCGTATTAATAACTCCGATTACGAGGTGAAGCTCGTGGACACGGCAGGTCAGGATGAGTACTCGATTTTCCCAGCTCAATATTCAATGGACTTCCACGGGTACGTGCTGGTTTACAGCATCACCAGCCAGAAATCATTCGAAGTCATCAAAATCATCTACGAAAAACTCATAGACGTCATGGGTAAAGCTTAGTAAGTGCGCACACTGCCGGTCGATATTCAATTTATTCAAACTCACTTTCGTTTTTAGCGTTCCAATAGTCCTCGTCGGTAACAAGACAGATCTGCATCAAGAACGCGCTGTCACGTTTGACGAGGGCAAGAAATTGGCGGAGTCGTGGAAAGCAACTTTCTTGGAGACCTCAGCTAAACAAAACGAATCAGTCGACGACATTTTCCTTCAGCTCCTTATGCACATCGAAAAGGACAACAACGGCAGCAATCCTCAGTCAAAGAGCTGCGTCATTGCTTAGGTCGCTAGTGTCAAAAATCACCGAAATCAATCAAAACTCCTTAAAAAGCAGGCAACCGCATCGATTGTGGGATTAAAGGACTGAACTAAAGTGCAACAACCGGATCATTCTATTGCCGTGCTGGAAACCTGAAAATTTCATGGCAACGGTGGGACTTCTACATAACTAATCATAACATTAGGCGCATTAAAATCTTTTAACTTCGAGCACTCGCCTCATTTTGCTTTAATCTAATCGTTTAAAGTAATTGTATGTCCTTTATTTCTTATTATCCGAGTCTCCTTCGTGTACTTCTTATTTTATTACGATTTCTAACCGGATTAATAAAGTTTCCATCAAAATGTACTCAAACTTTTATTAAGTACTTAATAGAATTTGATTGAAAATTAATTGCAAAATTGATTG
>JPYR01000031.1:41849-54038 GCA_000775305.1 Belgica antarctica
GTCGAGAGTCTTTCATTACATCATCAAACAAGCCGCTTCGGCTGAGCTCCAGCGATCACTTACATTTCTTATCGGCTTATTCTTGTTTGTCTTCAGTGATCTGTTTACCGCTGTCACGCTCTTTTGCTGTATTTCGGATAAGATTCTCACCATTGAAGTCTTTCGCAATGCTTCTTGGTTGCCGTCTTCCGGGAGCGAGCACCAAATTCAAAACGTCTTCGTAAGTCTTCGTAACTTTGAGCTGATTTCTTATTTCTTTGATGTCTTTCTCTGGCAGAAGCGAGGATTCAGGTACTTTGTCTTTGAGTAACACTCTCGATACTTTAAGGACTTTGTTGGTTTTGGCAGCGTACTTGTGGTAAGTTTCGCATTTGCAGTAGAGCTCGTCGACCGGTCGCTCTTCGTCTTTCTCGAAGAACACATGAGTTCCCATTGACAAGTCGAATTCACCTAAAAATTGTTTGTAAAGCTTGCATCAAGGTCTGGTGACAACTAATGAGAACAACATGGTTACCTTTAAAGAACTGGTTTTTTATCTGCAGAAGAGGCTGCTTCGTGTCCAGCCCGAACAACTTCAGATTTGCGGATTCTTCTCTGATTTGAGTTTCAGCCATTGACGATGGGTCCACTTCCAGGTACAGCAGGTATTCTTCTTCTTCGTAATCACTATCGACAGCAGAAGCCTCATCGATGTCCATGTCTTCTACGTCCATAATTTAAATTCAACAAAGTTTAATTCCCGACAAATTCAAAACAAACTGAGATGACCAAGCGCTTTAATTCTGTCATCTCAGCTCAGCTTTCGCACGTTTTTTGAGACTAAAGAAAATAAACTTTGAGAAATATAGAGAAATGGAGAAGTACGCTGTCCCGAACAAGTTGCCATCGAAGCAGGTCACAGTGCTGACTCACAGAAAGCGGAGAATCACGCAGAAACAGCAGACGCTGAAGAAGAAGCCGCAAAGAAAAATCGTCAACGCAAATTCAGGAGAACATTTCAAGAAACCAGAATTTTTCGTGGCTGAGTTCAGAAAGGCAGAGCGTGACGACAAGAGAATCAAGCGTGAGCTGATGAGACATGGCCTGCAAAGGAACTACATGAAGGATGGCGCTTTGGTAGTGGTTTTGAGACACAGAGGTGAGTTCCGAAAACACCATCAAAGATCGCGACTAACTCGCTTCACGTTTTAGGAACACATATTGCATCAGAGCAGTGCATAAACCTGTTGAACCAGATAGGATTACGAAGAATGCATCAGGCTGTCTTCCTCAGATTCACCCCAGAAGTCAAAGCAGTGCTGAGTCTTATCGAGCCTTACGTGATTTACGGAACACCGAACATTGTGACCGTCCGAGACTTGATCTTCAAGTACGGATTCATCAAGCACATGGGCAAGAAGACTTCCATCTCAAGCAACACCGTCATCGAAGAGATTTTCGGCCAGTCCGGAATTATTTGCGTGGAAGACATCGTTCACGAGGTGTTCACAGTCGGCGCCAACTTCGACAAGGTCACTAAGGCGATTTACCCGTTCGTGTTGCCCAATCCCAAAGACGGTTGGATCGGCAAGAAGGGATTGTCCTTCAAGAAAGGCGGTATTGCAGGATACCGCGGAGACGACCTTAACGAACTGCTTAAGAACATTCTCTAATTATCTTTTCTCACATTCTTTATTTCTCAAACACTGAATTATAATAAAACGTCGTCATCGGGGAGATGATCAAAGACAATTTTCTTTTTTCGTGACGAGTTGTCGACTTGGTGCTTCGTCTTCATATGCTTGTTCATGTTCGGCCAGTCTATGAACTTCTGGCCGCAGCTTTGATACGAGCAGACGTACGGACGTTCTCCCTAGAAGAAGTTTTGAAATCAAGTTTTGTGATCCGGAGTTTAAAAAAAAATTCTTACAGTGTGAATCCTGCGATGTGTGTTGAAACCTGAAGAATGCTTGAACTTTCGGCCACAAAACTCACTGAAATTGAACAAATATTTAGTGTCTTCAAGCTCACGAATAATCAATTATTACCAAGTGTACGCAAACGAGTTGGTGTGGATAAGGAAATGACGATCGAGTTTACCTTTAAGTGTATTAAATATTGTTATATCATGAACCTAATACCATTTTAAAAGTTAAAAACCTTTCGTTAAGAACCGCTTCTTGCAGATAGAACATTCTTCTCTCAGTAATCTCGGGAAGTGAGTCCGCTTATGGCACCGAAGTTGTTTTGGACACTTGAACTTCAAATCGCACAGCTGACATGCATGCGGTCGTTCTTGCGTATGGACTAGCTGGTGACTTCTCATGTCGGAAAGTCGTTTGCAGATTTTGCCGCACTGCTCGCAGACGATTTCTCCGTGGTTCTTCACGTGGTTGATCGTGATGTGCTGCTTGATTAAATATTTCGTGTGACAAGAATACTCACACATGTCACAGTGGAAAAGTTCGGCATCAGAGAAACTGAGATGAACGCCGATGTGCTGTTTGAGATTGAATCCGCAGTCGAAGATTTTTCCGCAATAAAGACAAGTGCTCCGGAGCTTCGGATGATGTTCTTCTCTGTGCTTGTACAGATCGAGGAGATTCCATCGGAAATCACAGCAAATGTCGCAAAAGAATTTCATGTACGAGCGATGCGACTCAGTGACGTGATTGATGAAGGCCAAGTAGCCTTTGAACGTTGCTTTGCAGTCCAAGCAGCCGTAGGACATCCGAACCGACGAGTGCTCCAATCGGAAATGATCTTCGAGACATGTTCTGGTCGGCATGACTTCATGGCACTGGACGCACTTCCACTGGTAGTTGTAGAATCCTAGTTGAGTAATTTTGAAGACACCAGCTTCATTTAAAGTTCCGTCTGGGTTCTGCTCGGACACGTCGACATCGAGAACCTCAGGGACGGTTTCAAAAATGCCTTCGGTCAGCTCCTTGACGAAAATATCTTCCATTCTCATGACTGGATTGTGCGTTTTGGTTGGCAGCGGGTTCCTAATTCTCTTTTTCTTAGGCGACTGTTGCGGTGCCGGTTCTGTTAACTGGAACGACGAACACGACGGCTCTTCCATGGTGGTATCTAAAAGTTCTTCCACTTTTATGCCGTGCGCGTTGTCGAGCATCAAAGAAGTGTCACAGTGCTTCAGCTGTTCGTTGAGATTGCGAATCAGCATCGTCTGAGTCTCGTCCAGCATTTCAAAGAAAGCGACGCTGCTTTCTAAGCTACTTAAGCACTGGATGCAAACATTTTGAGGAAGCAATTTATTGCTGTTGAGTTTGTAGTTGAAAACCTTGCTAAGCTTCATTTCTACCATCAGCTCCGTATCGCGCAGGTTGCACAAGCCTTCAAACGAGCTTTTAATTCCACACAATCGGCACAGATCCATCTCAACTTTGAACTGCAAAGGGCAACAAAAAAAAACAATAAATTTTTGTAGGCTCAATATTTTAACCGGGAGGATTGAATCGCAAAAATGAATGATAAAAGTTCGTTAAATCGCTTACCGGGAAGGCGAAGGGAAAATTTTCCGATTCCTCTTCCAGTTCTTCTATGTCACCGCTACTGCCACCATCATCCTGATAAATCGGCTCAATGTAGACTGGAGCTGAATTTTTTGGAGCTGCCTTGACTATCGAGTTGCTCAACTTGATGTTGTATCTCTTGAGCCATCTGTCCAACCAGCCATTGGAAGCTGCAAAAGTGTTATTTCCAAAAGTTTCGGCGAAGTACAGTGCTTCTTTCTTGATCCACGTTCCTGTCAGATGGCCTTGACTTTGAGACTCGATGTACGAGTCGTAAACTGCTTTGTTTATTTTCTCGTATTTTTCCACTTTCACTCTCTTAACATTCGCGTTGACCGGACTTTCAAGCATCTCGAAGATCTTCTGTTTGTTGCTGATGCAAGCGTCAATTGTTTTTCTGGCAACGTTGTATTTCTGAGCCAGAGATCGCTTGCTCTGGCCGCTTTCAAAGTCAATGATGATTTGTTTTCGAACATGCAGCGTGATCCAGATTGATTTTTTCGTCCCTTTCACTTCAACTGGAAGGGCTTCGACAGTCTCTGTATGCTCTGAATCACTCAGCTCGGCGTCAATGTCTTCAAGTTCTTCTTCTTTCACGTCGTCTGTGTCGATTGTGTCAAGTGGAATTCCCAGCTGCTCAAAGATTTTTTGCTTGTTTTTGAGAATGTCCGAGACTTGCGGTCTCGAAACCTGAAACTTGTATGCCAAGAAACGTTGACTCTTGCCTGCCTCGAACTCACAAATGATCTGACGTTTCGTTGGCAAGTCAAGCCTGTTGTATTTCTTAGGCACGACAACGACTGCCTCTGATTCTTCCATAATTTATTTGTTTATTGTACCGATGAGATGGAATCTCAGATGTTGTCTGCTCAACATTTAAGATGACAAACTTTACCGAGCAGACCAAACCAAGTTCCCTAACCGAAGCTCGCCCCCTTCTCTATTTACAAAACGCAATAAGTCTTTCTTCGAAGATAGAACTCCCAAATTTAAAAATTACTTTCTCAAAGTGCGAAGGCTGCAAAACTGAGATTAAGATGCTGGACCTTGAAGTTATTCCAGAGAGATCTCTCGGTTGTCCCGAGAAGTCTTGGGAATTTATTTTGGGTGAGTAGATGTTGCACAAAATACTTTTTTCTTTGTTCTTTGTTTTGCGAAAGCTGAAAAATAACTTCACCTGTTTATCACCTGTTAGGCATGCACTTTTCTCAAGCTGTTGCAATCATCCAAACTCAGGTTGGGACCATCAAGAACGTTCAAGTTCTGTACAGCGAGAACGTAAGGGTCAAAAATTTCTATTATTAAAAATTCTCTTTACATCGTTTCTGCTTTGTTTTGTAGGATCCATTGAAAGTCGACTTAGTCATAAATTTGCCATTGAGCGGGTTGCGCTTGATTTTCGATGCAGTCTCGCAGCGTCTCAAGGCCATCGAAATATTCAATATGAAATTGCTTCGGTTGCGGTACTGCGGACTGAGTTTCAACTCGCCCGAAGTCTTGCCAACGATTGAGCAAATAGAAAGCTCGTTTGGATCGACCCACCCTGCGGTGTACGATGCTGCGAAGAACTCATTCGCTCTGAACTTCCGTGGACTGACGTTCTACTTCCATGTCGACAGCAGAATGCAGACAAACTTCGCCAGCCATGGACTCGGTTCGCTTCACTTTGGCCCTGGAAACTCACCAATAGTGTCAAAAATGTTCTTGTACTGTGGTAACAATGTTCAGGACTGCAAGTCGCCTCTCATGCCACTGCAGTGCTACCAAAAACAACTTTATATCGAATCAGCAAATGTGATCAGAAACTCCAGCGGCACCAAAGGCTTGCGACTCAACATCTTCACGGAAGGTTCCGTCAGATCGCTTGAGCCGAGAAAGCAGTCCTTTACTCGTGATGTACTCTTTGGTGATTCTCCACAAGACGTTTGCACAAGCTTAGGTGCGCCGTCCCGCGTCTTTTACAAATCCGAAGACAAGATGAAGATTCACTCGCCATCAGCTCACAAACGTGTTCAAAATCGTCGCAGCGATTTCTTCTTCAATTACTTTACGCTAGGCTTGGATGTTCTCTTCGACGCACGTACTCAGAAAGCTAAGAAGCTCATTCTACATACGAACTACCCGGGACATTACAACTTCAACATGTACCATCGCTGTGAGTTTAAGTTAGAATTGCCCGCGGATAAGATCGCCGAGGACCAAAGCCCCGTCATTGTGAACGCTTACACCAAATGGGACACCATCAGCGCCCGTTTGAATCCATCTGAGAGACCTGTCGTGCTCCACCGAGCCTCGTCAACCAACTGCTCAAACTTGTTCGGCTCGACTTTTTGTTACGGCAGCCAGGACTTGATTTTCGAAATCATGAACAACGGACACATCGCCTCCGTCACATTCTACAGCAGCAGTTCAAACAGCGGCGTCTTCAGCCATTGGTCCGGCACAGATAGCGGCCACCAACTGAAATTGTATAGCGAATTCGCATGATAGTCCGCTTCGCTCGTCAATCACATCTTCAAATCAAACATTTAAGAAAAGCTAAAAGCATCTCGTTTTATGAAGTTAATTACCTGTTAGGAATCATCTATTTTATTCTTTGAGTGTGTCGCGAAAGTGAGCTGATCGAGGTAATTAAGCATTATACACGTTTAAAGTTAATTGTATTCAAAGAAAAAAAATGACAAATTTCCATCATTAGAAAATTCCCAAATAAAAAACCTGTAAATTGAAGAATCCTAAACTAGAAGACTTAAACATTGAAGAATCAATTTTTGGTAATTTTCAACGGTTTTTAGTTCAAAAACTTTATTTTTTAATTCTTTTAACAGCTTTTCATTCAAAAATCAATTTTGTCTTCTCGGATTGTCATCGAAATTTTCATCATTTTCTGGCTTTCTTCCCAGTTTAATTTATTAACTACGTTGTAACTATAGTGTAAGAGAAGAAAACTTGTAGACGCAAACAGACAATGATGAAGAAACGCAAGGAGATGATGGATTCCGGAAGTTCCGATGAAGAGAGTAGCAAAAGTTACGACGAAGAAGAAAGCAACAAAGTGTCAAAGAAAAGGCAAAACTCGCTGGATTCTGGCTCGGATGACTCGAGAAAACGTTCGTCGAAGAAGACTAGACGCATGAGCCATTCCTCGTCATCTTCTGGTGACTCGTCTGACTCAGCAAGCGACAAGGAGGATGAACCTGTGCGCAAGCCATCTCCAGCGCCAGCCAAGCCAGTTGCAGAAGAGGGAAACAAGTCCGATTTGGAAGATGGACAAATTTCCAGTGGCTCAGAGGAAGATGATGCCGACTCCAGCAGCAATGACGAGTTCGACGATGGCTACGGTGAAGATTTGATGGGAGACGAGAGCGATCGGAACTCTTTGGAAAAACTTTCGGAAAAGGAGCGTGAGACAGAATTATTCAAGCGTGCTGAACGAAGAGATCAGCTGAGACGACGATGGGAGATTGAACGGAAACTCAAGCAGACTCGCAAAGTCGAGAATGCCAAGAACAAAGGCTTCAAAAAGCCAGCATCGAAGAAGCCCAAGGCTGCAGCACCAAAAAAGACGATCGAGAAATCACAAAAACCGGTGACTTCCAGTGCCATTGAGGATCCCGTGGCCGCCACTTCACATTTATTGGGACCCACAGATGACCCGTCTTCCGAGAATGCAGACGAATACCGTGACGAATACTTCGACCCTAAGGAACGCTCAAAGGAGCGCAAGAAGAACGTTGAGATGAACAAAACAGATGACAAGAGATCTAGTGCGATGGCCATGCTGAAAGCCCGCCGCGAGGGAAAGCAAAAGCGAGAAGTTGAGCAAGCAGCCAAGCAACACGTGGAAGACGAGAAAGAAGAGCTGGACGGTGTGTCTGAGAAGGCTTCGACAAAGCTTAAGGCTCGAGATATTTACTCAGACGACTCTGATAGCGAGAGCGAAGAGAAAGCTTCCAATGATGGTCGCCGGTCATCGTCGAGCCGTTCATCCAGTGGTTCAGACTCAGACGGAGAGTCTCAGAAGCCAGTCTACAAGAAACCGGTTTTCATCACCTCGCTTGAAGAAATGAACAAGCTGATCATTAAACGTTACATGCTCGAGAAGTTCATAAGCTTGCCCATCTTTGAGAAGACCATTGCCGGTGGATTCGTGCGAGTGAACATCGGCAACAACATGGAAACGCAACAGATCGTCTACAGAATCGCTGAAATCCAAGCAGTGGTTGAAACCGCTAAAATATACCAGTTCGGCAAAACTCGGACGAACAAAGGTCTGCGCCTCAAGATTGGATCACAAGAACGCAACATTCGCCTAGAGTTCGTATCCAACACGAACTTCACCGAGTCTGAGTACAAGAAGTGGGTAGAGCTTTGCGCCAAAGCCGACGTCAACTTGCCAAACGTGGACCTCATCGATCAGAAGAAGAAAGACATCCTGGCCGCGTTCAACTACGAGTTCAAGGAAGAAGATATCGATCGTATTATTGAAGAAAAGAACCGATTCCGAGCCTATCCAACGAATTATGCAATGCGAAAGACACAGCTGATGAAGGTAAGTAGATGATTGACAAGTAGATCAACGAACTAACATTTATTTTTAGGAGCGAGATGCAGCAATTCTTTTGCACCACGAAGAGATCGCAAATGAGATTAATGTGAAGCTCCAGGAGCTGGAAGAACGCGCAAACGAGTTGGACAAACGCCGAACCAGTTCCATCAGCTTGATTTCCTACATCAACGACAGAAACCGAAAAAAGAATGTCGAAGAAGCCGAGAAAGCAATTATAGAGGAAGCAAGAGCAAGCAAGGGGATGAAATTCTCCGACCCCTTTACCAGACGATCCACGAAACCCAAGATGGCATTCAAAGCTCATCAGGAACCCGAGGAAGAGCTAATGATGGCCCCCGTCGAACCACCGAAATCTTCCAAAATGAAAGAGAAGAAGAACGAAGACCACTCATCCGCCGACGTATACTCACTGCATGACTTCGAAATTGATTTGGATGTTGCACTACCGATGAACAATGTGGCAGCAGTTCCAAAACCGGTAGAAAAGATCCAAGACTCCGGCCCAAAAGTCCGGCGGTCCTTGAACCTGGAAGACTACAAGAAGAAGCGCGGACTCATCTAAGCTCGGCTCTGCAAGCGCGCGCACAAAACCAGAATTTGGTTTTTTTTGTGTTGATTTGTGCGGGTGGAGAGTATTTTAGGAGGGCTTACACTTTTTTTCTTATCATTTTGAAATGTCTTCACTTTGTGCGCAATTTCGTTCTCCATTAGAAGAATAAATAAAAGCGAACTTGTTCTCTCCAAAAAAACTTTTGATTAGTTTTTCGTCTGGAAAAATCTGATTGCAAAAAAAGTCTGAGTTTGTCATTTTGATGAACTCCGAAGTGTTCATTTCTTTTATCTCGTTCATTTACATTTAATAACATGTTTAAAATATTTTCTCGAATGTCACAAATGAAAGGTTTTAAGATCGCGGTGATTCATCAACAAGTTTTGTACGTCTTACTTTTATTTCGAAATGGAACAAATACTGAATTTTGGAAAATACTATGAAGCTCTTGGCTAATGTGATCGCATTGGCTGACTAATTGTGTAACAGTTGCTTTCGGGGTAAATGAGATTGAAAAACTTGAGTATTTGTTGATAGCGAGACTTGCTAAGCAGTATCATTTCCGTCGAGATATACGAGAAGCCATTAAGTGGTCCATTTACATGGGCGCAAACTATCGAAGATAGAAAAATAAATAAATATATGCGTTTCTATGCAATCGTTAATAATTAAATTGATTCTGGAATCGTTTTGCTACACATTGCATAAAAATCTTGTCTCTAACAATTTTCAGATCACAATTTTTTTTATTCGTTTAAAATATTACTTCGAATCGAATAACTTTACGTTGTACGCCAATCAATCTCGATTCAAGAGTTTACGTCAAAAATGTCCAAAAGAAAAGTGAAATAACCATCGATAAACACATAAAGTCCCAGTCATGGAAGCAGTCGAGTTTGTCATTCAAATGTTGCCTTTTCTGTCCTCTCATGGGAGTCGCTTTTCTTCAAAGCCTCAAAAAGCTTTTTGCAAAACCAATTCAAGCATGCAATTAAACCCGATACCTTCGTTGAGTAGAGAGCGTAGTTCCGAGTATTGGAATTCTTAAGAACGGAATATATAAATTTTAACTGTTTCACTGTATTATTGCTACAAGGGAGGCTTTTAGGGTTCAGCTTAGTTTTTCTGGTTAATCTTGATGCGGATTTTGTTATCACTTTTTTGATTTCTTCGGTCGATCGATCCGCCGCGATACGTCGGTGACTGGTGATATGCGGGCTGAGTTTCCAGGTTGTCGTAGCGGTTGATGCTGGTCTGGTATCCTTCGCTCTTGTCGGATCCGTCCGGTGAACTCACTGATGAGTTCTTGCGCAGCGAACTGTTGTTCGAGTTTCCGCCGCGGTTCGGACGCGGGATTCTCGATTTTTGGCGAAGAGAATTCGAAGACGACGGTAAAACCGGCGGCGGTGCTTGTTGATGGTACAGAGTCGGGTCAGCATCGCTCGATAATAAAGGCATCGTGTCATTGATTGGAGTATTTAAAATTGACTTATTAGTTGGACTGTTCGATGAATTCTCGTCGTCGTCGTCGGCTTCGGTTCCGGAGATATGCGATCGATACTTGTGCGTTCCGCTTGAGCTACTTTTCTTGGTCGCTCGGCTCTGCTTGATCTCGTCTTCTTCGAGCTCGTCGTCCGAGTTGAAGAAGCGGTCATAGGACTTGATTGTGTTTTCCTTGTTGTCTTGGGGTCGCCCGTCTTCGCTCATGAAGCGGCTTTCCTTTCGCTTTTCTTTCAACAAGTCGTAGTCGAATGGACTGTTGTCACTGCTGCTGTGCTTGTGGTCGCCGCGTTTTAAATTGTAGCTGTGCGAAGTTGACTTCTTCATAATTTGGCCCCTGACGGCCATTTCAGCGTCTTCTTCCAGATTTTTGTAGTCGTAGCAGATATTGTAGTCACTTTTTGGCTTGCTGGTGGAGTTTTTTCGACGTGCTGAGTTGTCCGCTGACGTTTCGTGAATGTAAAGCAGTGAGTTGCTGTCGGATTTCTTCGCAAGTTCTTCGAAAGACGTCATCCGCTTCAGTGAATCGTTATTGTTGTTCGTGTTGAATTGATAAAACTTATTGCTGTTCGTGGTGCTTCCGTTTACGGAATAGCTTATTGAGTTGTCTTCGTTCAGGTTGTCTTGCGAGCGTCGAATTTTCATGTGGTCACACTCGACGATCAGCTCGTTCAGCAGCGGCGAAGGTGTTTTTCTGGTCATTGAGCCTCGTCGCGACGAAGACGATTGATAAACGGTTTGGTTTGGATTTGGGTAATAGTAATATTGCTGTGGTTGGAACTTGTTAGCTGTTTGGTCGGTTTTGGAAGGCGATTTCAGTGAAGATTTCTGTTCAACGGGCGATCGTTCGATGTACGGCAAAGTTTCGTATTCAACTTGGATAATTGAACTCCGGTTGCTGCATTGACTAATCTCATCGTCGCCACGCTCGCGTTGAAACATTCTTTTGTCCGGTATCATGTCGTCGGCTGGAGGGACATAAATCCTGACTACGTCTTGGTTTGATATCGAAGGTGTTGGAGTAGCTGATGAGTTCTTGGCGCTTTTTGAGCCGTTCGACGGTGGTGTTTGAGATTTCTGATAAATTTGGATCGTCGAGTTACTTTTTGCCATTGATCTGGAGATGAAAAGAAGAGAAGAAAGGCCAACATTAGTAACTATAGTGACAAAAAAGAATGAAAGTATGAAAACTTACTCTGGACTACTTTCTCCATTCTCTGCCTCATCTTCACAAACCGTATTATTCAAATCAATGTCACTGTAGTTGAGGTTTTTGTTCGCCGTTAGGCCATTGTTCAGGCCGTTCTCGTTGTTTTGTTGCTGCGATGCTGGACGACGATTTTCACCACCCGAAAAAATACTCAAGTCAGCCGTTGATGTAACGGAAGTGTCTGCAAGCGAGCGCTTTGAACTTCCGAGCAGCGATCCGCCGTCTTCCGATTCCGGGATTTGTACTGCAAAGGTAGAAGTCGTTACTTAAAAGGGCAAAGCAAGTCATTGTTCGATCGGTTGTGAAAGTTTTCACTTCTTTTGTCTAGTAATAACGATGTTCATAAGTGTGATTCGACTTATGAAATCATTTGCGAAATGATGAGCCAAGCGGGAAAGAAAAATAGGCAGACAGAAGTTTATAAACTCTACGAACTTCTGTCACGAAAAGAAAAGTCAAAAATTCAACATTAATCAACTTTACTTTGGGCTTTCACATCACACACTCACACGCGGCAGAACTTGTAAAGGAAAGAACAAAAACAATGTTAACAAAGTAGTTAAACCGACAAATTATTCCATAAATTGGCTCAACAAACTAAATTGCATTCAAATGGAAAATGGACAGAAGAAAATTCTGTTTTTTTTTGCCAAAAGGAGTTTCCAGCGTGAAAAATGGCACAACGCGATCACTCACCTGTGCTTAATTGACTGTTTGAACCGCACATGCCGACTTCGCTCAACTGAAGCTCTGCCAACTCCGCTGCTGTTTGTTCTCGCCTGTTAATTGCGATAAGATTAATCGATGGCCGCAGGTAAGAGGCCGCAAGGGAAAGCAAAAGGTG
>JPYR01000031.1:67032-119116 GCA_000775305.1 Belgica antarctica
CGTGCCAACTTTGATGGTTAATGAAACTACAATATTGCCTCGTGAAAAAAAAACTAATTACGCAGAAAAATCAGAAAAACTCAAATTCTTTGCGCTTGTCTTAGCCCAAAACTTCGTGCACTGAAACATAGAGCGTGTACAGAGTCCAACGGCCAAACGTTGTCAGAAAATTGCTTACAAAAATATGTAAGGCTTCGGAACCCTAGCAAACTAGTTTGGCCAGCCGCTGAATCGACCAGGTTCCCCGTAAAATCTTGAAGTAAGACTCAAAAATGTTTGGCCGTATAAATAGGTAGTTAAAAACAAGTTGAAATTTTTAAAGATTCGCTTCTAGCCGACATTTCTCAAAATCATTTGCATTTTTAATGAAACCTATGAGAAAATATTATATCTCATAATCATTCAAACCTTGGAGAACCTGCTTTTTAGATTTTCCGGCGTAATTAATCGTTGTTCACTTGAATTAGTTCAGTTTTGATCTTTGATTTCGATTTCATCGACGTAATTACAGCCCCTGTGAGCAATAATCATCGAACATATATTTCTTCATCTGAAGTTCAAAGTCACCTTGCGCAACGTGCGCCGCCAGTTATTAGGTGCAAACTACAACATGACGTGAAAATCTTGCGGGAGAACTATGCGATTGAGATCACTCAATGAAACTCTGATTAACTTCTGCACGTTCTCATTTTCTGTGGCATCAATTTGCATAAAAAGTTTCAATAAGAAGTTGCCGTGATTCAAAAGCGAAAGTGATTTTTATCGCCATTAGCCAAAGCGGACATCAATTTTAAATGCCGTAAAACAGAACGAGTATTTCTAATTAAAATATCTCTGAACTTATTTGCACAAATGTTGCCCGAGAAACCGCCGCGTTGACGATGATATCAATGCAAATAATTGAAAGTTGGAATATTTACGAAAACATTTTTTACTCTTCACGGCCTTGAGACTCGTCCGGAATAAAATATTTGATTTGTAGATTTATTTACAGCATCAAATTTCTTTGTTTGAGTCTGGAAATTCGACCACGATAAGAAGCGCCGAACTTTCAATGACATCGAACTTTCAATGACAGAAAACTTGCCGTTGAGGGTTTGTTTTAACAAAGGTCGAAAAAGCTTTTAAAAAATTCAAATTTCCTTGATGATCCCCAGATTATGAACATTGCACAGAGCCGAACAAAGAAAGCTGATTGATTATACTTACTTCATACGGTTGTTGACAAAGTTTTGAAATTCTACGATTAATCACACAAAACCGTTTTTGACTGCCAACGAATTTCGTTCAAGGTCAATCGACAAGCTCTTTCGTGAAATCGGTCGCTTTGGGGCTTTTTCTTACATCAACGATTTGACGTTCGTTGACGTGTGACTTTTAATTATTCTTGCACTTGAGATTGTATTGGGTTACTTCAACGAGATAGCTGTGATTTGAAACTTTGTCCCCGTTATCAGCGCGCTGTTTATCATAATTTTTTATCGTAAACCACTGCAATCTCCCTACTTCATGCAAGTAGCTCACTTATCACTCGCGGTGTAGCTTATTAGTTGTTATATTTATAAACAAATGATAACAGTAAACAAATCGATCTCTGATAACGGAGTTAATTTCGGCCTCACACTTTGTATCCTTTAATCGTCAGAGCTCAAGTAGAATCTTCTCATTCTTCCCACGTCGACGCTACGTGGTTCAAATGCAAAAATGTGAATTAGAAGTTGAAAAACTTCCACTGTTTTTCTAGTCAAACAGTTCCTTCTAATGGCAGCTTGAATAAATATGAGCTTAAGTTTTTTGTAAGCTAACATTAACGTGATCAGAAAAGGGTTTACCCGTAAATTACGTTACACAACTTGTAATACATCTGTTTAATCACTCAAATGTTGTTACGCTTGAGTCTCGAAGTTGGGGCTGTCAAATGACTCGTGTTTTTTGCTGTCAATTCTGAGTAAAACTCTGTTTCAGAACATTTCCAGAAGTCCTTGACCCTTGGACCCTAATTACAACTCGTGGACCCTAATTACAACTAAAAACATTCTCGTCACTTAGTTCCATGTCATCACCTCGAGAGATCACATGTCATACATTTCACCACTTAAGCCTTCGAGGATGAAACGTGACCATCAGCATAAAACCCATCAATAAAATTTCCCGCGAGATCATAAATATCAAAACCAATTTATGCAATACAAACACCTTCTAGATGCAACATCATTTTGGCCATGGTTAATTAACATGCTGGCCGAGAAATATCTGACGAAGATGCCAATGCTACCCTATTAAAGAAATTCCCGCGGTCGATGATTGTCGTTTCTTCAGGGTTTCGATCAAAGCCAAGATCGAGTTTCCGAGATCGTTTAAGTGTAACGAAAACATGCGCTTTACAGCTTGTTTTACAATTTTCTCCGCTGATTTCATTTAGTTTGTACAAATTACACAGATTTTCTATTTTTTCAGCACAGAAAAGATTGAAATTAAGCCACTAAACGCTTTTCAAACATGAGACGAGATTTTTATTTGCCTTTCTTGCGGATTGTCTGCTTTAGCAACGAAATGCGGAACATACAGATGAAGATGTCGCACGTGTTTATGCAGCCTCCCATATTTCGTAATGCCTTCCATTTGAATCTCATTTCTAATCACGATCGCGACACATCTGACCTTGACATTATAAAAATACGCCGACTTAGTCTACTCTTTCAAAGCCGGATTTATTTATCTCCAAATTAGCATTTTTCCCCACAAAAGCACGAGTTTTAGCATATTCCTAAGTTTACCTTTTCGTCAACACTCTTCATCCCTTCGCTTTTATATTTTTTGTTTGCTAATTCACACTTCAACTAACTTAATCCAGTCTTGTTCGCGGGTTTTCTCACTTGCAGTCTCAGCACTCACGTTAATTGTACATCGTTGAAGGCTTTGTTGACTATTGCACATGCAAATATTTTCTTAAGTGCATTCTGCACCGACTTGTCACTGTTTATCTTATGTGACCTTAAGATGTATTCAAAAATGTTTGCTAGCACCACTTGAATCAGTCAGTTCTCGTCACTTTTCTAAAAACTGTTTTCAAACTTTTGTCGCCCGAATATATTTCACATTAATTCAGCCGACACAAAATCAATGCGAACCGAGTCGTTTGAAGCTTCGACTTAATCTGAATTCAAAACTGAAAATATTTTTTCCAACCATAGCACGAGTGATCAGTGATGTTGTAGAAATAAAAAGAAGAGAGAATCATGAGGTGGTGGTGATTGAGAGTGTCGAAGACTTCTATTCTCCGATCGAGATTAACCGTTGGGTACGATCTTTGATCGCGGAACCTCCCTACGCATTTGATTAACCCGCTTATCTTTACCTGATGATTCTCTCACTAAGTCTACGCTCTCAGTCCTCCTAGCACAATCTCGATTACACTACGGCAGAGAATAAAAACAAATGTTTTTTCTACAAGCTGCTATAATAGCAATGCTGTGCATTTCTACAGTTAGTGTCATTGACTTAACATACGTGTTAGTCTCTTCACCCCACTTGCAGATCATATACGAAAATTATCTTGTGTTGGTAAATGCTTTTTGGCCGACGTCGTTTGAATTACAACACACCGTCCAAAGTTGAATATGTCGCAAATTCGCAAGGTCACAGTCGTTGCGGTAGATAATGTTAAGTTTACGGTGCCTGACGACGGGTCACCCAATAGTTATATGCAAATTGCAATTCATCGCTTTCTAATACTGCCTTCGCGAGATTGTCTTTGCATAATTTCGCTATGATATCTATCAGAGTATGATCAAATTGCACACTCTCGAAGAGATTCATGCATTCCATGGAAATTATGTTAACAATGGAGAAACTGTGTTAACCAAACTAAAACAGAAACTAAATGTAAGTACACACTTTCATTGCTACTGATATTAAAACCACCGCATCTTCATTTGTTTTAAGAGCGATGCAAACACGAAATAATATTTGGAATATAGTAAACACCGTGCGTGGATATTAGTCATCCACTTAGCACTTGGCATGTGAATTTCATCTGAAATTAACCGTTGTCAAAGACCTTTGAAGTATGCAGCATCGCTAACAAAACAACTGATGAATAACTGGCATGAAATTAAGGCAAAAGTGAAACGTCATTCAATGTCGGTTGAAGGATCATAGCTGGTGATTGATGTACGATTTTTTTTTCTAAACACGTCATTACAGCCGAGAAACGTTCAAACAATGTCTTCAATCCCACGAAAACAATCATCATAAAAAACCGCAACGTAATAAAGTTGAAAGACAAATTTGTTCAAGCCTCCTGACCTGAGTGCGATCTCTTGTAATTGGTCATCGATTCAAGGACTTCAGAATGTTACTCTTATTTTTAGCGAACTTTTTATCTATTTCAGTTATATTTGTTAATTACTTGAATGGGTGATCGTTTCAAAAAAGTTTTGTTAGAGTTTAATTAGAAATTCAAATACTTCAAAGGTGTAAGAAGTTAAGCGAAGTCAGTTTTTCTACTTGAATTTTGAAGCGCACAGTAGTTTTTCGCCATTTAAGTCTAAAGTTAACAAGACAAGATCAAAAGTCTGCAGTGTTTAAGTTTTTGGGAATTCCCATTTCTCACAAGTCAACTGTTTTGCATAGGACTTTAGACTTTGCTGAGTTTGCACGCGGTTTCACTCAACCTGATATCTCGGCATCAGGTTGAGTGAAACGGCGTGAAACAACTTTTCGCTGCTGTTTCAATGACTACATTCAAGATTCTTGTTTGTGAGCTCAATAATGATTTCGCAATGTTGAATTTTCTTTGCAAATTTGTTGTGCAAATAAAATGTTCTAGTACATCTGTTGCCAACATCTTGGACTGATATGCTTCAAATATGTTTGTGTGGGAAAATCATGAAACTAAATAACTAACTGGAAATATAAAACTTAATGTAACAATTCGTTTGCAATTTTTAAACAAAAACTTCGAAGAAACTGAAAGTTTGTGCCTTAGATAAAGTATTAAAATCTCATTCAAAAATCTCATACATTGACAAACGAAATGTTTTGACCTTCAATGTTTGGTTATTAATAACGCCAACTGTACTATTCATGGAATTAGTTTGCGTGTTCGACAATTGTACCATTTAAACGTATCCAGAGTTTCAACTTCAAGATCGCGGTTTTTTACTTCTTTTTAACGATACAGTTGACGATTATGCTTTTCATATTATTCAAAGTGACGATTTAATGTCAGTTCGGAGTTGCAAATTGTTTCAAATCAGTAAATTTAAAACCAATTTTATTTGAACATTATTGAAATGATTGTTAATAAACTGGATTCATGGAGTCAAAGGGTCGCTGATTGTAAAACGGGTCAATTTGGCCGTACGGGCTACCAAAGTAAGGCGACGATCCATAGCCTGGGGAAAGCATCGGTTGTCCTATGATCGGTGGGCCCATCGCAACTGGTCCCATAAAAGCAGGCTGTCCCATGAGTGCCGGCATTGCAGACCCCATCATCGGTGACGCAACCATTGGATTGTTGTAAATTCCCCTCGTAAAGAATCTTCGAGTTACTTCTGGTTGAGTTGGTGCGTCAGCAAAGCTCATCATCCCGCCGTAACCTTGGTTCATCCCACCGTACATTGGTGGGTAAAACGGCGGGTGACCTAACTGAGATTGTCCTCCGAATTGCGATTGCCCAAATTGCTGCACAAATGGTGGCATTCCTTGTCCATAGCCCATCTGCATTCCGGGGTTCATGGTGTTCGGTGCACTCAATCCATTTGGGGTCATAGCTTGCGCGAGTTGACCGTCGTTATCGAGCTGCGTTAGGGCACCCTAAATAAACCAATAAACTTGAAATTTTGTCACCTCTAAGACCACAAAGCTTACCGCGCTGTTGAAGTTGTCAGCATGGACTAAACACAAACAAGCAAAAATAATTAAACACCTCATCGTTAATTGAAGAAATCTCAAAAGAAAATGATGAAGTTTATAACTATTTCATCAAATTTATAGCAAAATTGAAACTTTCGGTCACGTGTATGAAGAAAAGTCCATGTTCAGTAGACGGCAATTAATGGAACAATGTTTGTCGAATCAAAATGATTAATTTGCTTAGGTGATTAGGCTTTTAGAAGCGATTGTTTGCTTTGAAACTGGAAAATAAGCTCGTACGTAATTTAAATAGCGTTCTTCTAGGTAACGCTCCAAAGATGACGATTTTATTTCAAACTAAAAATTTTTGTCTTCAAATTTTGTTTACTTGATGTCACAAAGCAGCGCGACACCGCGCAAAGTCCAGTGATCAGGATGCTTGACGGTTGGCAAGTTCAAAGCGGTGATGAAGTTGAGATCAGTTCGGTTTGCTTTCTTGTAGACTGGACATTCGTAATTCTTCGAGCTTCGGCTTTCGGAAGTGTTTGCGTAGATTCGAACGACAGGCATCAACGTGTAGAGAATTTTGTTGGTGGCTTCACAAAGCTTCATATCTTTTCGGTTCCAGCCAGCGCCATCAAGGTACAAGCCGTTCACGTACACACCGGTTTTTGGCGGCTCTTTGCAGTCTTCAAGCATGAACTTCATGATTTCGTTCTGGAGATTGACTTTGTCCAATGCCCAGCCGTTTTGTGCGCGTGCAGTTTCCTGACGCATCGCAGTGAGAAATCCTTGCGGGTTGAAGAAACCAGTCATCCAGAAAACGTTGGGACGACCTTTGAAGCACCAAGTTGTGAATTGAAAGTTGCGTTCGATCAATTCGGTGAACCAGAAACCGAGTGTCGATGAACTCCAACTTCCCCGCTGCCAGACTTTTGGGACTCGAGCGTCGTAGATATTGTCAAACGCATCGCGCAGCTGTTCGTTCATGATGATCGTTCCTTCGATGGCCAGCAGCAAGTCGCTTAACGTTGCTTTCACAAGCAAAATGATTTTCTGGATTCGATCGATTTCCTGACGCAAAAAAATGTTCATCGGCGTGATGTCTTTTGTGAGCCGTTCCTTGACTTCAAATTCATCGTACGGCGGTGGAATTCTCGTCAACATTTCTTTAACTTGTCGCTCGACTGCAGCTTCTCTAGTTTCCCCGCCCGACCCAGCAGATTCTTTAGGCTGAACCGACAGAATCGTATCCAAGATATCGATAGTTTTATTCGTTTGATAAGTGATGTCAGCGTTTGCATGAAGCCCATACACGTTCGGTGGATCAGTCGATGCCATTGTGTCGAAGTATTCAAGATATTCTTCTATTGACTTCATAGTGATGACGGTGTAGCCGCGGAAGAATTCAAAAGCTGCGGCGAACATTTCTTGGTTGAAATAAGTCTAGAATTGTAAGAATGTGTTGTGAAAAGATTTCTTTAATAAATTTTTACCAGTTTAAATTTTTATCAATGCCACCTTTGCAAACGTGTTCAGAAGTCGCTTGTCGTAGTCATCAGTGACTCGTCCACCGTACTGAACTTCACCGATCATGTAGTTCACAGTCTTCCAGCTGATAGTCAAACTGGAATCCATCTCGTCGAGATGCTTTTGAATGAAGTAACAGCTTGCAAGCCAGTCGGACGAGTTGAACTCGTAGCTGTTGATAAAAATTAATAAAAACTTTATAAACTTTCAATCACACTTACGGAATGTTCCATCCAAGTGCGCCAAACTTTCGTCGTTCTTGAACGATTGTGTGCAAGAAAGAAACTGAATAAATCAGCGGTAAATAGAACTTCGAGTCGCTGTGATCGAAAACGTCGTCACTCATCGAGTTGTAAGTTCTCTTAAGGCCAGCGCGAACACCGGACGGCGGTTCGTTGGTGAACTTAACCGCCATTTGAAGCAGGGAGATCGGAAACTGCGGGTGAACTTCTGTTGTGATCCACAAGCGGAAAATTTCTTCGTAACCTTCGCCAGCTTGTTCGAGTTCCAGCAGTTGCAAAGTTAACTCGTTCATATACTCAAGACCGAGATGGCAATTCTGTAGCAAAACCCAAGAACCTTCTGCGAGTGATTTCACCATCAACTTCCGGGCGTGAACTTCTTGTCCTTGACCCATCGAGATTGCGCTGACTTTGACTTGGTTTTTCTTGGCCAGGGCTTCAATCGCTGGTGTTGGGTCGGAACCCATTGACAGGAAGCAAATGATCGGAGTGAGTGCCCGGCTTTCTTCAAGCATGTCATCGTAGTTTAGCACAACAGGATCGGCGTATTTAGGGCCAAGCGACGAACCAATGTATTTACGGCACTGCGACAACGCTCGATCCAAGCAAAACGAGCGGATTATCAACAATCGTTGAAATTCTTCTAATGCATTGTAGCCATCAGGAATTATTTCTTCTTCTGGTTCATCCTTGCTGTACCACGACTTCCAGGCTTTTTCATTCACGACCAGCTGGGTCAGAATTTTGTTGAATTGTCGAAGAGACGAAAGCTGGACAAGATTCAGCCAAGTCGAGTCAGTGATCCATTTGCTGGACTTCGGTGGGCATGCGGTCACGTCAAGGGCGGCACCACCCTTGATCAGGTTTTGGAATTCTTCAAACGAGATTTTGCCGCGTTGCAAATCAATGTCAAGCGTCATCAGCAGCACGAACAAAAACTTGTGAGTTTCATAAAGCCCCCGAGACTTGTACTTGAAGATGTCGTAAGACAGGTAGTCGATGATTGCGAGGATGCGCTTGAAGGTGATCGGACTTTTATCGGCGTTGGCCAGTGAAAAGTCGAATCGTTCTAAGAATTGCACCAGCGATGTTTGGTACATCGAGTTAACGAGCGTCATCTTGACGATCAGGAAGTAAAGAACGCTGCCACGAGAAGCCACTGGACGGAACTCTTCACGTGCCCGGTGAATTGTTTCCTTTGCCAGTTCAGCCGACTCAAGTTTTTCTTTAATCTCGATCGCTTTGGCTTTGCTTGTGTTCAAAACTTCCATGACGGAAATGTCGTCCAACAGACTTCCTTCGGTTGTTGACAGCTTGAACAACAAGTTTGCTTCCAACTCCTTGCTGAGTTTCTTGTTCGCCGTCACGTCAGTTTCCAGCTGAACTCGTTCGGCTTCGATTTCGTTTCTTTCGGATAGAATGACGCGTCCCAGCAGTTGATCTTCAAGACCCTTCATTGTGACTGTGAAGTCGATGATGGAAGTTCTAGCAGCAATTTCAGGCGTGTACATTGGGTTCGGGAGTTTTGTTGTGATGAACAAACGGAAACCGGAACTCGTGTCGATTTCCTTGTCGCCGATCTTGACTTTGAACGAGTTTCCAATTTTGATGTAGTTCTTCTCTAAAATGTTGTCCAAACACGGGTCCAATTCTTCGCCCACGTCTTCAATCAGCATTGGTCGACCTTGTTGCACTGCGTCTTCAAGATGGTTTCGGAAGAATTTATGAACAAGCGTCGTGACGATCAGGTTTTCCTTTTCTTTCTGCTTGATCCAATATTTTCCTTGCGATTGCGGGTCGATCAAAAGTGGATAGCGGGCAGCTTGCGTCACGATGATTCCATTCTGGATAGAAAGTTCGTCGTTGGGAAGACCTTGCAAGTTCCATTCACCGATTGTCGCCGTGTCAGCCAACCGTTCGACCACGTTTATCGATGAAGTGAAAGGAATTTTGCGTCTCAGCAACTCGTTTTGCCAGCTTTTCTGCAAGAAGGCGCGGAACTCTTGATTGAATGGACCGGTGTACGATAAAAATCCGGTAAGCACCAAAACGTCACCGACAAGCCGGTTAATTTCATCTTCGAACTGTTCGACTTGGTCCGTCCACCGATCTCTCTCGTCAGACAAGCCAGTGATCATCGCCTGTGCTGCGTCAAGTTTACTTTGAAGCAGTACTGCGTTGTCTTTGACCTTCTGAAGTTCCTGGTTCGCGTGATTGTAAAGTTCTTCGGCTGCTTGCAGTTCCTGCTTTTTGAGTTCGAGTGCGTCTTCAAGTTGCTGCAACTCTCGAGTTGCCTTTGCTGACTGTGCTTGTTTAACTGCAAGATCAGCCTTCAATGGCAAGACATCTTTGTTCACCAAGTAAAAGTCCGCCATTGCTTTCGTCCACTTCAAAAGACCAGCGACGTTACCGCAAGCAGCGAAAGCCGCCTGTTCAGTGTAGTTTGGAAAATTGAAGTAAGGCTGCATCAAATCCAGAGTTTCTGCATCGATTAAATCTCGTTTAAACTCGACGATGTTCGCTAAGAATCGAACGTCTGACATCATTTTCAGAGATTCTGCCCAGGACATGATCAAGAACTGCCTGTCGTTGTCTGGCTTCACAACGTCCACCTTCTTGCGAAACAAAATCAACACAACGTCCATGATGACAGTGATCAAATGCGGCGGCTTTCCCAATCTTCTGACAGTCGCAATGTCCTGGCTTTTAACAGTTTTCAAAGCAGCTTCGGCTAACAACAGCTGCGGCATCGTCTTCTCAAGCTCGGATTCGGCAATTTTCTGCGCTGCGTTGATCTTTGCAACAAGTGCAGCTTGGATCTCTTTTTTAGCTTCGACTTCTTCAGTCGCAGCTTCCGCGATTATTCTCGTCTTCTCAACATTGACGATGACATCCTGCGCAGCGACTTCTTTCACAAGAATCACTTCAGCCATGACTTGGAATTCCTTTTTGAGAACATCGATCGACAATGCAGCTTCTTCCAGTTTTCCCAAACCGTTCGTCATCTTTACAGACTGATCGACGATGGATGCAAGTGTGTCTTTGTAGATTGTTTTGTAGCCGTCAAGGAAAGACAAGAACGACTTTGGTGTCACGTGTGTTTGTCGTCGGAATCTGAAAGAAACCAAGTTAGTCTATGGTTCATCATACCATTCAAGTTCATCTCACCTTTCAAAGTACTCTGTGCAAACATCCGAAACATTGTCTTGAACAAACGCCATGATCTCGATAAGTTCTTGTTTGACTCTCGGGTCACATTCGATTTTCTCACTTTGCAGGAAGTGCTTTGACACTGCTTCGAGTGCATCCATTGGCCACTTTTGAAACCAGTCGACCATGCAGCCGGATATCAAGCCGGGGAACTTCAGGGAGCGATTGCGGAACTTTTCACCAACTGGCGAGAAACATAAGACGATGTGGAGGTTGTTGCGGGCGCGATTGATGAAGAAATCGTAGAGATTGTCTTGAGTTGGGATGCGTTTCGGGTCGACTCGCTTCATTATCGGAATAAGTTCTTCGTTGATCTCGTCGATTTCATCTTTCGGGAACAAGTTAGCGATTTCACCGGAACTCAGAACGTTGTTCAAGTATTCCAAAAAGCTTTCGTCTTTGATGTCGTTGTCAGTGAAGATGAACGAGATTCCTTGGCCGTTCAATCCCGCGAATCGATAAAGGAACTTGAATTCATCGGCAAAGTTGCCAATGTTGTAGGCTCTAGTCAAGACGATCTGGTGCGTTCGGAAGCCAGCAATGAACGAAGCCAGTTTCGTCAAACTCTGCTTTCCACTTCCACCAACTCCCACCAGAAGCGCGTTTCCACGTGGCGTTCGGAGAATTCTCGAAACGATCATCAGATGAATCAAAGCGTCTTGGAAGAAAACCATGTCAAGCTTGGAACCACGAATTTCAGTGTTGTACTGTTGCATGAAGTTGTAGGCTCGAGTGTTGACTGCTTCGAAAGAAGAAATCTCTTCGTAGATGAAAAAATCTGACGATTCTTCTTCGTCTTCAAGTTCAGCGTTGTCCACTTCCGGTGGATCTCGCATGAAGTCGACGAAGTAAGGTTCTTCTTGTGGATAATTCTCGTAGTTGTCACCAAGTTCTTCTTCGGCAAGCTGGTTCATCTTGCTACGGAACCACTGGTTGTCTTCGGGGCTTGTGAATCGATCGGCGATGACGCGAGTGCACTCATGTCGCCACAGTTTTAATGTCGATTTTATGTTTGGACACTCTTCACGTTTGATCTTCAGCACTCCACCCCAGATTCTCGATAAATCTCGAAGATTGAAGACGTAGTGGAAGCATCTTGGTGTGGGCAGCATTTTCACTTTGGTTTGCTGCCAAAGACGCCTAGTCAGCGGGATAAGTTTAGAAACAAATTTGACAACTTCTGAATTGAATCGAGACAGACAAAAGTATCCGTTGCCAATGACGCTGAAAATCTTGTCCATCGATTTGTTGCTGGGCAGCGTGCAGTTGAAGATGTTGAACTGTCTCTTGAGTCTCGGTGGGATGTCGTTGCGGCCACCGCCGGGGTGAATCATCGCGCCAACAAGCTGAATGTCTTGAATCGTGCTGAAGTCGCCGGGTCGATCAAGATTGTAGAAACCAGTGCTTTCCATCAATTGACGCACAATTTCGTTGGTCACTTGGTCGCCCCATTCGTTAACCAAAGGCATATTGATGTCGTCTATGAAGATCGTCATTCGTCGCATTTGTGATGGGCCATAAGTTGAACCGACGCGCTTCTCGACGTAAGACTCCATGATTCGTTGGAACATTCCGGGTGTCGTTGCTGACGAGAAATTGAAACTTTTCGACATGTGATATTCGGGATCGTAGAGCGAAAGGAAGCTTTTGATCATCACAGTCTTCGCTGTTCCTTGTTCACCGATGAGAAGCACGGACTTGAACTGCTTGGCAATTGCTTCAATAAGAAAGGCGGTTCGCACGTTGTCAACGTTCGGCACAAGAATGCTTGAATAATCAGGCACCGAGTCAGATGGGTAAGTGTATTCTTCGATTTGGGTGTTCCAGTGATTCCATTGCCCATCGCTGGTCACCAAAAACTCGAAAATTGATTCTCCGGCTTCGACTATGGGCCACTTCAACTTCGATGGATGATTCAACACGTAGTTTTCCATTTTGTCACGATCGTCAAGTTCCAGAACGGCTCCGAGTGACCACATCAGAGAAAACAGGAAAATCCTTTCCAAATGTGCTTCTGGGTAGCTCTTGTCATCCAGCAAGCCAATTAACAAATCGCAAGTTTGTCTGATGTAAATTGCTTCAAGGATTTTCATCTTTGCTTCCAGTTTTGTCTGAACAAACATATGAAGGTCGCCGTAAATCTTCCCGAAAAACTTTTTAAAGAACTTTGTTTGATCTGCAGTTCGGTCCAACAACCAACCATCGAGAATGGTCGTCCACTGCATGACCGACGAACTCATGAACACCATTCCCATTCGGCTGACAGTTGCAGGCGATGCGTTGTCGATTGCATCGGGTTCGAAGACCAGCTTACAGCTTGCACTCATCACGATACGGTCACCGTTGGCTAGCGTCAGCGTTTTGTTGTCGTCAAGCACAGAGTTGAGATTTTCAATCCAAACAGCATCGACTGGGCCGTCGAGAACAAGCCACACAAAGTCAGTCGGCTTGAACTTCAAAGTTCGTCTCCACAAAACTGAGAAAATTCCGTCCGTCCAGTCGTTCGTGGTGACATCTAGTCGACCGAACATTTGAGGTGCTGTGATTGCTTTAGGATTCATTCGAATCTCCTTGTGCGGCAAGCCCATGCTTGTCAAGCTTTCCAGGAGAGTGTTCATGCATTTTGTCTTTCCAGCGCCAGTTGGACCCAAAACCATCAGTCCGTGACGCACCAGCGAAGTCTCATAAAGTTGCACAATTTTCAAGTTCCAAGCCGGCTCGTTGATAAGCTTCATTGTATCAACGGCTTTTGAAATCACGCTTTGCAGTTCTTTTTGTGATGCGGTTTGCAGTTTCAGGCCCGGGAAGAGATCAGAGATGAGTGACAAGAAGAGCGGCTCGTCTTCGTCAACCAATTTCGACAAATTCATGTCTCGCAGAACTTGCATCACAATTTCGTCTTCATTCAGTTTCCCTAACGCAGCTCGTTTAACAGCGCCAAGCGTTCGAAGGCACGACAGGATGTTTCTCAAACCAAAGTCATAATGAACTTGCTTTGAAAGCTGTTCTTCACACAGCTTGTACAGAGTGTAGAACTTTGACGCAAGTTTCACGTTGTCACGGAAGCCACAACTAGCCAACTTAACTCGCATGATGATCTGACGATCTGGCACCATCATCGCCACTGTTCGGAATTGAATTTTAAGATTTTCGGGAAGTTCTTGACGACCAGCGTAGCCAGGATTCATCTAGAAGTGAGAATTTATTCAGTTATGATGTTTAATATGTCAGTGTAAGAGCTTTAAAGCTTTGAAAAGTAGACAGAAAGCTTTGCTGAGATGGATTAAAGCTTTAAAAGTTCTTAAGCTTAACAAAATCTATAGCTTTCAGGATTTAAGCTTTCCTATGCAAAAGCTTAATTGAAAGCTTTCAAAATATGAACTAGTTGAGTTTTCTTGACTGAAGCTTTCGAAATCTTTTAAAGTTAAAGCTTTCAAGGTTCAAATAACTAAAAAAAACAGTTTTTCAAGGCTTTAAGCAAAGAAAGCTTTCAAGATTTCAAAGGATTCTATATTTCTTAGAGCTTTTGAAGCTTTTAAAACTAGCAACAACTTACAGTGATAAACAATCCGAACTCTGGGTTCAGCTTGACCGTGTCACCGTCACTAAATATGAACTTCTTCTTTCTCTCCTTTTTGGCGTTGAGAACGATGTAGATTTGTTGCGCGGCGACAGACAACACTGGCAGTTCAATACGATTGAACTCGTCGAAACAACCCCAGCTGCCAGATTGTGCGAGTCCTTTGTAGATTCTTCCAAGACCGCGGAAATCCATTTGATCAGAACAGTTGAACACGACCACAAGTTTTCCCAAAGCTCTGCCCATATCTTTCTAAAAATGGAAGTAAAAATTAATGTCACAAGAATATATGAACAAATTCATTTTGATACTTACAACTGTCTCCGTCTTCCCGGTTCCAGCTGGGCCGGCTGGAGCACCGCCCATGCACATTCCGATAGCTTGTGCAAGCGTGATGTAGCAACGATCAGTCAAAGGCGTGATTGCCAATCTTTCGGTGACGCCGAGATACTCGTTCTGGTAGATAAAGTCAATGTCAGTGATTTTGACCAAGATTTCTTCTTGGTTGAAGTCGTAGTAGAATCTGGCCTGCTTCTGCCAATCGAAATCTTTGGTCGACTTGACTTTGTTCTTCATGAGATCTTCAAAGATGTCACGCTGATGTACGTGAATTGTGACAAGTGTCTCGCAAGACACTCTTTCAAGCTTCGTCAAATCCTTGACGGTTTGATCGACGAGATAGTCGAGCATTTCTTGGAAATCCAAGTTCTTTTTTCCGATGATTTTCTTGTCAATTTTGCACATGTTCAGCGCATACTCGGCGTCTTTTGTCCAAACCAGCTGGATGCAAATGAGTTGCGCTTGACCGCAGAGACCTTCAAGCGCGCTCTTGTAACTGAACTTGGGATCGCTGATTTGTATTCCTAGCCCACCCAAATTAGATCGTATCGTGTCTTGAACCATTTCCAGAAGCTTTCCAATCCAAGTCTCGACGTTTCCAGAACATTTCACAGGCGCCAGGAATGGAACTCGTTCGTTGTTGCTTGAGAACATCGCAATCACTGTGTTTGGATTTTTTGGGTCAAACTCAACGCGAGCGACTCCGTCAAAGATGCTAAGCAAATGTGGTTGAATTGTTGCTGGGTTGGATGCTTGGCCGAGAATTTCCAGCAAAACGGGATCGGACACGAAGAAGAATCTTGGAAAGATGAGTCGCTTCATCTCAAGATAACCGGTGAGTGCTTTCTGACAGGCTTCGAGTTGTTCCAAGAGAAATTTCAAAGTTATTTCGACGACATCGTCTCCAGTGCAAACTTCCAACACATTCGGCGTGTCTCTTGCTTTCATCATAATCTTCACCCAGCCTTTGTCGATTGCAGAAAATCTTTTTGCTTCCATCGGCAGTTGACGTGCAATGTCTCCGCTAACAAACACTGCTTCGAGGTACATCCACAGATACTGAACTTGAATCCATCGTTCGAGAATCTCGTTTGTGTTTGACAGTCGTTGAAGCATCATCATGATTTCCTTCTTGAACGGCGCGTTGAATCTGTTCGAAGCCAGTTGACCCATCATCATCAAACTTTCTTCAAGAATCGCGACGATTTCTTGAACTTCAGAAGCCTTGATCAACAGATCACCACGAGCTTTGAATGGAGCGAGTGGAATGTTGATTTCTTTCCATTGCCTAATTACGACCTGGAGTTTCACGTCAATGTCCTGTTCCTTGATTGCACCGCCGCAAATTTCTTCGATGTCGTCTTTGAACTGCAGCAGTGGTGCCTGAAGCACGACACCGAGAGTGAAGTTAACAGCGTGGATGTCGAACTTGTGACTCATGACGATCTCAAGCATCTCCCAATGCCGTTCTTTGACAGCAGTGGACACCATCGATTCAACTAGCGGACAGCATTCACTAAAGTCGTCAATTTTCTGCTTCAAATCGATGAAAGCCGGCCATTCTTTCATTCCACGTGGCATTTTGCGGCAACGCTCGACGAAATCAGCAATTTCTAAGTTGATCGTTTCCATGTCGAGATCGCGGAACATCGTGTCAGAGTAGCGAGTAATCGATCGGTTCACTGCCAAGTACAACTTGTACAGCTTGTTTAGGAAGTTGATGTCCTTTTTGCGTTTCTGCAGCACCGGATAGTCCTGAACTGACATTCCGAAGAGCTTTTCACCGCTTGAATAGACTTCGTTAAGTCTGGTGAGTTCGTCCAGACGACTTTCGAAAAGGATGACTCGATCGCTCGCTTCTTTAGCTGGAAGTCCATCGACCATCGGGCCACGCTCGACGAAATCTTCATCGAAAGTGACGAGATCTTTTCTGAACTTTGCGACTCCAGCTTCCAGCTCGGCTTGCAACGGCACTTGCAGCTTAAGTACTTCCTGGCCAACCGCTTCCGACTTTTTGATCATCGTGTTGAACATGTACCGTAGCCCGTCAACTCTTTCCGTGTCATCTGCTGGAATGCTGATGTGGAACGTCGCAAACATCGCGTAGGTTTCTTCCATCAAGTTCAAGCTGTTGTCGATGCGGATGAAATTTTCACGAATGATCTTCATGCAATCCATGGCGATGCTGCAGTCGTCCAGGTCGGTTAAATCACGTGACAAAGTTTTTTGTTGTGTTTGGATGAACATCACCATTTCATCGAGAATCGTTCGGTAGAAGTTGCTCAACTTTGCACCCATTATTAGTTTCCACATCTTCGACTCTTCCACGAGAGCGCCGATCATTTGTTCGCAGCTTATTTCGATCGTCTTGACGCAAATCACCATGCTGAGATTGTTGATTTCCTCGGTTACGCCGTCGTATTTGACAAGCATGTCGCGGATATTCGCCGTTAACGGATTTTGCTTGACAAAATCTTCGATTTCTTCTTCGCGACTCTCTTCCCAAAGGAAACGGTACTTCGTAAGGTAATTGTCGAGGATCGATTTGATCTTGGCTTCCAGTTGCATGACGCCGTTGTCAAAGCTCAAGTAGCGCGTGATTTCTTTATGCTCAGAAATCGTTCTAAACCACGATCTCTCGTGTCTGATTTCATCGATTCGTGGCTTGCGGATTTTGCGTTCCTCAGTCTTGGCTTGTTTGCCCCATGTTGAGACGGCATAGTTGGTTTCGATGATGTTTCTCAGCGTGGCATCGTAAAATCTCTGAATTTCGTTCATATTTGGCACGAGAGTGAACTTCGAAGACTTCAGTTCGATTGACGTCTTGACAAGCGGAACTTGCAAGCCGCAGATAAGACTTGAGACTTGTCCGCTGATGTTCGATCGCTTTCGAAGCATTTCGATGCTTCTCTTGGTGCATTTCGTCAAGGCAGCGATGATTTTGTGGTTGTAAAACGCGAAAAGCTCAACGCAATCGATGTGCAGCAGCGTGATGTCGTATTTCAGCCCGTCGTACTCCTTAAAGCAGGATTTTTCATTCTCTTCCTGTGTCGACGCGTATCCAACAGCCTTGTAGAGCTTTTCAAATGACACCCAATCGTATTTGTTGATCGGCTTCTGTTCTTCAATGCGCCAGTTGTTTTCATTGATGTTTTCCAGTGGAAGCTGGAATTTACCCGAGTTGTCGTAGTCCGGGATTCCTGATCTCTCGATGAACTTGTTTATCAAATCCACTGCCGCTTTTTCTGAAGCCAACGATTTCATTTCAATTTTCTTTTCAATCTTCTGTCGATGCTGAACGTTCAGTTCTCTCAGCATTCGAGCCTCGACGGGTTCATCTGGAAGATGAATCAGAACTGAATTTTCGATTTTCTCAAGTGTGACATTGATTTGCGCGTCGTTGATATCCGAAGCGTCCTTCAAAAAGCTTTCGATCGGCAAAATCACTTCCGCGATTTCAACAAAATATTCTTCCAGGTTTTGTGACAGCCAAGTTGTGGTTGACAACGCAGGTGCGAAAATTCGCTCGAGCTTGACCAGCTGAACACGCATTAGCGGCACAAACATCGGGTATATTGACATTCGCAAGTCGTTGTTGCGTTTCACCAGCGCTTTGATCTCTTCGAAGGCGTTGAAAACTCTGTCCTTGCAATAAGCCAAAATCTTCAGTGTCTCTGGCACTTCAAGTCCCAGCTTCCAAATTGACAGAACTTCCTTGATCACTTGCAACACGTAAGGATCTAAGTTGACTTCGTAGTGGTTGTCCGTTGGGTTCTTCCTGACCAGTGGAGTTTCCATCTTGCTTCTGACTTGACTGGCATAAGTGAACCACGCCTTGTGATGCATGACTTCGTAGTGAATCAGAACTTCAGCCATGCTGTTGTAGCATTTTACGGCCACTTGTGCGTGGGGATGACGAATAACGCAACCTCGCTTCGACAAAATGTCCAGTGGATCTTTCATTTTCGCCAGCATCGATCGAGCCCACTTGATTTTGCCGATAACTGGCGGGATGTTGCGTTCAGTCCACGGACTTGCACGGCACTCGTTGTATTTGTCTTTGATGAACTCAATTTCAGTTTCCAGCATTTTTGCGACGTCAAGATATCGTCGATCGAGATGAAGGCAGCTCAAGTTTAGTCGTTCGAATCGCTTCAAAGTCAGAAGCCGCATATCAACGTTTTCGATCGGTTTGACGTAGCGTTTCACGAATTCTTTCATGTCATGCTCGACGATGATGATTTCCTGCAGGAACTTGCTGTAATCCATGTCGAACTCCTTGTCACGATACGCCAGCGGGTCGTACTTCTGTTCGGAGATGAGTTTGAACGACTGGCTGATGGTCTCGGTGAAAACTTCCATCCCAGAAATTTCAATCCGATTCAAAACTTGATATCGGATGATGATTTCCATGATTTCGTAGATCTTCAAAAGCCTGACCTCGAACTTCTCGAAACGGCGAAAGAGATATTCGTAGGAACAGCTGAACGCCGGTTCACCAGATTCGTTCATGTCGTCGAGTATCTTCTGGTAGTTTGCACGGAAAGCTTCCTTCAAGTTCTTGCAATCGTCGATTTTCTTCACCAAGTTCTTCATGTTCTCTTCCCAGATCGTGATTTTCCCGCCGTTCGTGAGATATTTTTGCGATGCAATGATCAGCTGATTGACCACTTTAGACAAAAAACCTGAGATGCGTAAGCTTGTGTTGTAGAACCGCGACGTTGTGAACACTTTTCTGACGGCGTTCAACAAGACTGAGATGCTTTCGGCGATGACCGGTGGGTCAGAGATGTAAAGCGTGTTCCAAAGCTTCTCGATTGAAGCAAGAAAGCGAACATTGTCACGTGCTTCGATCAACATTATACTGACAGATTCTTCAGTTAGTTTCCATTCCTAATAAAATTTGTTCAGAAAATTCGTTGAAGGAACTGTTTAAAACATTGTCAAACTGATTTTATTTGTACAAACCTCAATAAGATGTGATCTCGACAGCTCAAGACACTTGATGTAGTTCTGGAAAGGCCGAGAATCTGTGAATTCAACGACGTTGGAAAACTTAGTCAGCATTTTCCGCCAGTGTTCAAGTTCGGAGTGTGGCCCGACAGTTGGCCCGTCTTGTGTCTGAGTTCATAGAAAAGTTAATGAAAGCTCAATTTCACATTAATCAAACTCCTTACAATTTGATGGCCTTGTCCAACCACAGTTTTAATTTGCTTCATCCAATGGAAAAAAGCCCTTTCGACTTCCAAGACTTTGTCACGTTTCTTGCTTGTCTCGGCGATCTGGTGCGGCGCGAGAAGGTAGCCCTTGAATAACTCGTGATTGACTTCGAAGTTTATCGTGCATGTCACGATGTTTTCACTGTTGCCTGGAACAACAGATTAAGTCATTAAGGCATTGCGTGGAACATTTTCGAGGTTTTTACTTTTAAGCAGCCCTTGGAATGTGTCCACGCCGTACAAAAATCGCATTTTTGCTGTTTCTGAGCAGTTGCCGTAGTCCTTCGAGGCTGCCAAAGCTGGTCTGAGCGAGTTCATCAAGCTTCCGAAGATCGATGAAATGACAGTGCTGTCTTCTGGGAGTAGTGCGAAGAAAATCTCCTGGAAGAAAAAATTGTTTAAGTAGGGCGACAATAAAATCATAAATCGAAGCAAACCTCAGAAATGTCCTTTGTATCAATTGCCTTGTTGTTCTGCAAACGATATGCGACGATGCATTTTCCGACGATTTTATTGCCTTGCCCAGTGGAAAATAACGCCATGTCCACTTTCTGGCTTTTCAGCTTTGGATTGTAACGTCCACTTGCTAACATTGTTAAATTTAGTCTCAGTCACCATGAAAATCTGTGAAAAAACTTACACATTGGCGGTGCATCGGTAGGTTGGAACTGCAGCAGCACAATGAACGTGCCATCACGTGCAAACAGTTCATGAAGATGCGCTGTGTTCTCCGAAGAATCGATTGCACACTCCAAAATTGTGTCTTCATCGATGCCAAAGCTGTGCGCTGCGACATCGATCAAGTAACGTTCGTTCAAAGAAATCTGCAGGCTTCTGGCCGATCTGTCTTCTTTGGCTGATTTCTGGTGATTGTTGGACGTGAGAACGAGAAATCATCGAATGTGTTGTTAAAACTCACCAAAATCTTGCCAATTCGTTCTTCTTGCGTTTCTTGTTTCACACTTTTCCTTTTTTTCGATGCCAAATTTCTAATTCGACCTGAGATTCCAATAACTGCTGTGAGTCGCTTGTAATGGCGATCAGGGTCCATTTGATCAAATTTTTCCAATTCCATCATTAAACTTTAAAAATAGACGACCTGTTGAGAAGAAACTTCGAGTTGAAGTGAAATTTGCTTTTGAAAACGTTTAGTCACGGTGACTACGATTGAAATTTTGGTGAAGTTTCAAGAACAGGTTAAATTTTGCGACGGAAAATTTCAATTTCGTCTACATGCGATTAAAGTTTTAATTGGGTCAATCTGTACCAGTATAAAATTCAACGCAATATTTTAAATCTCATCAATCAAGTTCAGTAAATCACTGTGTAGAACCAAATTGAAATTCCAAAAATATTTGACATCAATCAACAGCTGACTAAGCATCGGAAATGACAAGTAAAAGCATTTACCATTTGCACCACGTTACGAAGAACGAAGATCTGAAGAAAATCCACATCATGAAAGTGTTCAAGAAGCTTCGGAAAAACTTGGACAACGAAAAGAAGATCATCGTTTTGACCAGAAACAACTTGACCGCCGATGAACTTTCATTTCGATTGAACCTCGAAGGAATTATATCTTCATCGATCCACAATTTCAAGTCTGATATCGAAAACCGCACACTAACCGCAAGCTTTAATCAAGGGAACATTGAAGTTCTGGTCACAAACAAGTTGGACATACTTTTGACCGAAGCGCGGGTGCTTCACATAATTAACTTCGACATGTTGATAAACGACATCAAGTTCTACGAATATTTCTTTAAGTGAAATGCGAAATTTTTGAGGAATAAAAACTGAAAAGAAATAATTTCTTCATATATATTTTAATCTAATCAGCAATTATCGGAAAATTCTGACGTGGGAAAGTTATGAAAATACGTTAGACACGTGCGAGCGAAATTCAAATTTGAAAATATTTAGTCAACTCAGAAGTTTTATCACATCAGAGCCTCGAACATTTGTATTCTTAGATTGTGTCATCTCAGAACAAGTGTTTCAGAACGAGCGTGAACAAGTTTCGAAACAAATAATTAAATTGCAAGCTTGAACTACCAAGACAGTAAACTAAACTCATCCAGTACTGAGATAACTTGAGGGTGTACGAAAACAACATCGAAATGAGCCTCGAAAACGGTATGTTAAGATTGCACGGTTTAACCTGAGAAATTATAGCAAAATTTACTTGTAGAACTATCGAACTACCTCGAGAAACACGCTGAGAAGTCGACAGCAGAGAAGATTGCTTTCCTCACGAAGGTTTGGCACTCGGCAATGCTTAAGTCATCGACGAAATATGAAACGATTCTGAAATTCTTCGTGACATTTTTGCTTCCGGAAGTAAACAATGAAGTTGCACAAGCCGTTGGCGATTTTACAAGTTTCTTAAGGCTGAAGCATCCACCTAACAGCATTTCAACTGAGACGAAACGTGAGATGATCAAGAAGTTTAGCTCCCTTCTGAAGAAACATCGCGAGTTTGGACCTCTTTGCTTGGAACTTGCTTCTCACGAGAGCTTCAAAGATTATTTCAAAGGTAATCTCGAAGTTTACGCAAGGTTCATGAAGTTGATCATAGAAAGCTCAAACCAAGAGGCACTTCCTTTTGTCATCAGAGAACTTTACTGCTTCGCAAATCTCGACGACTTCAAGAAATTCTTTCTCGACTTGATTTTGGTGACACTGGATGCGGCTACCAAAGATTCATTGAAAGAGACTATCGAAGCTAAAATCGACCTTCTGAAGACAGTTTTCTTCTCACATCTCGCTTTGGCCGAACCGAGTCTTGAAATTTTAGAACGAGACCTTTCGCCGGAGCCTCAAGTGATTCTCATGGAAACTTTCATCAAAATCAACAGATTTAAGCCAGAGCAGATCGTTCGACTCGTTGAGTTTATCTACGACCGAGTTTTAGCCAACTGCGATGACGATCTAGATTTCCTGATGCAAACAAAGCAGGTTTATCTTTTGATGCAAGCGCACGACATCGATTTGTCACCGATCAAAAGGCTCAACACTGATTTGTTCGAAAAAATCGCAGCGCGAGTGAACAAATCCATCGAATCTTCAAAGAAAACTATGGACTTCGCTATGCTTCTGGAAACTTTGACGTCGTTCATCACTTGCGATGCTTTCCTGTTTGAAAACAACATTTACCACATCTTGATGGACTGTATGCTGCGAGAAAAGTCCCCAGCCGAGCTGGAAAATTACGAAAAGCTTCTCAGCGTAGTCGTGAAAATTTATGGCAAGGACATGAACCAATTTTTGAAAAAGCTGCTGAAAACAATCAGCGACAAGTTGGACAATTTCACGATCCCAAAAAAGCGCAAGAGAAAGCAACTGAGTGGGTCAGAAGCCGAAGTCGTTACACCTAAGAAGCAAAAACTCGTCGACGGCTCCACTGATCGAAGCTCGGAGCCATGTTTCATCGCTCACGTGTGGCCGAAATCAATTTCCGACTTGTTTGCTGAACTCGTGGCTGGCTTGAACGTTGCACAAACAGTCAAAATCTGGAAACAACTCAACGATTTCCTGGTCGGCACTCTCGACAAGCTGAAAGAACTGTCAGCAATCAGTGAAAACATTCTTTTTAAAGTCGACTTCGCATCAGCTTTGTTGTCCGAGCTGTTTTTGAACACGAGAATCCACGAACAGCTGATGTACAAGCGTGACGAGATTTCCGCAGCCGCTAATAGCTTCAACGACACGCAGGACTTGTTTTACGGAATTCTATTGAACATCGAGTACAACAGCCGAGTCGTGAACTCGTTCCTGAAGATTTCCAGCAGCTACGAAAGCTTCTTGATGCTATTCTTCTATCACTACAATTCGGAGATGAAAAGTCAACTGGAGCCGCTGTTCACCAGCAACCAGTCAAGAATGAAGAACGAGTGGCAGATCATCCAGCAAAGAATCAAAAACTTTGGAAAGGTTGATGAGAAATATCAGCTGAACTTGCTGTTAGTTCAACAAAGCCAGAAGAATCAGCTGTTCAATCCTTCAAGTGTTGCAAAACTCGACGACTGTGTGTCAATTCTGAGCGACGACAAGCAAGTGGAATTCATGTTGCAAAACGCTGACACTAGAGCTTTCTTCATCAATGCTTTGGAGAACAAAGACTTGAAAAGTCTTTCGCAATACCTAATCAGGTCAGATCAAAGTGACATTCGATCTGCTTCTTTGAAGGTGATAGCGCAAAAGCAGAACCTTTTGAACGGATTCGTCGCTGAACTTTTCCAAAATGACGAGGAAAATAGATTTGAGTCGGCACTTGCAATCTTGAACCAGCTTCCATTAGCTGCAATATCCGATGACAACAAAAAATTAATCTTCGGAGGAATTTTGGAGAAAAGATTCCAAGCAGAACAGCAGCTGGTCACCGAAAGCGTGATTCTCAAACTTCTTGATGGCGACAACTACAAGACAATTCTCAAGGATTTCACAATGAAGAAGATCGTCAAGTCCTTTGAAGACACAGAAAAGTTCTCGAAACTCCACCGCGCCGTTTTGAACAATGCTGTACGAAAGTTGGGCCCAGAAACCTTGAAGAACTTTGAGTGGATTCTTAAGAACGACGACAGGACGTTGATTTTCATCTTAGCGCAGACCTTCGTCGAGGTAAATTTAAAACCTAAACCTCACAACAAATTTTTTAATTTTATTCCTTTCCTCCAGGTTCCGTCGTCGCCAAATGGTGGAGTCACTGCTGACTCGCTGAAAGCACTGAAAATAGATTTGACAACAAACTCGTTAGCAACTCTGTCAAAACTGGATTTAAAACAGTTGTCGTTAACGAACTGCAATGAACTTCAAGTATTTGCGAAGCTGTACAGTGAAAATGCATCGATATTGAGCAACGAAATCAAAGCTGAAGTTACGGAGCTTTTAGAAAAAGTCGTCAAGGCCGTTGTAAGTAAACAATTTTTTGTCGTAAAGATGACATATCAAAGTTGATTCAATTTTTCAGGCAAAGTCGCTGAATGTCGAGCGTGTGGAATTGTTTCTGTTGGCCTTGAAAGACGGAAAAAAATTCAACATCAATGACAAGATTAAAGAAGTTATCGTAGATTCGCTGCTGGCCTACTTGACATCCACGGTTGTACAAGAAAAATTGTCGAAACCAGACAGCGATAGCCTTGATACTGAACTGGAGCAGCAAATTTTCAAGACTTTGAAGCCGATCAAAAGCAATTTCCAGGAAGATTGTCTTGAAAACGTGCGAAAAAGCTTAAAATCTAAAGATTTGACGAGCTATCAGCTCCAGTACAGCTTCAAAATCTATCAAATCGCCCTGAACAACGTCGATAAGTCGTCAAGCGGAGTTGTCAAAAGTTACCTGAAGTTCTACGACGAAAACTTGTCGAAAGCTCTGACATTCGGTGCTAACGTTCTCATCGATCTTCTCGAGACAAACAACGCAATTCTGAGCGACGCTAAAATTCAGCTGGAAAACACAAGCATCGACGAGTTTTTGTGCCTTCTCGTAGATCCACGAGTGAAACCTTCGACATTCACCATCGAAGAGTTTTGCAAATTCTACAGCGCAGTTGGCGAAACGCTTTTTGTGGTTGCTAATGTCCGCCAGAACTACTTCAAGTCGAGAATTTCGCAATACTTTAACATTTACAAGAGTTTCGTCGAAGCAATTTATTTCTACAAAAACGATCAGCCCGAAGAGCTGAGACCGATTGAGACTTCATTGCTGCTGAAACTGGCGCTTCAGCTTGAAAAGTAAGATGTGTGAATGTTTATGTCGTGTATTCTTGCAAGAGTAACGTGTTCGATTAAGTTTTATTGGATTTGAAAAGCACGAACAGGAGCTTAAGTCGTTTTCATGACGCTTGGTGGCTTAACGACTCCATTGTGATTTTTTTGTTGTGCGTTGCAAACTTGACCATCAAAATCTGCCCCTGAAACTTCTTGGTGATTTGTGGTCTGTAAAGTTCACAACTTCTACGTGATAAGCTTTTGAAGATCTTAACTTTGTCAAGCTTTTTCCAACTATTCTTAATCAAACAAAATAAATTAAATCTAAACATAATCTCTAAATTTCTTTTGCAGCATCATGAAAATGATCGTCAAGAACCACTTGCCGTCGATCAAAATCGTTTCCTTGTACGTCGCGTCGTCAATTGTCAGCATTTTTGTGAAGAACCCGAAAACCTTGGCAAGCGGAGCCAAGGTGAGATTTGCAAATTTGTTTTTATGGTTCATCAATTGATGCAATTTTCGTGTTCTTTCGTGTCATTTCAGTTTAAAATGAACATCAAGAACATCTGTTATCAACTTCTGTCAACACTCGATGATAAAACACGCAAACACATTTACAGTGTTGCTGATGAGACGACCCGCGACGTTTACGACGGACTATTCAAACTGAAATAAGGCGGCGAATCTTAATGACAAGGTGGGAAGTGAAATTGAAATTACGAGCTTCGTATCATGAATTGATTTATTAAACTTTTATCACAATGTAAATTCTAAAAGTTCTTTTATCGTTAACTAAGCTTGCTGAGCTCAGAGCAGTTGTAAACTTAGGTGAATGTCCGTTGGGTATGTTATGTCGTTGTTGAGTTGCGGCTGGTAAATAAGGTGTGGGTGGTAAGGCAAATGGCTTGACGTGCGATTGCACAAGGGAACTCGACCAACTTTGGCCGTCCAATACTGTTTCGATTCGACGGGTTTGGCTGTTTTGGATCTAAACGTGATGAACATCAACAAGAGAAGATCATCCATGACCTTTCTCAATTGCTAACGTCATCATTCGTTGAGTTTGTCACTGCTTCACTTGCTCCGAGAATCTATCTGAATCGCAAAACGGTTGAAATTGCGTTCCTTCCGAAATGTTTTTCTTCTACAATTGACTTTGGTTGTGTTTCTTATCACTTATCACTATTATCAACAATTATAACAAAAAGCTTTTCAGTGGCACTTTGATTTATGATTCTTTTTTTGTGTATTTTTAACAACGAGAAATTTCACGGTTTGATGATTTGTGATTTCATTGCGTGCTGCGACGAGCGGAAATATCGCTGCTTAGCGGTGATGATGGTGTAAATGCAAAAGTTTTCCGTTGTTGCCAATAGCTTGATTCTCCGTGACTCCAGCTGGATGATAAAGAAGAAAAAGTTTAGAATTCAGTTCTCAAGCCTAATTATCGTCAGCCATTGATTGTGAAAATTCACATTTGCTGCAGTTTTTGCGGTCAAAACTAATTTAGGACCAAAGCAAATTATCACAGACGCATTCAAGCGAATAATTGGGCGTCGAATAAAGTAGATCTTTATGAGCTTCGTTCAGATTTTCATTGTGGTGGCTTGAATAAAAGCTGTCGAGACTCTCAAAATCGAGTAATTTATGGCCGAGTCGGGATTCGGATCTAAATTACTCTTTAATCGCATTGTCACGAACGTCTAATCACTGCACGTAATGAACACATCACAATACTTTTCGTAATTAGCGCTGATATCGAGCCAATCAATCATTTTACGTCATTTGAAAGAACAAAGATTTCAGCATGTTTCTTGACGGCGACTGATTAGACAGTCTGATAACAACAATTTAAGAAGCAATTGGCTTAACGATAGACACTTCGAATTAAACTCGAAAGAGATAAAATCGTGAAAGTTCAACGAACTTTCGTCTTCATGCTTGATACAAGAATGTAGCTGAGCGCCAAAATCCACGAATGAAAGCAAAACAAAACAACAAACTTTTAGAAAGTTATATCGATACGTTTTGCACATTCTCGTGACTCTTCACTTTCTCATCCAAATTAGAATGAAACGCTCACCGATATACTGCAGTCCGAACATTAACGCGAATCCGCCGCAGATCGAAAGATATGGTATGAGCCCAGACCTGTCTTTCGACAGAACCTCGTAGAAGATCACGTAAAGCAGCGTGCCGGTGGCGAGTCCCTGCAAGATGATGTTCGGGACTTGCAAGTTGTCAGCGTTTGGACCCATCGTCAAAATCGCTCCGACGGCAATTCCTGTTCGCGATAAATTTATGATTAAAATCTCACTCGCGGCGATCATATCATTAAACATACCAATTCCACTGACGATCGAGTAAACGACTATATAGACAAAGGCCAACCATAACTGAGTTCGCTGAACTATCAGCTCGACGCCGATGCAGAACGAAATCACGAACTTATGCGCCGAGACTGCGGCGAACATAAAGTAAACGCCTGTTTAGGGAGAGAAACGTGACTTCAAATTCTTTGCATTCCATTGCGATGACTTTTCGATTCTACCTGTTGACTCTTTTTCTAATCCGACTGCAAAACCTTCGAATAGCTCGTGAATCGAAAGGGCAAGCACAATAAGCAGACCTCGCAAGTTCGAGACCAGCATGTCTTCTTCCTCGGTATGCGGAACTGGGAAGTGGCTGTGACCATTGCCGTGAGAATGGCCGTGAGCTTCCATTTCTTTCTGCAGTGTCGGCGGATCCTCGAGGTCGTCGTTTAAATGCTTGTCTTTGACTCCTTTCATCATCGAGCTGTTTCTAACGTCGATTCCACGAGCGAAAGCACCGAGATCGTCCATGTTCTTCTGCTTTTCTTTCTCCACCTTATGTTGATGCCGGTGCAAGTAGTTGTGCACGAGTTCTTCGATCAAATAAATCAAGAAAAATCCAATCATCATAAGAAGTTCACCAAGATTTAGATTCATCTCGGGCAGCAGGCCGTCTTTTTGAAGCCATGCGATCGTGTGATTGATTTCCGGCAGCAAATGAAGAAAAGTCGTTGCGAGAAGCACGCCGCCGCCGAAACAGAGAAGAATGTTGACGGTCGCCGTTGACTTATTTTTCTGGTTCGGGTTGCTCGGGTCAATCGGCTCTGTCCATTTGAAGATCTTGGCTAACTTGAAGGGGATGATGCCACAAATCACAGACACTACGAACAAACAACTGCCAGCTATTATTTTCGCCACTAACGCCGAGTTACTTTCATCATCACTCATCTTATAACTCAATTCAATATAATTGCTGCGACGAGAATTTCGCAAGTCCGTTGCAAGGCTCGCGGCAGTTGTGCAGTCTCGAAACGGTCGTGGTACACTAAATAATTTGTGGAATTACTGCTATATAACTGTCCGCGAGAGGGAAGAGAACGAGAGTGCTTTTCGGATAAGCAAACTGTTCGGTTGATTTTTTGCGTCGCACACTCGGTTTGTTCAAATCAAAACAAAGAATTTCTCGCTTTATTAAAAACCATGGATGAGGTCGACGGAATCATTCTGCAATCTTTACGTGAGATCGGGTGTGTTATCGATGAAGACGCGCAGCTGAAAACGTTGACAAGTGAAGAGATATATATTTGTATTCGGAGTTTGTGCAAATGTATCAAGCCTGAAGTGGAAGTTTCGAGTCATCTGCCGGCCCAGATGGCTCAGAGGTTTGCGGCGGCGTCACAGCTAGTCGATTGCTGCAAATCTCTCGGGTTCAATGGTGATTTGGGGTATCAAACGATCCTCTACTCGAACGTCATCGAGCTTCGGAGAATTTTGATGTGGCTTATCGAGCGCATCCCAAAGTCAGAAGATAAGACCGACGCATTCCAACCGGGAATCGTTACTAAGGCGAAAGCTATCGAGAACGAGATTCTGCGGAAGCTGGCGGTTGATATGAAGCGGCCGTGGATATTGGAGTTCCTTCAACCACCGTTCAACGTCAATTCAGTACCGGTAGATTTGGAGAAACCTGTGATGACTAAAGACATGGACAAAGGTTTGTTTGATTCACTTCTTTGATGATTGCAATTTAATAACTTATATTCTCAGATGTTTTAGATTACAAGAGAAGTTACGAGCCTTCAATCTTCCATCAAACTAGGAACTTGCTACCGTCAATAATTTCAACCCACGACAAGGATCTTCTGAAATCTTCACAGACCTATCAAGACACAACTGTGATAGCTCAAAAACTTCGAAGCTCCGCAATCCGTTCTTCGCAATCCTTGAACATGACTGGCTCAACATCAAAATCCGTTTTGTCAGGAGCTTCAGCCAGTGAGAAACCAGCACAAGCCGATGCACAAGACATTCCAAAACCGAAAACTACTCTCGAGTTGCTGGCTGAAGGCATTGACGATCTCAAAGAGAAAGTCGAAGACCAAGAAGACATTTACCGGCAGCTGACGATTGACAAGACCGAGCAGATTAAATCGATCGAAGCTGAAGCTGAGCGCTTGGAAAATCTGGAAAAGCAAAGCAAACTAAAGATGCAAGTTGCGATGCTGCTAGACGACCCAGAAGAAAGCAAAGAGAAGCTCGTTCAAAGTCTTGAGTCGGCGAAGAGAAAAAGAGAAGTCCTTAACAGAAAGTTTGAGGCCCACAAGCAGCCGCTGGAAGTCCAATTGGAATCCTTCAGCGGAACGAACGCCGTGAAGCTCCAGAAAGCTGAAGAAAAACTGAAAAGCATCCGAGAAGTGAAAGCAAAAATCCTGGAGATCCAAGAAGACATTCGCAACAAGGCTCAAATACAACAACAGCTGCAAGCCGAACTAAGTCAAATGAAGAGAGCTACAGAACGAGCGGCGTACACCTCAAGAATCCTCGACATTGTTAAAAGCATCAAGAAGCAGAACAATGACATCAACGAGATTCTCAAAGACACCAAATCGATTCAAAAGTCAATCAACAGCTCTGAAGGGCAGTTGCAAAGGCAGTTCACGGTTACAGAAGATCTCATTTGGAATAATGTAAGTAGCGAAAGATAAGAATTGCGTGACAGTTAACATGAAAAAAGTTTCAGCAAAGCGATTAGGCACGCAAAAAGCTGTAAAGTTTAAAGTCACAGATTAAAAATAATTTTTTCTTCTTCAACAACAGACGAACAAGAAAGATGAATACTCAAAGAAAGCTTACAAGCTTCTGATATCGCTACACACTGAGTTCAGCGAGCTTATCGACCTGGTTGAGAACACTGGCAGCATCCAGCGAGAGATTCGCGACCTCGAAGACCAGATCGACAACGAGCGACAGCAGAATGTACAACAGAAGTTGGAACAAATTACGAAGGACTTGGAGATGATTGCTAGTGGCATGTTAAATGGTTGAAGGATGGATCCAGGGATGACGACGAGGATTCTCCGTTTAAAGCGACCTTTCCAAGAGAAATCTTTTGAGGCATCATTTCCAAGACGGTAGAACTGGCCGTAAAACGATTGTATGCTTTTATAAAATGCAAATTTCCGCCTCTTTCTCGGATGATTCGTGTCAGCATCCATAAAACGTTTGTCAAAGTTAATTTTCGATGTTATTACATAATTGGGTTAGCATATTGCTTTACAACCCGACTTTGTGCCTGAAATAAACATTTAATGTACATAACGTGTTTGTTTGCTGCCGTTGTAGCTGATAGTGCATGGCGCAACTGAAGAATGCCAGAAATCAAGTGTAATCATCATTTTTTAAAGGCGACAAGACACACATCGCATGGTGCGTAGACAAGAACAAGTAAAAGTCTATTTAACAGCGAAGACCCGCAAAAGTCGAAGCCAACTCGGCCATAAATCCGTCACAGGTAGAAATGAGGGCCGGTTTGACATCTTGGGTCGGGGCAATAAAGAAAGAAGAAATTCCAGAAAGTACAAGTCATCGTTTGTGTTTGTATTGTGCGTATGATCCTTTTTTCCATCGCATTACATGGCTTTCCATGACAATTAGCTTACAATTACGACTAAGACGTGCAAAAGCAGGCAAATTTGCCAGGCCAGACTTCAGTCAATTATATCATGTCGCTGAGTTCGAATCGCTAGGCTAGAAAAATATTTACAGTAAACAGAATTAAATCAAAAGACAATTGAAATAAAATGTTACGGCTGAAGTGCATAGTTTTGATGATTGTGACGATGCAAGTGAACGCGGAAGCGAGAACCGTGAATAGCAATTTGAAACACAATAGTCTCAGAGGCTCCGCAAGTTCGGGAAATACAAAACCGACGAAATGCGCTGAATTACCAGCGCCAGTCCTCAACGACATCCTCGGAGCTGCCTTCAACTCGAGGTAGGACAACGACCAACTCTGTTGAAATAATTTTCTTAACGGTTTTTCCCATTTTGGTGCAAATTTTAGATACATGAGTGTTGATCAACCGACGTTAGAAGACGATCTGGATTCACCCAACACGAACGGTAAGCGTGGCACTCAAGAGTTCAAACCGTTCTACGTCGACGACACTTACGCGATGGAACTAAGTGACAAGCCTGCATGGGAAGTGACACATCTGACTGAAGAAGAGAAAGCCAACAATCAAAAAATGTTTGAAGAAAACTCAGAAAAATCCTCAGCGAACTCAACGCGAGTGCAGCGATCGAATAACCGGCGAAGATACGACGGCGTGAGTTCGCAACCGCCACAGATGAAGCGACCTTGGGAATGTGAAGCCAAAATCAAGTGGATTGATCTCGGGTACGACTACTACCCTCGCTACTTAAGAACGGTCGAATGCACACGTCATGCTTGTTTTTATGGGCATTTTACCTGCAAGCCTCGGTCGTTTACAGTGAAGATTCTCCGGCGAAGGCGAGGGGAATGCGTGCCGACGAAGAATAACGTCGGCATTGACGGACTTCACGGCGACCTAAAAGAACTCTGGATATGGGAAGAACGGGCGGTGAACTTCTGCTGCGACTGTGCAAGCAGATGAAAGTCGCACAAACACCGCTTCTTGTCTTCTTGTGTACTTTGTTTTATCCAGTTGGTGCTACATCGCATAATTATCATCTGTAAATAGTTTTCATTTAACACATTGATTGCTGTTAACTTTTATTCTAAGTTTTGTGATAGGAAATTTGGCTTGCAATGTAAATTGAATAAAAAACCTTCGACTTAATCACTTAAAAAATAAGTTTTTATTGAACTTTACTGACTCTTTAATGTTTATCGTTCTCAAAAGTTACAAAAAGGCATCTCGACATGAATAAATTTTGCTAGGTTCGGAGACTTCCATTGACAAGGACGCCAGCTGCTTGGACAAGAATTCAAAACGCTTCTTCTTAAAATCAATTTTAAATCAATATTTTGTGCTTTGTTTTTTGCTGACGTCCGCGTCGATAGAAGTCTCCGCTAATTTCCATCAAAAACTCCGATTTACATCCATAAATTTCTTATAAAATGGATCCGAAAAGGTTGCAGTATAAACGTTTAGATCCCGAACAATGAAAAATCTACGAACTCTGTAAACATTAAAGACATTTGATGCATTCTCAACTGTCCAATTAAAACACTCTAAATCGATCCATGGAACCTTTAAGGCTACAGCTTGTAGACAAAAAAAACTTTAACAAAAATTAAAGAATTTTTCTTATCGTAACACATTTCAGTGGAAGCATTTCAAGTAATGATAAACGTAAAATTATTAAAATTTAAACAAAGCTGAATAAATAGAGATTCAATTTAGTGCAGATAAGAGATTTTTTGTGCATTTCTTGCAAAAGACACGGTTTGATTAGTTCCAAGATTTTAAATCATCGACTGCGGTGAATCGTGATCGTGAAAGATAGACTTCAATGGGTCATTCGATGATGGCGTGATAGATGGGAAGAAGGCACGTAATTGGAGCGGTGAAACTGATATGTGATTAAGAGTGATTTTCAAATCTTCAGAAGTAATTTGCTTCGTTCAAAACTGACGTGCAAAGTTTGAAACTGATTTTCAAGCCTAAAGATCGTTAAATGTTCTTCTAGCAAAGGTGAACGACATGAAACAATGCACATTTATGTGGGAAAACTGAGAATTTGAAGTTTGTAAGGGCCTAGCCAGGCCAATTAATTTTAATCTCGACCTCATTTTGGCCTGTGATTCTGATTTGTATGAATGAGTTTCATCATGGATTGCTGAATTAATTTTGGGCGTGCGTGGGGCACTGCATGTAGGTCAATTTGTTCACGAAACTAGTTGAAGGGCACTTTATAAGTAATGAATGACCCAATTAAATAAAACATAAGTGAGGAGAAGCGGTAGAAGGGTGAAACTTAAAATTAGAACAAAGTTCGGCCGTCAAAAAGCGGCTTGCATCTGTCATTGGACGGCACGATATAAACTAAACAAATAATAAAACTTTCAATTTCTATCATAAATCTTGTCAAAGGCGAAGAGCTTTCTCGTTTTTCGTAATGGAAACTAATAATTAGCGTGTTGTCGAATAAAAATCATATCATTCGTGTTTCTTGGACGGATTGCGACGTTGCGGTGTTCAAATTAGCACATGAGATGAAGGGCGCAGGGGTTATAGAGATTCAACAGGTGTGAAAACGAGCAGATTTGCTTATTCTAATTTGGTACTATCATTGACTTAACATTCGACAGAGACTTGCAAGAATTTCTTTAAAACCAGAAACGCGACGGAAACTTAATTAACGATTACTTTACTTTGTGGGTGTGCAACGTGTAAGTCTGTGCGGTTATAAATATTTATCTTTTGATTCGGTGAGAGAGGGGATAATTTAACTATCTACGAAGAGAAATTGCATTTTCATGGACTCTTTAACTTTCTTTTTTTTGCAAAACCTGATGCTCTTAAGTTCTCAAAATCCCTTTTTCGCTGTCGATTTAATTTCACTAAACGAGACTCTCTATGTCGATAGACAGTCGATAATCTTATTGTCTTCCTTAGTAAGCGGAATATTAGAGTAATGAACACGGTGAGGTGGTGACTTTGCGTTGGGCCAACTGCGTACAATTGAATGTCGTGATAGAACGGCAAGGAACGGCACTCCCATAAAAATATATGACCTTGCCTTCGGGCAGTCATGCAATGCCGGCTTGTGATGACTACTCACAGACGCATGTCCATGCCAACCGCGGTTTTTATGGCCAACCTTGTAAACTCGTATCTACCGAACGAATTTCCGCTCCGAACCATCCCTGACCTACCTCCAACACATGCTAAGTCGCCACCCTATCCGAGCTCACCTTTCTCTTTCTTTCGTTTTCGAGAGATTCTGACATTATTTTAACTACGATCAATTGGCTTGATATGTGAAAACTTCTTCTTGTGATATTTTTTTCTGCTTACGATGCGACTAAGAAAAAACTCTTCTTCACACCTCAGTACTATGCGTGTTAATTCGAACTTTCTTTACGCTACCCTTACGATCCATGTTCGGCGAACTGTTAACGCGGAAACCTGGATTTTGGATGCCAAACTCGTCAACCACCGGTTTGGGCCGCGGCTTTTTCAGACTCGATCGCAACGGCCCGCGACTTGTCATTATCGTGGAGGTGGTTCCATCGGTCATGGTGGAACCGTTTGACACTGAAGTCATTTGTGTTGTGACTGAACCGATGCTACCAGCATATGGCTTGCCAGAAGAAGCGGTCATTGCAATTCCTTTATCTAAAATTATTCAATTTTGCACTGATCTGTTGATGCTCTGCAACATATGAACTTACTGTGATGTTCACCCTCTCGATACCCGGGGTTGTCGTACGTGATTGCTCTTGAGCCGCTGACGTCGGGCACTTGAGTGGGATCGCCTCCAGATCTCCTGGAGAACATCAAGTCGTACAGACTCAGTACACACAGAATGATGGTCAACACGACTGCCACTATAACGAGGTAGAAGGACACTCCACGCGACACCCTGAAGCCTCGCCTGTGGTCGTCTGTCTGAATGGCAAACATGCCAGCAGTCGCCAGAGTCATTATGACTGGAAAGAGAGAAGAGTTTTGACCGTTGTTGGTCATTGGAGGATATTGTCCTTTACCTCCCACTACCGCCAGTATAAGCTTCATCGACACCAGCGTGCTGTATCTCATCACGATCGACTCGCGGGAAGAAACCGCCGCGATCTGAATAACGGAAAGTATGCAGTAGATTCCCAGGGTAATCGCACTGATGACAATCGTAATTCCACTGGCGAACACGAAATGTGAAGGTCTAAAGCGCGAGACATTATCCGACGATCCGCACTTCTCGCGATTGTACGTTAGCTCCTTGCACACTTTCCACGGGCCGAAGTAGCCTCGGTCGGATCCGAAGCCACCATTTGCATCTTCAAAGTACCCCCAAATTGGCAGAAAGACAGCAGCGCAGCTCAATGCAAAACAAATAAAACTTAATGCTGTGCAACTTGCTATATATAACGAAGAAGTTGCCATTCCAGCATTTTCCAACTAACAAACACGTCGCCAATCGAGAGAAGTCAACAGTCAAAACGGAAACATTAAAATCAATTCGAATTAACAAAAACTTCAAAAAATTAGAATTTTGTATTGGAATTTAAATCTCTATAGCTACACCTTTGCCCCTTGAGACGAAAGGCGTATTTGGGAGGGAAATGAGCACGTTTGTGAAATTTTGGCACTGGAGGGCGGTGTAAAGTTGCGCAAGTCACTGGACTCGGTTTTGTATCCTGATAAAGCTGGGTTGAGTGGGTTTAAACAAGAAAATGACAAAAGCTTGAAGATTTACACCTGAAAATAGTTTTTGTCTCATTTTTTACTGCCGCTTGGCGAAATCTTAAGACGTAACGGTTATTTCTAACTTTTTTATTCTAAGCGTTATCAATGCAGTTAATGTTTGAGGTCCAGCTCTTTCCAGTCGAATGCCACCTTCTCAGTGTCTTTCGGCGGCGTCTTCTCTGACTCTAGCGGTGTCGTTGGTGCCTGTCGCGGAGTGAACACGGGCGCTACTCGTTGTTGGTCGTACAAGTTGTACAATGTGTTTGAATCGTCTCGTAAACTAGAAGATAAAATTGTCAGAAACTCCTCGCTTGAATTAAAGGTGAATTAACTTACGCTCTGTTCTTGTCTTCAGCGTAGAAAATCGACCTGACTTGCACTGCCGGAGCTTCTTCCATGTATTTACGTTGTTTGAGTGGCGGGAAGGCGCGATATATTTCGTAGAAGATCGGCACGTCGTCGGGCTTCATCGCGCCTGCCTTCAGCAGCCCTTGGATTCTACAAGTCAACGAACAATCAGAGCTGTTCAAAATACAACATCAACCTTACCTGGTGAAGATATTCCCGATTTTCTCTAAGCGACTCGTAGCCATCGTTTTTGTTTTGCTTCGACTGGTTTATGCGCTGTCAGTGATCGTAGCCGTGATGTTGAATTCTTCTTGAATACTTTCTTGGTGAACACAAAAATACATAAATTGCGTAAAATAGAACACAGGACTCATTCGAAATGGAACTCGGCAACTCGGACGACCGAGTGTACGCGGCGGAACGGATTTTAAAGAAGCGAGTTAAAAAGGTGAGTCAAGGAAGGCGGAGAAATTGCAAATAAACATTTAACAACATGTAGCTTGGATGATGCTTTGGGAGCAAATTTCTGACAATTTCGAATGTTTTTTTTATTTCAGGGGAAAGTCGAGTATCGAGTGAAATGGAAGGGCTGGAGCCAGCGACATAACACCTGGGAACCGGAAGAGAACATCCTCGACGACAGACTCATCGACATCTTTGAGAGATCTCAGCGGTACGGCGCCTCGACTCCAAAAAAACAAAACAGAAAGCGGGTTCTCGAGGAAAGCGACTCGGACGAAGACACATCGCAACCAGATGTGACCGAAAAGGAGCCGCCGATCAAGAAGGAGAAGATCAAAATAAAAGAGCTGCCGAAAAAACTCGAATCGGCGAAGAAACCCGAGAGTCACAAGAAAGAAGAAGTCTCTAGTCCAAAAATTACCGTCACAATTCCCAGTTCAAGCTTAAACAACTCGAGTACAACCCAGAAGGCGTCGCCATCAGCAGCGGCAGTCGCCCCCTTTCCAAAAATCATCATCCCAGCTGAGATCATTATAGGAGCCGACGAAGGGTCATCGAGCAGCAGTGACGATCAGCCAATCGTGTCAAAGGAGGTGCTCGGTGCGAAGCGTAAGGTTGAAGTGCTGTCCAAAGAATCTGGTAAGATTGGAGTGACCATAAAGAAAACCTCGACAACGCCAACAAAGCCGCTACCGTCGCCGAAAATAAAAACAGAAAAGAAAACTCCGCCGACATCGCTAGTGAAGGAAGAAGAACAGGATTCAACGACGACTGACTCTTCAAACTCATCAGTGACGGCTGTACCGGAGAAAAAAGAATCGTCGAAAGCTATGATACCTGAAAACACAGTCGTCGTCAAGGCGGAAGAGCCCAAAACACCGGAAAAAGCAGCGCCGTCGCCTGAAACGAAGACCAGCAGCAAGGAGAACAAGTTCACAAATCTCATGACCAACAGCAACATGAAGCTTCTGACATCACCGAAATCTGCGCACCCGAAGCTATGGCTACCTAAGGCTCAATCCACGTCGGATCAAGTCTTCATCACAGACGTCACCGTCAATCTAGAGACGGTCACCATCCGCGAGTGCAAAACAGAGCGCGGATTCTTCAAATCCCGACAGGACATGGAGAGAAACTTCACGAAGGCTCAGTGAACCCAAAGTGACAAGGAAAATTTTTGTAAATAGTTTCTCAGTTTAACTTTCAAGTTTTAGTTTTCTAAGTTAATCCTTTCGAATTTCTTAATTTATTTTCTTTTTAACTCGAGTCGACTCGATTCTAAACCTTGCTATTTAAATCTTAATTTAAGTGTCTTCTCATTCATTATTGTCAAGAAGTTCTGCGAGTGCTTGTGGACAGTGGCTTGAGAGGTAGTAATGGGTTTGGAAGGGAAAACGCCGGTGTAGATTGTGTAAAATCAAGTGCAGATTGCCAAACATCTAGTGGAGGCTGAGTGAATCCAGTGCAGAAGGAAGTGTTTACTCCATGATTCTGAGAATTTTCAAGGAAATTCTACGAAAAGTGGATTCATTTCCAAGAAATAATTTTGCGTTCTTAGAGATTTAACGCAGATTTTATTTTATTAAGCTAGGAAAACAAATATTTTCAAGCCTGAACACTCGTCCTGAACATTTTCGACCCTTGTCGGCTGCACTAGGACTGCATCTAGTGAGATTGTATCTTAAGAAACTGCGCTTCAGAGTCTCCAAGCATTTCAAAGTCCAACCACAGTTGCCGAACTCTGCTTTCCCTACCTTCTCGAAAGCTCATTAAATCAACTCTTTACTGAATTAATTTGAATTTCCACGGACACTTGTTGTACAAGATATGATAATTACATGTTTAGAACCATTAGATGCAAGCAAAATGAATAAAACTGTTTTCTTCAATCATGAATCAGGACTTTTGTGGGTTTTTCGGTGATGCAAACTCGGGATTTCTCATGATTCGAACTGGTCCATCTGAGTCAGAAGAACTTTCCAGAAGTTTTTCTCAAGAAGCATGGTCAGAAAGAAAAACAAAACACCGCCGAAGAAGGCATGCGCAGATTTTATTATCACAATCAGATGTCAAAAATAATTCGTTCGTGTGGGTGGACGAGAGAGTAAAGAGTTTTGAGAGAAATCGACACGAGCAGTCGAGCCGAGCCAGGGAGCGATTCAAGGAAATTTTCGGTTCATTAAAGTTCTCAATTGAGCTCAATTGATCGACGGCAGTGTAACTGGAGGCTACAGAGCTTGTCAAGCTACGGGAAAAGTAAAGTTTAGAAGTTTTCACTAAGAATTTACATCGAGTGTTCATCGATTTTGAGTCGACCAAGAGAAAAAAGTCTTCAAAATGTTGAGAACAGTGATTAAGAGCAGCCAAACGCTCGGTAAAAACGGAGACTAAACGCAACAGCTGAGAAAACCATCTAAAAGTGATAAATTTTTTATAGCTTTCGAGTCGCGATGCCTGTACAGCTCGTATGTCAAGATGGAACCTTGTGCACCGTGTGTCAAGACCGAGGTGCCCGGGCCAAAATCAAAGGCACTGCTGAAGAGCCTCAACGAACTTCAAGTAAGCGAGACTCGGTCGTTGGGTCAATTGTCTTAATAGATTGATTTTTTATGGCTTTGTTTATCGCTGCCTGTGTGTGGATGTGAACTTGAAGCCGTTTATCGTTCATTTAAACTCCGAAAAGCGTCACGATTAGATTACAGATGCATGAAAGAGGCACCGATAAACCGCTACTTGATTCCTATGTGCGCAACGGCCATCGACTGCTTCACAAAATTGTCTTTTCGATCGATTCTGATGCATTTTTTCATTGCAGCAAGCGAACTCTGTTCAGCTTTTCGGCGATTATGACAGAAGCATTGGCAACTACTTGTTCGACGTTGACGGGAATCAGTTGCTGGGTAAACAAGCCGACAATGTTGCAATCCATGCGCAATCCATATCAATTTAATTCCTTTTTAGATATTTACACTCAGATCTCGAGCATGCCACTCGGATACAATCACCCAGACATGCTGAGCGTCTTTAAATGTGAATCGAACTTGAAGACTTTGATCAACCGGCCGGCACTTGGCGTGTTCCCAGGCCAGGACTGGCCGGACCAGTTGCGCAACACTTTGATTTCCGTTGCACCGAAAGGCCTGCCGTGCATCATGACGATGATGTGCGGATCATGCAGTGTCGAAAACGCTTTCAAGGCAATGTTCTTGTGGTATCGTAACACTCAGCGTGGCGAAAACGTCAGTTTCACTGAAGAAGAAAAGTCGAGTTGTATGATTAACCAGCCACCAGGCGCACCCAAACTCGCGATTCTTTCCTTCCACGGTGGTTTCCACGGCCGCACGATCGGCGCTTTGTCAGCTACTCATTCCAAATACATCCACAAGATCGATGTGCCCTCGATGGACTGGCCAATCGCCCGCTTCCCCATGTACACGTACCCGTTGGAAGAACACTGCAGCGAGAACAAAGCCGAAGACCAGCGCAGTCTGGCTGAAGTCGACAGTCTCATCGACGCGTGGTGCAAGAAGGGTCATCCAGTGGCTGGGATCATCGTCGAGCCAATCCAGTCTGAAGGTGGTGACAACGAAGGATCGCCTGAATTCTTCCAGGGATTGCAAGCTTTAGCTCGTTGCAAGGGCGTCGCTTTGTGCATTGATGAAGTTCAAACCGGAGGTGGTCCGACTGGAAAATTCTGGTGCCACGAACACTTCAACCTTGATGGCCCACCCGATATAGTCACTTTCTCGAAGAAAATGCAACTCGGTGGATTTTATCACTCGCTTGAGTTCAGACCACAACAGGAATACCGCATTTTCAACACTTGGTGCGGAGATCCCGGCAAATTGCTGCTGCTCGAAGCCATCGTCAAGACCATCAAGCGCGACAACCTTCTCGACAACGTCAACCGAACTGGGCACGTTTTGAAGCAAGGTCTGCTTGCGCTGCAGAAAGAATTCCCGTGCATCTTGAACTCAACACGAGGTCGCGGAACTTTCCTGGCCATCAACGCTAAAGACGGCAAGACCAGAGATTTGATCGTCGCACGTTTGAAGCAAAAAGGTGTTCAGTCGGGTGGATGCGGAGAAGTAAATTCTATTGAAATAATTGCAAAACATCTCAGTAACAACTTTCTTTCCATTTCAGATGTCACTCAGATTCCGCCCAGCCTTGATCTTTGAGGAGAAGCACGCCTGCTTGTTCCTCGGCATCTTCCGCTCCGTCTTGAAAGAGCTGTAAACTGCTCAAAGGCATCAGTCATAAGCTTTATCGTAAAGTATTGTTTTCCAAATCCAAATTGGCGAGAAAACGGAACTCACGGTTTGCATTTATAGTCTTCCAAAAAGAGAAACAATCTAAATTAATGATCAGTCACAAATTTATGTTGAATGTTAACCACTTGCAATAGCAGACATAGCACAATAAAATTGATGAAGTAAACTTGAAGTTTTTCCTTGGTTTCAAAGAGCATTTCATTGCTTGAATTCATAGAATCGACAACATTTAAATTATTTTTTGTTCATCTCCAAATGAATTTTCTTTATTTTTTACCAGGAATTCTCCACAGTTGCTGGATGTCTTCCATTCCTACTTATATTCTTAGAAAAAAGTTTCCATTAAATAGCAAAACGAGACTTGGAAAAAAAGAATTTAATTATAAAAATGCGTGTGGATGGAAGTCGGGAAACATTGTAGCTAGTGTGGTGTGCATTCAGCGTGATCGCTCTTCAATTCCCATCCATCAATTTTGCAAGTAATTTAATTGTAAAGATCATCGTCGCCATTGTTGTCTGCGCTGGGTGGCTGACTGCCTGCGCCTGGATTTGAGGATGCGGGTCCTTGTCCTGGGAATTTGAAGTTGTTTCCGAAGCCACGCGACTGCTGCAAGGTCTGAGCGAACATTTCGTACTTGCGGATGTCGTTGTCGGACACTGAACGACGAGCGAACTTCATTGCCTCTTCGAAGTGAGCTTTTGTGATTTCTGGGACGGGATCTTCTTCGTCCATCTGAAGAGAAGGTTTTTAATTAAGAAACTATCAAAAACTGATGTTGACGATTAACTCACATCCATAGCAGAGTTTGCAGTTTCAGCGCGTTGCTTCTCACGGCGAATTTCACTCTCGATGCACTGACGAATGGCAAGCTTGCAAGCTCGTTGACAGATCTCGGTCAAATCAGCACCAGAGAAACCTAGGAAATTGAAATCAATTAGCGATGAACATCGAAACGAAGTCATGACAACAAACCTTGCGTGACTTTAGCGATGTAGGCCAAGTCGACTTCGGGTGCGATTGGGCTCTTGCGCAAGTTAGCCTTGAAGATAGCGACGCGGGACAATTCATCGGGCAGTGGAATATAAATAAGCTGATCTAAGCGACCGGGACGCAAGATTGCCGGATCAATGATGTCTGGACGATTCGTTGCTCCGATGATGAAAACGTTCTTCTTTGCACCCATGCCGTCCATTTCAGTAAGAATCTGATTGATGACACGGTCAGCGGCACCGCCGGCGTCTCCAACATTTCCTCCACGGGACTTGGCAATACTGTCCAACTCGTCAAAGAACAAAACGCAAGGAGATGCCGCACGTGCCTTGTCGAAGATGTCGCGAACGTTGGCTTCGGATTCACCGAACCACATGGTCAACAGTTCCGGACCCTTGACCGAGATGAAGTTGGCCTGGCACTCGTTGGCGATGGCCTTGGCGAGCAAAGTCTTACCGCAACCGGGCTAGAAAGAGAAGAAAATTTAGACTTTGACCCAACTCAAGTAGGCGTAACACTTACTGGGCCGTAGAACAAAACACCGCGAGATGGCTGCATGCCGAACTTCAAGAACTTGTCTGGATGCTCCACTGGATACTGAACCAGTTCTTGCAATTCTCGCTTGACGTTCTGCAAGCCACCGATGTCGGTCCAGGTGGTAGTAGGAACTTCGACGATAGTTTCACGGAGAGCTGATGGACTGGACTTAGTCATAGCATAGCGGAAGTTCTCCATCGAGACAGCCAACGAGTTCAACACATCAGCGTCGATCTGATCGTCTTCCAAATCGATCAAGTCCATCTTCTCACGAATCTGTTGGAGAGCTGCTTCCGAGCACAACGATGCCAGATCGGCACCGACGTGACCGTGCGATTCGGCAGCGATTTGTTCGAGATCAACATCATCGGCCAGTTTCATGTTCTTTGTGTGAATGCGCAAAACTTCCAAGCGTCCGGTTGCATCTGGAATGCCGATGTCGATTTCACGATCGAAACGTCCGAAGCGACGCAAGGCCGGGTCAATGCTGTTGGGGCGATTAGTAGCGGCCATGACAATGACGTGCGAGCTTTTCTTCATGCCGTCCATGAGTGTCAAGAGCTGAGAGACGATACGACGTTCGACTTCACCGTGAGTCTTCTCTCGCTTTGGAGCGATTGCATCGATTTCGTCGATGAAGATGATGGCAGGCGAGTTCTTGTCAGCCTCTTCGAATGCCTTACGCAAGTTCGACTCGGATTCACCAGCCAACTTTGACATGATTTCGGGTCCGTTGATCAGGAAGAAGAAAGCTCCGGTCTCGTTGGCGACCGCGCGAGCAATCAAAGTCTTTCCAGTTCCGGGCTACAAAGAGAAGAAAATTTAGACTTTGACCCAACTTAAGTAGGCGCAACACTTACTGGTCCGTACAACAAGATTCCACGAGGTGGCTTAACACCAATTGCCTTGAAGAGCGATGGATGACGCAACGGCAATTCAACCATTTCTTTAATCTGGGCCAGCTGCTTGCGGCAGCCTCCAATGTCGTCATAACCAACAGCATTCAATGCTTCTTCTTCTTCCTGAGAAATAACATGAAAATAAGACCCGGTTCAATGAACTTTGATAAGGGCGACTTACTTCACGCTTGATCGGGTCACCTTCGCAATGGATGACGGTGTCTGGAGCCACAATGCAGTATGGTTCCGGCTCAGTTCCAACGACTTTGAATTCGACGGCTCTCATGCCCCCGCGGACAATGAAGGTGTCGTCCTTGTGGATTGGTCGGTAAGCCTCCAAGAAATACGGCTTCAAGTAAACATCGAAGAGGTTTCTAGAAGAATCATGAAATTAAGCAATGACTCATCAATTTCACGAGAAAAAATCTTTTCTTACCCGGTGAGTCCTTCAACGGTGTCGTCGATGGGCAGGATGTGGATTCGCTTGCCGTATTTGACATCGGGGCACGACTGGATCGAGACGACGTCCGAGAGGCGGACACGCAAGTTGTTCCGGACAACGCGATTCATGCGAATTTTCTCGTTGGCGCAGGTTTCGTCGGAAAGAACAATGCAAACGGTCTCCTTGCGACGTTTTCCCTTCAAGAGCACTGTGTCTCCTCTGAACAACTGCAATTCGTCCATTTTGGCTTGCGACAGACAGACGATCGAGTTATCGTCGTTTGTGGCATCGTCGACGATGAGACGGTTTGGGCGATCCTTACGCTTCAAGATTGCAGTTGCTAAGTCATCGTTTCTGTTTGGAAAATGAGACCGATCAGAATTACCCAATTTCGCGGAAGTGTCGAAAATCGAGTGAAATCCACTCGCTCTCGGGCGTTATGCTTACTTGGAGTCAGCCATCGCTTTTGCTTATCAGTTCTTCTCGAATTTCAATTGAATACCTGGTAAATGAACGATTTCTGTTATAAATTACGTGTAAGCAGCAGAAGTGACTTGACAGAAATTTAGAATGACGCAGAAAAGTCAAAGGGACTGTGACTAGGCACTCACCAGAATTTATTCTTCGGAAGAATTACAGTTTGCTTTGTTCGAAGTAGAGTTATCTTTGATTTTACAAGACTTACGATGGATTTTCCTTCGCGCACGTTCAACTCAAGATGCCCTGATTATTCCAGCCGGTTTCCAGATCTCTAGACGGTTGGTTTATGTGACTGTTAGTACCGAGATGTTCCGAGTTCAACTTTAGCGATTAAAGACAAAGACGAAAGATGCGATGAGGTGACCTGGCCCTCGGAGAGAAGCGGGTTTGAAGGGACTGGTAACGGTTTTGAATCTTAAAATTTTACAGTTGAGATTTGTTAACAAAGTTCAAGTTCCATGTGTCGTGACTTTTGTTTTATTGATTATCAATGTTTTTCATGTAAATTTTGATTTTCTATCTAAGCCAACATATTGTCTGATTATGTAGCTTCAAATATAAATTGATAAGTAGGAAGAGACATAGCAGTCGAAGACTTTTAGATTCGGATCAAAGAACTCCCTGAAATTAGTCAATAAAATTAGCAAAAACTAATTAATAAATTGAGTAACTATATTGGCTGTGTTAACACAATCCACACCCATCAACACACAATCTACGGCAGCGATCAATATTTACCCAAGCTTTATCATCACAGAATGAGAAGAAAGAGAGAAATGCGGGCTCCCATTTTAAAAACTAATTGATTTAATAATTTACACGCACGCAATAACCACTAAAGACTTGCCTTGACTCAAACAATGAAAAGCAACAACAAACAACTCCTGAAAGCTCCCACCAAAACGTTTCTCATTCACAACACGCATCGAAGCTTTTCATTCAAAACTTTTTCTCCATGGCAACGCAACCACGTTGTGTCGGATTTCCCAACGGCAAACACATGGCAGAAGCAACAGTGGGGCGGAGAAAAGCGGTCAGCTGTTCAACTGTTGCGCCTCACGCGGCTGAAAGCACATGTAAAAAGCACATTTTAGTACAATTTGTTTGACCTGCGCACTGACGGTGTGGAGCTTTGAGCATGGCGAGAAAGCTCCATCAATTTCATCGATTTTTCACAAAACGGGAAAATTTTCCATATTTTGTTCTAAATTTTTACAACAAGCAGAAAATCTGGTTTTTGTGGAAATTTAATCGCATTTCAGTTAGTTATGCGTTTTCAAAAGTCTATAATAGCTCAATAACATAGAATAAATAGGAAAAAATGTGTAACTTGAAGTTATTTTTGATAATTCTCGTGTACATCGTTCAATCGCAATTAATCGGTGCTGCAGATGAGCCCAAAGTCATCAAATATTCCACGTAAGCCCGTTTTGACGTTGCAGTTAACGTTTTTCTCACGTCTTTAACTGTTTTCAGGGCTCAGCAATGGGCGGAAAAGTTCGGAATCGAGTTGTGGAATCTGGGTAAGGACTTGACACGTTTTTCAACATCCAGGACGACACTCATCGATTTATTTCAGGCGACTACATAACCAGACGTAAGGACGTGATGGAAAGCTTTAAGAACACGCAGATTGTGCAACGCACCGGCTCAAAGATCGTCGAAGACATCTCGAAGGAGATTAAGTTCATGATGGACGCCAGAATCAGTGCCATTCGGCGTGTCGTCGATACTGCTCAAGAAATAGGTGCACGCGCGGCCGCATCCGAAGAAATCGTGGAGAAAAACTTCACTTACTACAATTCTAAAGAAATGGTCGAGCCGAGCGAGATCCCTGCGACGGAATCGCCGAACTTCATGGACAGCGATGAAGTGGGTGACAAAATGGAAATGCCCAAGCCCGTCATCTACCTGACAGAGAGCGAGAAATTTGGCGATTACGTAAACTTGACCGTCAGCTCCGTTCACGTGCCAGCGAACGTCTATGACCGCGCCAAAGAAACGATCAAGGCGATCAAGTGGTCGGAAGAACTGGACAGCATCTTCGACAGCAATTACAAGCGCGATCAGTCACTGTTCTGGCAGTACTTTTGCAGCTCGTCGGGATTCCTGCGGCAGTTCCCAGCCACCAAGTGGAAAATGGATCCAGTCGACCTGTACGACTGTCGGCTGCGATCGTGGTACATTCAGGCGGCAAACAGCCCCAAAGACATTGTTATCATGATCGATAACTCTGGCTCTATGACCGGACAGCGAAGGGATGTTGCAAGACATGTGGTTGAAAGTATTCTCGATACTTTGACCTCAAATGATTTTGTTAACATTTTTACGTTTTCGGACGAGTTGAGGGAGGTTGTCGAATGCTTTGGCGATACACTTGTGCAGGCGAACATGGCAAACGTTCGAGAACTGAAACTCGCCCTTCATAACATTGAGACTTCGGAGTTGGCGAACTTTACCGCGGCGTTTAACCGTGCGTTTGAGCTTTTGGAGCGATATCGAACTGATCGCACCGGTGCCTGCTGCAACCAAGCAATTATGCTCGTGTCTGACGGGCTGCCGTACCCAATCGACGAAGTTTTCGAAACATGGAACTGGCAGGACAAGCCGTACATCCCCGTTCGAGTGTTTTCGTACTTGATTGGACGTGAAGTGGCTGACATAACCGACATAAAGAAGATAGCGTGCGATAATCAAGGCTATTACGTGCATCTGAGTACGTTTGCTGAAGTTCGCGAAGAAGTGATTCAATACATTCCCGTCATGGCACGGCCGCTCGTGCTGAACCAGACACATCCAGTTGTTTTCTCGCAACTTTATGCTGACGTTATCGTAAGTTTTATGAAGAATGTTCAAGATGAACTTGGATAATTATTTACAAACTTGAATAATTATCTAAACATTTTAATGAAATTCGATGAATTTGGCTGAAAATCTATGCTTTAAGGACCCAACAATGACTGACTATGAATGGGAATGCCGTGAACGGGCGAAACAACGCGAACGGTTCATGGTGTACAGGAAGAATCGCAGTTTTATGAATCTCCCTGAAGATCCGTCCAATCTGGGATACGATTTCATTGAAGACGACGACAATGAACGAACCAAGAAGTTCAACTTCATGACGACAGTTTCCATTCCGGTTTATGACAAGCGAGAGAACGCGGTGAGTTGAACGATGATTTTCTTCAAGATTTGTGCGAATCTGTCTTGAAAGTTCAATTAAACTTTCATGACCTTGCACATCTCTTCCTTAAACTTGTAAAAAGAAAAGTAAAATTTTATAAAACAAACTTGAAAATAATTATAAATTAAACTTGATTACAATTAAGAGAATAAGGAATTTCAATTTAAGAAGCAAACGATGAACTGGAATAATGACAAACTGTAAATAATTTTATAGAACTTCACAGAACAAATTTTCATAAGTGAAAACAACTGGATTACGGTTACTCGTGAGGTATCGTTGAAGGAGAAGTGCAAATTTTAATGAAAAACTTCGTAGATGAAAATCAAAACCGTTTTGTACTTAGCTAGGCTAAAAATAGGCATCAAGTGCTAGAAACCGCCAGTTCAAGGAGTAATTTTAAAATAGAAACAGCAAAGAAAGAAATTTGAATTTTAACAGGCAACAACTGATAGTCGGTTGGACATGCAGGCCTTAGACAAGAAGTAATTTTTTGAGGCCATAGGCTAGAAAAATAATGTGAACATGTATCGATGGGATAATTTTAACAAAATAGCTCGTAGAATGAGTCGTAGGGACGTCTGGCATAACACGGACGTTAGAAGAAAGAAAAAAATTCAATGTTTGACATGCAAAAACATGTCGAAGACAAGAAATTTCCATGTTATGCTGAAGAATCCATTAGACTAGATAGAAAACATTTGATTATAGCCACTCTTTGATGGGCAATGTAACACATTTAGTTGAAACTTGAGAAGTTTTGAGTGAAACTTCTTATGTCATCGGACGCTGACTTCACTTTTCTGTTCTCGTCACTTTCCCAATTTTAGACTCGGATTGCAAACTTACTCGGCGTTGCTGGAGCTGACATTCCAGTGAATGACATCAAGAAGCTGATGCAACCTTTCCTGGTGAGAAAATTTAAATTGAATCCATGACACGATCAATCAATTTTAACTTTTTTCAGTTGGGTGTTGGTGGATACGCTTTCATTGTCGACAACAACGGCTTCATTTTAATCCATCCCGATTTCCGACCAGTCGTAAGTGTTTTCTTAACTTCACCTCTCAAGGATCAATCGTAAAATTGCACAACTTTCAGTTTTACAAAGACATCTTGAAGCCGGCGTACAACTCAGTCGACATGATTGAAATTGAGTTGATCGATGATGACAATGAACCGCGGGAATTTAACACGCTTCTCCTTCAAGTGAGTGAACTTTTGACGGCTTTGTTTGCTAAATTGAAGCAATTTTATTTTTTATCAGCTGCGCGAGTCCATCATCAATCAATCCACAGGAAGTAAAGTTGTTTATCAGAAATATCACTTTGATCGAATGGTAAATTATGCGCTTCTTAATGCTATTTCAAAAGCTAATCTCTTGGAAACTGTTCATAGCGACGAGCATCGCGAATGAGACGCTACTTCTACTGGACAGAGATTAAAGACACGCCATTCACACTGGTCGTCACTCACCCAGAGCTTTATGGACAATACCGGCTGCAGACGCGCAGCGAAGAAGAAATTCACCGCGTTAATGCGAAAGGCACAAACGTGTTGAACTTTTTCAGTGGTTCGAACTGGAAAATCCATCCCGATTGGTGAGTTAGAACAGAAATTAAAGTTTAATGGAGACGTGTTAAAGTCTGTCGAGTGCACTTTTGAGTTAAAAACTTGCATAATTTTGAGTTAAAAATTCGATTAGTTTTGAAGTTTGTCAATTACTAACTGGACCTTCTCCGTTGACAGGTTGTATTGCAAACACAGCAATGACACATACTCATCGCCTGAAGCTGAATTGCTATATTTCTTAGAGCGTATGAGACAACCGGGATGGAGATGGCCACTGAATCGAAGTCCGCCGCCACCCGAACATGTGAACATCTATAGTAAGCACAAATTTACTTGCTTCTAAGCTTGAACATGATTAAAACTTCCAATTTCAGCTAATAACACGTCAGGAAAATTTCTATCTGATAAGGATTCTTATTATTGCGATAGTAAGTTTTATAAACCAACTTACCAACTTCCTTTACTAAAAACATTTTAAAAATTGCAGGAAATTTAGTGCAGTCATTAGTATACGATGCAAAAATCACCGAGTGGTACTCGAAAAATACCAGCGCGGGTCTAACTGAAAAAGGGCAAGTATCTAACCATCCCAGACACTTACTTGTCTCTGTAAACTTTCTTTCTATGCACTAAACTCTTTGCAAAAGAACGTGAAAGCCTCCAAGGAACGATTTTTTCTTATCACCACTTGCACTTGTTGATTTCATTATTTCGAAGTGTTTTCTTCTTTTTGTGACATTTTTTATGATTCACTAGAAATAGTCCCCTAGCTCTCTTGATTGGTAAACTGCCAAGGTAAATGCATTAGCTTGCCACTCCTATGACGGTTCAAACTGAAAGCACGGAAATACTCTTATGCCATGGAGAAGACTTTGCCGAGAGTGGTTCTAAGACAAGATTTTTCGATAATTGTAGGAACGAATTCAAGCAGAGGTTCGGCGTCAGTGTCTCTTTCGTGGCTACGCACAGCGGACTGCTGAGATGGCTGGATCACAGCACAATAAACGAAGACATTAAGCCAGAGTAAGATAAAATCGAGAAGAATTTACACTCAATCAAACGGTCGATCAATTTCAGGAACGAATTCAGCGAGACCAACCGGAAAGCAATCGACGAGATTTGGTACAAGCGGGCAGTTGAACAACATTTTATCGAACCCAACAGTTTCGTGTACGCCGTACCGTTCGATGCCGCTAATCGCAACGACACTTTAGTCACGGGTAGTCACGCTGTGTTCCACAAAGAGAACAGCAAGTCTGCACCAGCCGCAGTCGTTGGCTTTCAATTTCAACACTCGGCGATGTACACGCTGTTCAGAAATATTACCGGCAATTGTGCCGACTCTTCGTGCATGAACTGTGGATCTGACGACTTTGAGTGCTTTGTGTTGGACGACAATGGATACGTCATTGTGTCGCCAGAAATGTCAGACACTGGCAAGTTTTTCGGCGAAGTTCGCGGGTTCCTGATGCATCATTTGGTGGCGGAAAGAGTTTACAAGCAGATCGTCATCTACGACTACCAAGCCATATGCTTTGTTGGCAAAGATGCGTTCAACATTGCAAGCAAGATTTTGACGGTAGGTTTTTTCACAATTTTCATTGATTGATTGATTGCCATTTTGACCAATCAATCAATGAAATAAATAAACCTTTGATTGATTGATCGATCTGACTTTATTTGCTACAGCCTTTCAAGTACATCTGGGAACTAATCCAAATCATATCGAAGCAAGTTGTGTGGTTGTTCCTTAGTGTTCTGCTAGAAAACACAAACGCCTATGGATCTTATTCCTATGGAAGTGAACCATGTAAGTTTATTCAAGGCCATTGAATTCCCAAGTTTTGATTTCATTTCTTGAATAGTTTCATATGAAACCGACTACAGTCCCGATCCTACCGAGCGCAATGACATGCCAGCTGCGAAGAACAAAGAACAAGAGTTTGATAAGCGCGTTTTGATCAACCGCACTAGACCGGAACGCTGCGACAAGATCATCACTCTTTATCAGCTGTGGCGACCGAAGGAAAAGGAAAAGTCGGCGTTCGACTCGCCCATGAGTAGCAGTTGTGATAGACCGTTCATCGCTATGCCGATTCCATCAAGCAACATGATTTTGATCGTGGCGTCGACTCTTTGCAGCGTAGAAAATCCAATTCCGTTTTATAATCAGCCGGTCGAGAAACATTACAACGCGTCATCTCTGCAGTGCTACAGACTTAAAAGTTTCCCTTCATATCGTCGCCAACTCAAGCACTGCTTCAACAAGCATCTAAACGAAAGTCAAATAGAGCTTTGCGGCAAAGCGAACAAATTTTATATCAGTTTTTATATTCTTAGTCTAACGGCAATTGTTATTGTTAGAAATTTTATCTGAATTCATTACGACTATTCTTGATTTTCCAGAGTTTTATTGCGCCTTTTTGAATTATTATAAAGTTCCACGACTCTCCCTTAGTCTCCGCAACAACCCGTGGAAGATCAGAATGCTTT
>JPYR01000031.1:173859-190430 GCA_000775305.1 Belgica antarctica
ACTTTAGCCTAAAAGTGAAAGGTTCGAGACACGCAACGCTTTTTATTCGCGTTTAACGATTTTTCAGTCTCGACAAGAACCGATAAAAGTTTTATTAAACTTGATTGGGTAACCAAAGAAAATCTATTTTAAACTTCATTGGCAAGATCAAATCGTGGCGTTTCGCGAAAGGAAATTATGAAATTGCATGGAAAATTTGTTTAAAAATGCAAATTTGATTTTTGTAGTTTGTTTTCGTCATTAAAGTTGTTGCGTTTTATCATCAAATCATTTTTTTAATACACAAAGAAAGCACCGCGGCTGTATGAGACTGGCTCGATAAGCAATTCTGCTATAATTGCAAAAAGCTTATCTACATAAGTTGCTGGAGTTTCGCATGACTCACAAATTCCCTTTAAAAATCGCTTCATTTACAGTCACTGGTCCCAATTTCTTCTTATCTTATCAGTTAAACTTGTCATAAAAAGGAGAGAAAGGTTATAGTTTCACTTTTATTGTGAGACATTGTTGACAATAGTTTCGAAATTTGAGACCGAGAGCATCAACTGTGCCGAATAAACAGCCGGGTTTCCTTTGTTTGGAGGTTTCAGTTTCATTTCGTCATCTGGAGAAGTGACACGAGCCCGTAGAGTTCAGTTTAGGGCAATGATTTGTGTGTTTTTAGTTTAGTTTGTGCAGTTGAGCTTGTTCTAGTGAAGAAACTACTTAGTGGATAAGTCTTCTACTTAGTGGTAAGTTTGAACGTAGAAACGACAGTGCAGAACAACAGTGAACGCGGGATTGTGAGTGAATAAAAGTGAAAAACAGTTGATTGTGAAAACAGAAAGCCACAAGCTGATAACAGCATCTCAAAAAACACGATCTTATCACCTTAACAACACAAATCTACACGATAAGCCGAAATGCAGTGTGATTTTCACAAAAAAATTACAATTATATCTGTTTCATTCATAGAAAGACACCAACCGACACCTCAACCGGAATAAAAAAAGCCAAGACATGGGTCCGGACTTTGCAAAACTTGTTGCAGTTTTCGTTCTTGGGCTTGGATCCCTTTTTATGGGAATGTTGCCAGCTGCACTAAACAATTACAGCCTCCGACAAAACCAGTTGCTTCAGACAGTCTTGCTTTGCTTCGGTGCTGGAATTTTATTGGCAACATCGCTCGTACACATGTTGCCCGAGGTAATTACTATAAAATCGGTGTCAGTGCTTTGCCTTATTTCTTTGCTTTTGCAACAGGTCCGGGAAGATTTAGGAGGTGGTCTGGCAGAGGTTGTGTTCTGCGTTGGCTTTCTCATTGTCTACTTAGCAGACGAGATTTTGCATTTCTGTTGTGGCGAAGCGATTCACGTTGAACATGCACATGCAGAATCTCAACCGATTATGCAAGCCCATCATCAGCACAGCCACGCAACGTACGGCGCAACAATTATACACAACAACTCCAACGACGTCCCCGGATCTTTGTCGTGTGAAGACCACCAGAATCATCACGATGTTGAAGATGAAACCATCAACGCTAGAATTTGTCACACAAACCACCATGAACCGTGCAGGCAAACGCTTGCAGGAATTATTGGAATGTTGACCGCGCTTTCCATTCACTCGCTACTCGAAGGACTTACAATTGGCATCCAAGACACCACGCCCAAGGTGATGATCCTATTCACCGCCGTCGTTTCCCACAAACTTGTCGTCGCCTTCTGTTTGGGCGTTGAACTGACAGCAAGTCAAGGATCAAGGTTCAAGCATCACCTGCTGGCAATCTCCGTTTTCTCGATCGGAAGTGTTTTAGGAATTTTACTCGGCATGGGACTTGTTGACCTTAGCAGCGTCAGCAACTCCAAGTTTTTACCAATTCTTCAAGGCATCGCTGGTGGAACATTGCTCTACGTAACTTTGTGTGAAGTTTTGCCTCGAGAAAAGGCACGCTGGCATCAGAACCAAGTCAGCAAGACCGCTGGATTGTCGCAGTTCTTCGCATTTACAGCCGGATTTGCAGTTATGACTTTAATGAACATGTACATTACAGAAAGTGAATGAGATTTAATGTTGAATTAATTTAAAACTTTTAAGTTTTCAATGTAAAACATTTCTCATCCATAACATTGAAAACTTAAAAGTTTAACATTAATTCAACATTATTATCAAGTTTTAAAAAATGTTCAAACTTCTTTATGAAAAGAATAAGATTTAATTTTATGATTTTCAAGCTGACGATGTTTTGTATCTGAAACTATTCTGAGGACCTGAAAATAAAACAAGGATTTTGACTCCTTACTTAATAATTTTTGTTTCAGTAAACTTTGAAAAAAGTTGCAGTAAGCTTTGAAATTTTGTATCAGAAAACTTGGAAAATAATTTTAGAAAGTTAGAAAATTTAGGTTCGCCACCAGGAAAATTTCAAAGTTCACTTAAAAATGTCACAAATCGTCAAAACCATCAAGCACTTCCAGCGAACGTTCCTGTCATCATCTTTAAGCACTTACAACGAGAATTTCGGGAAGCTGAAGCAGCAGATTCAACACAACAAGATGCCCTTGTTTGTCCGAGCCGGAGCTTCAGAGCAAACGTTGTTCAACATCTTTGGAATCTATTTGCCTTGTGGGATTGGAGTGGCAGTTTTAATCAGCGGTCTGTTGGTTCAGCTGCGGTCGAAGAAAGTCCAAGCAGAAGAATTCAATCCTTCGAGAACTTAAATGCAGGCAAAAGTGGATCAAGGAAGGCCGAATAGAATCAAAAATAGAAAAGAAGTCGGACGAAGACAAATGTTGAAAAGGAAATAAAGAAATTTAAAAAAAAATTAACTTCCGGCTAGTTACGCAGTCTCCAGCTTTACAAATGACATTTAAAGAATTTCGCTTTCCAACTGTCATGAAACCTTCAATCATTGCTAAACATCAAGTCATTTTTTTAAGAAACCTAAGCAAACATTTTCCTTTGAAACTTCAAATTTTTCTTTCCAACTTCAGTTGGCTTTTCACATTTTTCGACGACATTTAAAAAATACTCATTCTCTAAAATGTCACGAATCGTACAAGTCTTGCGGGCTAGTCCCAGCAAAAGTTTCGTGTCTCGATTCTCGACAACAAGCAACGTTCTCAACGACGAGTGTCACGAGGGCTACAAGAAGTTCAAGTTGAAGCAACAGCACTTCCAGCAGCTAGACAACAAGCCAATTTTCCTGAAAGGTGGACCAATAGACAAGGCTTTGTTCATAACGACAATTGCACTGTGCGGCGTTGGACTCTTGACCGCCTTTGGTTTCATCTACACCAGCGCATTTCCGGTGAAGCCAGTCTTCGTGCCTGCGCCTGTGATTGAAGAAGAAGAACCGGAAGTCATTGAAGATTCTTTTCTCGCAAAGATTTGGCACTTTATTCATTTTTGGTCATAAATTAAAAGTCAATAAATAAAATCAAACGTCAAACTTCAGTTTTTTCGCTAGTCTTTTGATTTCGTTGTCTAACGTCTTGTCAAACACAACGCAAAGGAACTTCTGCTTTGCTGAACAATCAGCTCCCGTGTATCCGTAGTTAAACAGCGTTGGGTTGTACGACAGACGCAAGCACCGACCGTCACCGAAAATTTCCGGAAATTCGCTCGACAAAGTCGTTTCATTCTTGTTTGATCCATTAAGCACCTTCACCGGCACTTTATTGATTGCTTCGGATTTGTTTGTAAACGAAGTAAGATTCGTGTTGGGATTGACAGGCTTGGCTGATGTCGCCCAAATCCACAAAAGCCCTACAGAAAAGAAAGTTACTCAAAGTTCAATGATGATGAAAGCAGTTTGTGGGTCACCTGGATTTAAGCCGCCGATCCAAAAATCGTGCCCGCGATGACCCTGGTTGCTTAAAATGAAGCCAGCGATGTCGCGGAACTTCTCGACACTGTCAAACTCAGCTAAACTTGCACCAAGGGACTTGCACTTGCCAGCTGCCGTCTTCCAGTCCATTCGCTCGGAACTTCCGATGAAGAAACAGTTTTCGCCGATTTTCGTGAAATTTTTAGGACACGGTTCTGCCTCGGGCTTTTGATTGTTGCCAGCCATCAGATAGTAAACGAGTTGTTCAGTTCTCTTTAGTCGCTTCTCCATGTAATCGACTCGATACACGAGTTTCTCGATAGCGCCAAGCAGGTACAAATCTGTTTCTGAAACTTCTCGTGGTGAATTGAACTGCCGTTGAGCTGGGAAGTTCATCGGTTGCTGGTTCTGGAACTGTTGTTGTTGTTGCTGGAACGTTGGTGGTGTGATGCTTGACAAAACTTTTGGGTCGTGCGGGTTTCTAAATGACGGTTCGATCTCCATTCCTTCGCCAACTCTTCTCGTCAAGTAATTTTCTGAAGTTGGAATATACTTTGAATATGACTGCGGCTGCTGCTGCTGGTTGGCTTGGAAGGGTTGCGATGGTGCAGACACTACGTTCAAGTACTGCTGCGTGTTGGGAAGCTGTTGGCTTGCTTTGAACTGCGGTGCCTGAACGGTTTGAATGATTCGCGCAGTTCGTCCACGTGCAGGTATGTTTCTACAAGCGCAGATAAATGAACAGATCAATACGAGATTGAGTCACAATTCGTCATCCGTAACGAAAGAAAGTTTCAAAACCATGGATTTTCCCATTCGCGTAACTGTCAGTTTCACTTTTTGACGAGGTAATTTTTGTTTAAAGACGACTTACTTGTTGTTAATTGTCCATTCTTCAAGTAAGCTACTCCAAAGTCCGTCTTCAAACGGCTCGGTCCACTCCGCTGGCGTCAGATTATCACGTTTTGTCACGTTTTTAAGTTCATTTTGTTTGTAAATTCCACACACACTTGATAATAGGACGGAAATCGTCACCAGAACTGCTTTGAGATGCATCACTGAACTACTTTGTACATATCCTGTTCGAATAAAATTTAACCGATCTATCCGTGTTCACAGTCGTCAAGCGAATGAAGTTAATTTCTCTCAAAAAATTGGCGAAGCATTTACGTGCAGCGGCAGAAAAGAGTTTAACAGTGAGACTCTGAAGTGAAAGAGAAGAGACCACCAACACTTAATGTTTACCAACTTTCTTTTACACACGTTCAATTATAACGAAACTCTTGGGTTGCTTGAATGGTGTTGATGTTCCGATGCCGTCCTGGAAATGAAGCACTGAATTGAAATTCAAACAGTTTTATAACATAAGAAAAACTTTAATAAAACTTTAATAAAACTTTTTTGAAAATATTTTAGAATCCAATTATCTTAAAATTTCAGATTTTTTTTTTCATCTCAGAACTTTTGTTCCTGTTTAACATTCAACGGATCACAATTAAACATTAATATATTTCGTATCGAATTCTCTTGAAACATGACAAAAAATCTTTTTCACTTGTTTAATTATTCTTCTCTGTAGTTGGGGTGTCCTTTCAGTTTTATTTTATAATTTTAGGCACATTCAAACATTAAACAATTTATTTCAGAATACTTTTACTAAATATCTTATCGTAAAAATATATTTTTTTATCATAACTTGTCGCTTTGTCATTTTTTGAGACATCGTTTGATACACAAAGTAATGACTAAAAAGTTTTCATTTCAAAAATATTTCTTTTCTCTTAAAAATTTGATGTTTTGCATTTAGTTTCGGCCCTTTAGGAAGGAGTTCAAATGGTGGTGGAGAGGAAAGTTGTTGAAACTCTAAAAATAATTGATTTGATGAGCGTGTACGCCTAAGTTTTCTACAAAAATAACTTGACTCGTTTGATTTCTTCCAGAAATTTCTGACACTACGAGAAAAACCGAGTTGGCTGCAGAAGCAATATTGATTTTTCATGATTGTTGCTTCTAGTGTAAAAAAAATTTCTGTTTATTCAAATGCTGACTAAACTAAGCACAAAACTTTCTCAAATCTGCAGTTATCTAAAGGGCCATTAATGTTCCATCCTATTTAACTTTGAATTGACTTCCAAAATGTTTGCAATATTTTTTGTAAAACTGGTTCTTTTTCATATTTGTCAACTTCTCGGCTTAATCTTTTTGTTTTTGTGTATCACAGATTATCTTTGTCTGTGACTTGATTCAAAGCTTTACTTTTTTTTGCGTTTCATGATAAAGTTCATGAATTTTTGGAGTTTGGTTGTGCTGAATTCTCAAAAATATTCTCGAGCAACAAGCTTCATTCAGCCGCCTTATCATCTCAAGCACACTTTCTTGTTTCTCAAGTTGTTTGCGAATAAAATTAAGCAGTAAATATTTTCCAATTTTTGTTATCATTTAAGCAGTTTGTTTTGCTTTCTTCTTTTTCTTAATTTTTTTTTTCAAACACAAAATGAATTTCCAGCAGCTACATTCAGTTTTTGCCTGGCAGACTTTAAATTGACAGAGAATAGACGCAAAGACGTGAGAAGAAAAATAATCTTTTCAATGCCACTGACTCCAAAAGTTCTTAACTCTTGGTATACATTTTCACAGCGAAACACACATTAATGTCAAACAAATGTTGCACTACTTTGGCATTTCAAATCAACATCAGCAGAAATTTGATATTTGTAGATGCCTGAAGTTTAGAAGAAGAAGATGCCTTCTAGCATCAGCACTGAATTGTGTTCAGAAAGCTCTGATTCAGATTCTGAAAGCTTTTAATCAGATTCAAAAAGCTTTGAATCTACAAATTCAAAAGCTTTGGATCTAAATTATCAAAAAGCTCGATTTCTAAATTCTCAAAGCTCCGATCTTAAAAGCTTTTTTGCTACGCAACTTGTATAAGAATGCTTTTTAGACATCTCATTGATGTTTCGTTGAATGCTGATTAATTTTTGTTACATTTTAACGCATCACTTTACGAAGCTTTTAGCTTACAAGTTATTCAACAAGCTGGTGTCAAGGTTCGAGAGTTCATCGATGTCATTAGACAAGCTTTCGTCGTCGTCCTTTGTGATCTTGTTGGTGTTATGGTTGATTACGCTGTTATTGTTGTTGTTAAATCCGTTGATGAGAAAGTCTCGGGTTCGTTGTAATTCTGGGCTGTAGCGGAAAGGGTTTACGTTGCCGCCGATTGGAGTAGTCGGCACTGACTTTCCGACCGGGCAGAACGAGTTCATGTTGCCGTAGTTGCTGTGATACGGAAGCGGCGTGTTGGGCACTGATCTGCTGTTCACGAACGTCTGACGAATCGACTGATTCTCGTCGGAATTTTGATTCAAAATTTCATTGTCAAGCAGATCGATGACGTCGTCGCTCGCTTCTAATTTGATGGACGACGATGGCTGCGCTTGTTCGTTGTTGAAAATATCGAGAATGTTTGTGTCGGAGAACTCTTGATAGTCAGAAGGCACTGGCGTTGGGGCCATCGAGCTGCAAGCCGACGAATAGCTGTTGTAGTTGTTGTACATATTCGTGTTTGTACAATGAGGTGGCACACTTTGCGAGCGTGATTCGACTGGGTAATTGTAGTTTGTACCTTGCTGGTTGTTCAGTGGTTGAAATTGGAACTGGTTCTGGTTTTGCTGAGTCTGCGGACTGTAATTGTAGTTTTGTATCATCGATGGGCTTTGTGGTGCAGACGCCGGTTCCATCTTGAACTGATGCGGACGACAAAAGGCAGTGTTGTTGTTGACACCGATCACTGGAACTGACTTTGAAGGATCAATTGACATGTTGGGGTTGCGAATGTTGCGAAAAGCATTCGCGCGTCTGTTCACCGGCGTGGCCCTTGGACTAACGAATGGACTCGTTTGCTGCACGTCAGCTTTGAACGCTGGGTGCAAATTGATGTTCTTCGCTCGGGTTGACTGGGCTGGAATTGGAACGAAGCTGAAGTTCTTGCGCCGGGTGTTGGGCGACTGCGGAATAAATTTGTCATTCCCGTTGGCTGGGTCGTTCTGAAACGGGCGGACCTGCTGAAGCGAGTTGTGATGCTGACGTTGTGGCATGTTCACGTAAGAATTTCCCTGTGATCCGTAGGCGTTCATTTGATCGCAGTTGCTGAGGTCTGCTGGTGCCTGCTGACAGCTTTTTTGTAGCAGAGTCTTTATGACTGATTCACCACCGCCGTTCACCATCGACACTGAATTGTATTTTTCTTCCAGCATGCTTCGTAGCTGCGAAATTTTATCAGAGTTCTTGTCGTTGTTCCGGCCTTCGCTGTATAGCTGATAATTTTCCAGCAAAGGAACGCTCGTCGATGCCGGCCCCAAATCTTCTTCGATGCCATCGGTGTTCTTGTTCTTGTCTTCACCGAAGTACTGCAGCAACTCCAAGTCTTGAGAGTTCTCTTCATTGGCGTTCAAGTACGTGTCTAAAGCGTTGCGGTCCATGTTGCAGATGGAAATGAACCGTTCGCGTGGCAGAATGAAGTCTTCCTTTAGGTCACCGTTCTTAACGACGAGGTCGTTCGGTTCAACTTGGTTCAGAGGCGACGCTGACTGGTCGCCGCTTTCCACCAGATACTTCAGCTTCTTGATCTGGGCGTTGACTTCACGGTTCTGTTTCCGCTTCGATGGAATCTTTGAAGGCATTAACATCTCGTGTGGTGCTTCCGAGCTGCTCATTGGCTGCACCAACATTGAGTTCTCCTGAAACTGATTAGCAAGTGCGTTCGTTGCGTTGGCTGTCATTTTAAGCTGCTGCGCTTGGCGAACCTTCTTGCAGAACACGTACTGGTTGTCATTGTGCTGGTTCATGTCACTCGAGTCGATCGCTTCGGGCATCGACGAGCTGATTTTCTGCTTCAGTTTGTTTCTCACAGAGTCGTTGGCATCGCAGCCAAACTGAGAAGTGACCAACGATTGATTTGTACTTGAAGGCATTTCGTTCTGAAGACGTCGTGACTGTTCCGAGCTGGTCAGATTCATTGGGACATCGGACGAGTCTTCAGAGAAGTTGTTTTCCATTGCGCTGCCGTCAGTTTCCTTTTCCTGCTTTATCTGAATGTTCTCATCGTACATCTCGTCGTGTACGTTATCTGGTGACTCGGTTGACTTCCTTCTTTTCTTGCGGCGCTTTTTTAGCGATTGATTCTGGAAAACAAAATTCCGGTTTAGTGACGTACGCATATTAATACACTCAGGTTGTCTCACATTGTTGCGGCGCCTATCTTTCAGTTCGCGCTGCATAATTTTCTTGTGAAGCAACTGCTTTGAGGTAGACGCAGACGGCATATTCATTTTGTTTTGTGTAATATGAGTGGCGAGGTCATCAACAGATTCGAATTGAACGTTCAGAAGATTTTCGGACCAGTTCTTTATCACCTTCCATGTGCTTTCGTCGTTATCAGTGCCGAATTTCGTCAGAGAATCGCTGGATGACGCGATCTCGGGAAGATGCGGTGCCGGCAGCTTCGTTGCTTTGCGCATAGCTGCATAACAGTAGCGAGAATGCCCGCGCGTGCCCAACCGACGCGGTCTTATATCAGGAAAAACTTGTTTCATGACTTTTCCAAAGTCAGCTGTTGACAAAGCTTTGATGTTGATTTTCCCACAGAAGCTCCTAAAGTGTTTGATTAGCGCATTAGTCGTCAGCAAGGTATTCACAGACTTACACGTAATCTTCGTAGACTTCCTGTTTCGGAATTGACACTTTTTCATCGTGCTCCAAATGCGACCGAACCCAATTGATCGTGTGAGATATTTCCGATCTCGATCCAAGTGGATTCTGAGACTGCTTCAGTGGATCTGTTCGGAGAAATAAACAAAAAAGTAAGAATTGTATGTTTTCTGTAAACAGTGTTTTCGTCATGGCTACGCATTATGCTTCGTTAGATACTTAATATTTGATGATCTGATTATGCAAATCGTAGAATGAGTCTTTTCGAAAGTTAGTCATAAACATCACCAGACTCGATTACTATTTACTGTAGAACAGAAGAAGACATTCTGTTTTGCTTTAAACGGCGCTGATGAACCCTGTTACACTTGAAATCAGCTGTTTAAATATTTTTCTTCATTGGAAACTGGAAAATGACACAACAGTTTCGGGTTTAAATTTGTGCAAAACTTTTAAGAAGTTTTAATGGTCAAAAACAACCGAAATGTCAAAAACATCTTGGACAGTCAACAAAACTATAACAATTCTATCCGAATGCAAACTTTGTCTTGGCCCTGAATTAGCTTCATTTCGCAGATTGAACGCTTTTGTTTCTTCTTCCTGATCAGTTTTTCATAAGCTGTATCATGTTTAACGGCCTTTCTCGAATTGATTTCAATGTTTACACTTTAAATGCCCATAAAATACCAATTCTCGAAGTCGTGAAAATATATTAGTCGTTTTAAAAATGTGTTCGTCGTTTGCAGCAGCAAGTGCAACAGGCGCTGAGAGTTTATTGGCAGAACGTGCATGTGTCAATGCATCGACACCTTTTAATTTTAACATCAATTTTGCTCGTTCGTTGCATCATCACCAAATGAATTAAGCGCACGAAATTGAAATGAAGAGTTTAATCAGAATCGGGGTCGATGATATTTAAATGAACGAGAACATTTTGCTTCTCATCACGTTTCCAAATAAAAAGAATGTAAAGTATAAAATTTGCTGTTTTTATCTAAAAACCTTCTTTGTTACTTTGATCTGTTGTTGGAAAGCTTCTCCTAGGCTTTGTGAACTTGCAAAGCTTTAGTCTATTTTATTCAGTTTTATCACATCTTTTATGTTTAAAAATCTTCTTTGTTAGTTATTCAATCTGTTCGTTAGTTTTTTCATTTTGAAAATTATAACCTTGAAAGTTCTAGTTTGTCTAAACTAGACAAACTTCTAAACATTGAAGCGAAATCAAAATAAGGTTTTTTAAAAGGTTGTTTAATCATTGGAAATGATAAAATATTGATGAGTCGCTCAAATTCACATCCCCATTAACGCAGGTTAAACGAATTCACAGCAATTCACATCGAATCAATCGGAAAAGAAATCGCAGCGAATAAAATAATTAAGATACTTCATCGATTTTGTCGTTCGATGGTTAAAGTTAGCTGTCTGGTTGGTTTTTATACAATAAAAATAGACAAACGGTTGAAGATTTTTACGCTATAATTATTTAACCAAACCGAAAATCCAAATAAAATTCTGGAAAATCTGAGCGCATTCTGAAATTCTGAAAATTTTGATTTTAATTCTTCAAAACGTTATCGCGCTTGTTAGTAAACTGTAGCCGCGGTGCCCTTCACTGATAATTCGCAGTCCGAGCATTCTTATCGCTCCGCGCTGTGTCAACCTTCACTCTCGCGCAAAAGTTGCGATTGTGGTGTCACTTGCGATTGCGTCCACAAAAATTCTCTTTATCAGATCGTAACTCGTTCCGTACTTGTTGATTTTAGTCATTTGTGGTCTTTTATCACTTGTTTCCATTATTAAATTCACTTCTCCTTCTCATTCAGGTGTCGCATGTTGATGTTCAATTTTATTTGCTTAAAACAAGCCCCGACCCAGAAGGTGGCCAGCGATAAGTCGTTTTTAATGACCGTTTGACACTCACCCACTTCGGAGTGCCCGCCAGGCATTTTCAAGTACAAAAGCAGCTTTTCTGCTGGGCGAAGTGCTGATATCTTTTCCAAGATAAATGCAATTTGCTGCTTCGCTTCGTCGCTAAATTTGGATAAAGAAGAAGACAATTTGATTAAATATTTGATTTCGTGTTGTTTTTCTTCGCGTTTGGGCTTCGCAAACAAACTAATTAGCATAAAATCTTAAGATTTGCGTCGAGAACCATGAAAAAATTACCTTATAGCTTGTTCCATTAGTTTCCTGATTCCCTGACGCTTGTCATTGTTCAAATCCTCATCGTCCAAGCTCACCGATGCATTCAGCAAGAGATTATCGAACGCGTTGATTTTGTTCAGATTTAAAAGTTGGGAAAAAATGGAAAATTTCGATGCACCCTGGGTGGAGGTTTTGCCCGCTGGTGGCTCCTCGACCTGTGCGGCCCCGTTAGATGATGTGACAGGGCCTGGATAGGACTGAGAATCACTGCTCATGTCGTACTGGTGCGTTATCACGTTCATGCTGGACGCCGATGACCCAGCATCACCAGTTTTCACCTTGTTATAAGTCAACGACAAATCGCTGTCGCTTTTGCGATAAAATTGATTAGGCAGGTTGAAGTTCTGCTTCCAAGGTTGAAAAGGATTCTGTGTCATCCCGATTTTCACATTAAAAACTAAGAAACAAAACAACTAAGAAATGATAGACTTTTAAGGGAGGAAAACTTAAAGCCAACTTCACTTGAACTTCTCCAACACTTCCTACTTTTCCACTTCAAACATTGATGAATGTTTCGTAGATCGCGGATATTTCGAAGGTTATTTGTAAAAGTGGAATTTTGGATGTGTTTAGGCAGCTGTGGTTGAGTGGGTTGATGTGATTTAAATGATTTTCACTTTATTGTAAGTTAAACTTTGTTTGTTTTCATGAAATCTAATAAAATGTTTAGAGAATTTTCGATGTTTTTTTGTAATTCTTCGAATATTTTCACAATGATTTCGCCATTTTGCACCAGCTGATCGATTTAAACCATCTGGCAGTCACGTAATTTGGTGATTTAACGATTTTATGTCTTGTAGAAAATAATTAAATATCAATGATTGCAAATCAAAATTAAACTGCGTTAATGAAAGATTTCAAAAGAAAATATTTGTGAAATATCCGATGTATTTCGTGTGTCATGCCTGTTGCATAAAATATCTTGAAGCGTCGCTTCAATTTTGAACATTATGCAACAGTCCGTTAAATTTTTGTGAAATTCTTTAGAAATCACTTGACTGAACATGAAATCAAATATTTTCACCATTTCTTGACAATTTCACATGAATAAAAGTCAATTAAATCACCAAAACCCGTCTAAAAACCCAAAAATAGCAAAAATGTCCCTTCGACCCATGCGCATGTCCTGCACCAAGAAAATTCGTGAATGAATTTTTTCATTTCATTCCCAAATGCACTTTTTGTGAATCACTGCGAAGGACATTATTTCCTACGATTGCGTGGTACAAACAAAGGAGCGGCAAAGGAGCAAGAACATCGCTTCGGACGATTTCAGTCTTTGTGTGGAATTTCACGTGAAAACATCGAGCTAGGCCATCGCGGAACGCTGAAGTCATTCGCGACTCTCTTTTTATACAGGAAAAATTCAAATCATTAAATGAAATTGCCTTAAATTCCATTGGACATTATTTTTTGTATGCGCGGAGAACTTTTCGTTTCACGACTCGTGATGTATTTTAACGTTAATAGATTAAAGTCGTTATAAGAACGTGTTGCCAAGTGAAAGGAGTTTTCGCAAAATTAACTCTCGGATTTTGAGAATCGAATCGAGATTATAGATGTGTCGGTGCTTCGTCGGGAACTTTTTTCATCATTCATCTGAAAAAATCCATCAATAAAAAGTTTCATTCAAGGTTTTTCCGGGGGACAGTTTTAGAGCAGTGAAAATCCGAAACCCGGAAAGGGGAAAAGACTTGCACTCTCCCCGGAGACACGTTCAACAAAGACAAAACTTATTGTGTTGTGCAAGGCTTGCAAATATCCTGTTCGGAATCATCTGACGGGTTCATTTTTCGTTTCTGCCTTCGAGCGTATGTGGATTACACTTATACATAAAAATCATAATTTCGTTCACTTTGAAATCAAGAAAAAAGCTGCGAGAAGAAAATAGACATATTTCGTTTCTTATGTAACCGAACAAAGCACAAACGGTGAGGTGGATGAAAAGTCCTTCGAGTGCCGTCAATGATTGCTCCAGTATCATGAAAGGCGAGATAAATGTTTGTGTTGTGCGAGGCTGACTTTTATGACGTGAGATTTAAGGCCTGCGGGGGCCTTTAGATGAAATTGATTGATTACATTAGCCAGGAGTTAATGCGCGCACGAGAGTGAGAGAGAAAGTTAATTAGTGCGAAGTGATTGACACCGAGAGGCGAACAAGAACTACACTCATATTGCATTACAAGCGTAGCCGGAGAGGATAACGATAAACGGATTAATTAGACCGAAAAAAGTGAACAAACGCAAACACAGCAAATAAACAATTACATAATTGAGTTTGATTGTAATCCCATTTCGATGTTTATCCTTCGTTTCTGCTGATGATTCGGTTGCAATTTTTCCACCCCCTTCCGATCATCGCAACGCTTCGTTCACACGAATGACTGTAACAACGCTGTGCATGTAACAACAAAGCTCAGCGGAAAGCTTTCGAAAGCTCTTTTCATTAGCAACGTAAATGAGTGAAAAAATGGACGTGAATTATAAGGAAAGATTGGTGTGGATTAAGTGATTCTATACACAAAATTACACTCACACACACACGTGCGAACCAACACACCTTGAAATGAGACGCGAAATATAAAAATAAGAATCAAAGAAGAGGAAAAAATCAATGATACATAACAAGACGTCCTGTGAGAGTTTTCGAAAAAATGCCAGTTTTATTGCCAAGATTATGTTGCTTCTCGCCATGCTGTTTTCATTGTTCCACAATGTACACGCCACACATAGAAAGTCATAAATTTAATTTTGAGATGAGCGAGCGAGTGTGAGGCGAACAGAGCAACAAGATATAAAAATAAAGTTCAAGTGTGTAGTTCGAGGATCCATAAAATAGTTTGTTGTTGCGATTTGTGTGCGGCTTGGATAGAATAAATCCAATCGTCCACAATCCCACACAACCAAAAACGAAGCGAGAAAAGGAAAACAAAGCAGCAAGGACACACAGTGAAAACAGATAAATTTATAGTTTCCGTTCAAATCTCGGCAATTGTGATTCAATTAGACAACGAAAACTTTTTATTTGGTGTATCAAATTGATGGGGATGTTGTTCGCTACAAAACGAGCAGAACCATTAGAGCAACAGACGAGAAAACAGCAGAAGCGATTCAAAAATGATGAGAAGTGGCACATCAGAGGTGATTATTAGTTCGAAGAGTTTTTAAAAGGAGCATGAAATGCAAAGGAATTTTAACTGTTTTGAAGCTTCAACAAAGCTTTCAGCTTGAAGTTGTTTATTATCATAAAAGCTTGAAGCTTAAATTTGTTAATTGTAAAATCTTGAAGCTCGATAAATTTTAGCTTAAATTTATTTTCTGAAATGCTGTTTCAATCACCAAGTCAAAGCTTCAAGCTTACTAATTTTTGTTAACAAATTTAAGCTTTACGCTTAATGGAAAGCGTTAAGAAAACTTAAGCTTAAAGCTTTTCTCAAGAATAAAATATAAAATCAATTACAAAAATTAAGCTTAACAAATGAACCTTTAAAATTAAACAAATTGAGAGCTTCACAAAAGCTCCAGAACTTCTCAACAACTTCACAGGACTCATCTCTAACTGCTAATTAAAAGAGAAATTTCTCCGCTTTCACAGGAGCAGCTGCTTGAGCAACAACAACACGACCTTGAAGTAATTAGGGTAGCAAAATTACTTGAGTTAGAAAAGAACAAGAAAAAGTTCAGCGAGCGGAAGTACAAAGGAAAGAATATTCGCGAGCACAGCATTTTTTACACGACCGTAACGCTGGCATTCTTCTCCGTGTCTGCTGGAGCTTCAATTCTCTTTCTGGTTCCGCTTTATGTCGGTAAGTAGGGCAAAGCGAGATATATTTTCCATGCTCTCGAAGGCATGCTTGCTGAAGGGATGCAATGAAAAGCGCTTTAATCTGACAACATCTGTTTTGCTTGTCTCTAGATCCAGCCTTGTCAACACTCGCTGGCGATTTCATCGAGCGACCCACTCTCTGCGTCACGACACGACGTGAAGACTTAACTGGATTATTGAATTGCTCATGGAGCTCATGTCGAGAGGTTTGAGTTTCATGCATTTTAGTGTTTCCGTCAATTCAGCTTTTGTCTCTCCCTGCAGGGTTGCACATCCGATGTGTTCAAGTGCGTTCATCTTTACGTACAATTTGTCGAGCTGATCGATGACAATGTCAATTTTACGTTTCCATACAATGCCACAAAACAAGAGTTAGCTAATTTTACCACCGATATCGTTACAACTACTACCGAGTCTGTGCTTCAAGTGAATATCAAAGGATGCGGATGTAAGTGAACCATAATTTCCACCCGCTGCCTCCACTCGCTGCTAATTACACAATCCGGCCTTGGCTTTCTCATCCACAGATCCACCGAGCGTTCGGTGCAAAAACTTCACTGACGATTACGGTTACCAGGGTGCAGTTTTTCCTTGTTTTTACTCAAAGAAAAACAAAACTGTCGTTATGACTTCTTACAACCGCGACACACAAGTGAACACAATTATACATTTTTTCGTAGTGCCATTTATAATAACGGTGATATCATCGGTGGGGATTTGCGCAATACACTGCAACTGCAGCTGCAAAAAAGAACGCCCGAAATATCGACGTCCAAGGATAGAGAACATAAGGTTCGTAATGTTTCTTCATGTTCACAATTATTTACCATGACATTTCGAATGGGTTTTGTGCTGCTTTTTTATTCGGGGAAACACAACCACTCAACTTGAAGCTTGTTTTTTGAGGGTCTGGATCGATTTTTTAATGAAATTGTTTTTTAATTGAATCTTGAACTTTTCATGACTTTTTGACTAGCGTTCATGACAATCGAATATTTAATTTTAATTGAACCTTGCGCA
>JPYR01000031.1:193966-224549 GCA_000775305.1 Belgica antarctica
TATCCAATTTTATTCGACTGTTATGTTTAGGTTATTGCCATAATTTTCCCGTTTCTTTTCCTTTATTCTGAACCGATCGTTTCAATTAGTGCTTTTCGGTTTGCGAATGTTGTTAATATTGATGCCTAGAGAAGAAAACAAATAATTGAAGATAAAGTGTTAAAAAACGCTTGATTATGGTTGGCCATGTTTAAGGGTGGAAACTCAGCGATTTCATAGAGAAGAAAAGTTTGTAAAAGACTTCTTATACAATCGAATGTTTGAAATGACAAGAATTTTTCTTCAAACTATTTGAAGTCTGATTGAAAATTATATTCTTCATGTTGACCAAGTTAACCAAAAATTTGGAAATCTTTTATTAAGCTTACTAGTTTTTGAGCTGGTGAATTTTATTTATTGCTTTGTGGATTTTTTTTAGCTGTGCGTTTTACTGATAATAAAGCAAATTAAACCTTTTGGAGAACACAACTTAGCGACTCCATTTTTTCACTGAAATAAGCTTAGGAAGACTGTGTTACTTCTGCAGAAGAAACGAAATTGCTTAGTGTCGTGGTTCTCCAAACAAAGGAATGAACTTAATCAGAAATTGGTGTTCATTATCAGTAAAGCACCAACAGTCAGAAAAGTTTTTTTTTGTTTAGGTTCTACATCTCAGCAGCAATGAATATCTTGGATAAATTACACTGTGCCGATAAATTACATTTTTTCTTGAGAACCACACAAATTAGAGACTGGATTTTTTTAATGAAAAAAGCTCAGAGGTCTTCAAGCTTCTTTCCATAAGCCTTTATTTTATTTGTGTGGTTCTCAGGAAAAAGTGGATTGTAATTTATCGGTGCGCTGTAGTTTATCATCATCATCAGACTGAGAGTGTGGTTGGTTGCAAGGATCATATATAGTCCCTGTCAACGCCACTTAAGCGATGAGACCTTGGGTCTCGTCTCGCCCCTCATATTGTCATCACTTGATGACAACGTTGGTGCAAATACATCTCTCCAAGAGTTTTGTCATGGCTGTGTCTATCCTGGCATGCTGTGAGTGTTCTTCAGGAAGGCAGGAAGGCCACCTTGGGGACGTGGAGCTGTAGTTTATCGGAGATTGATCGATCTTTTGATTGGGTGGAAAGATGAAGGTTTTTAACTTGTAATCCTAGGCCAAGCTGACTAAATTTCCCGCTCAAGATCCAGTTTTCCTAGATCCAGTTTTCCTACATCTGTCAATTGCGTGTGCTATTTTCATAGTTTCCACATCGACTGACCAAGTTTGTGTGCCAAATAGCGCACTTCACCGTGCGCTATTCTCACTTTTTAGTGTGCGCAAGATTCGTTCGTCATAAGCTTTTTGAATTCAAATATTACAAACGTATTCCTTTTAGGCCGCTCTAGTTGTAATCAAAACTGCAACAACAATTTCTTCTTTTCACGATTCAAATTGTCAAATAACAAAACCAAAAAAATGAAATTTTATTTGAAGTTAAAAGAAGGTGTGAATTTTTTTATTTTTACGTTTCTCTATGAAACTTTTTATTTTTGATTTACGTTCATTTATTGCCCAAAAACATGACCAACTCCAATAATCAAAAGCTCTATTGTTACAAAAATTCTCTCGAAAAAACCCAAAACTTGCACTGTAAGAGAAATGCCAAGAGCTTTCATCAAATCTTTCCTACAGTGCTCATTAATGAAAAAAAACTGTGATCAAAAATTGAACGAAAAAGAAATTTTCCCTTTAAAGTTATATCGAATGAAATCTCATTAATTATAACGCGCATAATGAGACTTCGGTACTTAATGAGCCACAAAATTGGCACAAAGAGCTGAGAAACATAAATCGAGGGGGACTGTTGCATAATTACAAACGCCATTTAACTAATAGATAAAGGCGTTTTCCTAATTTTCCAGCCGTTTTTTGACTAAATAATGCATGATTTTTGTTCATTTATCAAAAAAGGCCTCTTAGGGGAGCAATGACGACGCTTTTGTTTGCACACACAATAATTGACTGCTACAGCATAATTTCTTGATGAATTCGCTGTCGCTTAAGTATCACAAATAATTTAATTCGCCACGAAACTTTATTATTTATATCAATTAAGTGGAATTGAAATTGCACGCATAAGTGGTTAGAGTTATAAAATGCTTAACTCAATTTGAGTGTTTTATTGACCAATAAAGCTTATTTAATTTTCGGGGGATGATTTCCAAATATAATTGAGTTTATACATTTTGTGTTTTGTGGCATCGTCATGACGTCCCTCCATTATGCTTTCAAGTGAGGCAATGTAAAACAATTGGTTTTCAGTATCATGCCAGGTTTTAAAGTCCAAGCTACATCAAACAAGAGAGAAAAAATGACATTAAAAGGGAGAAAAATAAACAATTCTACTAACAAGGAAATGTTAGAAAATTGTGCATGACAATATTAATTTAAAAAAAAATAAAGTAGTGTTAGCGAGTAACGTAAGCGTTTATTTATTAGTCGAGAAGGATTACTGTTCATCAAAGCTTTTTCATAAAAGAAACAAAAAAAGCCAAAGCGCTAAAGTTTCGAAGCATTTTCACCACTCAAAAGCTCAGCACACAAAGGCTTGATGTTTGTGAAAGCGTTCGTTGCATCAGAACTATCAAAACTTGGGCATCGTTAATAGAATACGAGACGAATTTCGATGCAAGGAAGCAAATGTTACGCAAGATGTTACAGAATTTAGTGAAGCGGATAATTTTACAAAGGGTAGGCCTTAACGAATGAGTGCGAATGATTTCTGTCTTAGCTTATGAACGACCCCTAATCTCATTATTCTAGAAAGAATTTATGAAATCTGATTTATCTGAGAATCATAAACATTTAAATCATGAGATGCAATTGAATCCATCCGAGTGATTTAATTTCCTTTGTGCTAACTCATTGTGGAAATATAATCGCTTGGAAATTGAATTGCATGATTGCCTTTGATCTTTAGTTCGTGCATGCAAACTCTCACGATAAAAGAAGTTCGGGGGGAGGGAAGAATAAAAACTGAACCTTAAAAAGAATCAAAAGCATTTTCTTAATTTAAACCTCGTTTGTTGAAACCCAGTTGAAACGAGCCCGAAAAAAGCTTAAAAATCCCTAAAAAAGTTGAAAAACTCTTAATGTATGAAAGAAAAACCAACTAGAGAAAGTCGAAACAAAATAAAAATAAAAATCAATACCATGAAAACATAAATAAAAAGGCTGAATTCATACATTCCAATCTATGATTGCGATTATGTTATCATACACAACGTTTCAGCATGAACGCAACGACGGGAACAATAAATTAAACAAATCTACAACAATGTTCCAAGGAATTATCGAGACATGGAAAGACATTGGAGCCGAGAATTTATCGTCGAGCAAATAATCAAGAATTTTCATCATCCAACGTTCACTTAATGTCAAAGCATAGAAAAAACACATAAAAATCTATGACTCAATTACCTTGAAAGAGAGAACGACGAGTCCTTCGATTTCATTTTTTTCCTCCAAACTTACGCATTGCTAGTAAACGAAGTCTCTCTCCACATGCATGAAAAACCATCAGGCTTTCTTCCTTTTCGCCTTTCGTGATGGGAAAGGAAACATTGGGGCTGATTTGGTCGGAACGTCGCTATGGAGAGTGTTTTCATTATTTTTGAGTTGATTTAAAGGCAATTTGGAAAGCTTTTTATTAGTTTTCTTGATGCAGCGGACAACACGACTGTAATTGAAAAATTTGAATATTTTGTATTGCTAAACCATACAAAACCGTTCAAATTGCATCGTTTTCTTAAAACTTTTTTAAGTTAAATCTTATACAAAGTTTTGAAAGCTTTCTTCAAACTTTATAGTCGGAAAAAGCCCAGAAAAAGCTTCTACAATCTTTTAAAAAATAATGATGAAAAATGATGAACTGTCAGTTCAGGAGACGTTTGAAAGCTAAAAGCGTTTATGTTTCCCTGACTGTTGAAAGTTTTTTTAAAAAATTGTGTTAAGCTTTCAAAGCTTTGAAAGCTTCTAGACTTTTTGAAGGCTATTAGTTTTTTAATCTTGAAGAGACTTTAAAGGACAATCGAAAGCTTTTAGTTTTTTTGAAGTTTTTAGAGACCTTCATTGACATTTTAAAGCTTTTGGGTTTATTCTTAAAGAATTTGAAAAGCTTTTGAATTTATTATTAAAGCTTTTGAAAATATATATGCCAAATCTTTAAAAACTCATACAAGCTTTTAATAGCATTTAATTCATGGAAGCTTCTTTCATGTATTTTTTCACCTAATCTCTACAGCAAAAACACAACGTGTCCAATTAATTAGGATAACCAGACGTCATAACAAGCTTTTTGTAGCTCAAGTTTTGCAACAAAAACAATGAACTTTCACGATTTTGCATCCCGTGGAATCCTTTCTTACGACTGTCCCTTCCACTTTCAATCTCTACAATCGTCTCAAATCCGACACACACACGAGAAGCACTGATATTTGCTAATGTCTTCTTCATAATGTTTTCCGGAAGGTTTTTTTGTTTCAAGCGCTTTCAAGTTTCAAGCTCAGGTTGTAGTGCGGGTGGAGAAACAAAGAGTGAGAGAACGGAAAATCACTTTCACACGGACAAAAAAAAACTTCAAACTGTGAAACATCACCCTGTGGTTCAAAAGCACAAATTTTTGCGAGTCAGCGACGGAAGAAGACAATGAAAAGTGTTTCGGTTGTGAGCGTGAGTCTGGAAAGCTCGTGGTGGCAAGAAGAACTTATTTCGATTCAACAACAACTTTATTTTAATTAAGTTTGAGTGCTTTATTCACAAAATTAAATAACAATAAAGATCTTTAGTGGTTGCCTTCTTGCATGCCTCGTCATGGCTCGAGCAGAGAAGATGGAGCGCTTTGCCCGGAGGCGACTTCCCAAGAAGATTTTCCTAATAACTTATGAATCTCAATTTTGAAGGAAGGAAAGCAAAGAAAAATGTATGTTCACGCTTTTCTCTTACCAACACATGCACACAATCACCGCCAAACTATTATGTTAATGAATCAAGAAGAATTTTCACGAGCATTTTTCGCAAACTTCTGAGTCAGCTGTTGTGATTATTATCGATCGACACCACTACACCGTCTCATGACACTTCTAGTCGTTTCTTTCGAGGCTATTTAACTTCATTCTCTTCTTCCGTTGGGGTGACACGTAGAATGCTAATAAAAAGCACATGCTTCTAGATTCCTTTGACCTTTTTATATTGATCGATGAGAATTTTTTGTCATCGGGCGGATAATCAAGGTCAAAAGATTTGAGTCAGTCCCATACTGAACTTTTCTAAAGCGGTTTGGGTTAGCAACGGACTTCAAGTTAATTTCGACAGTATTTTGGGTAAAATGTTTGAGAAAAACTCAAGAGTTTAGGACTAGAATTCTGCAAGAAATGTTGAAACAACATTTCCCTAAAACTGAACTCATCCCATCAAACTGAAAAAAAAAAGACAGGCATGTTTGGCAAGTGAATCTAGAGCAGAAATTTTAAACGCTTTGCAATCGATACCTTCAATAGAACTTGATTCCAGTGAATAAGAGTTGTTTTGTTTTATTTTAATTTATTAAATTCAATTTCGCCGACGTTAATTTCCGCAATTGTGCAGCGAGATAATTACAATTTCAAATAATCATGGCTAACAGTGCTATTCGGTTTCGAAGCATCCGTTTTAAATGAAATTTTTAGAATTTCCATTTCAACCCTCGCAACTTTCTGAGTGGAAAACTTTTCAATTTCGGACGTAACAGAAAGGATCCCAAATTTACACAAAACTTGCCCGAGAGCTTCGAAATTGAAAAGTTCAGCTTTCCGTGTCCATGCATTAAAGTCCGATTGAGTTTGAAGATCAATAAATGATTTCCCTGTCAATTTATTAACATGAAAACGAAATGAAATTAGGCCAGGTTTGTTTTTCAGAAATTTTCATTAAGTGTTTTCGGAAAATTGATGATGGAGAAAATGATTTCGACGAACAAGTTGGAAAAAGCTATACATATGTATATATCATCGCTAGGAGCTGTAAGCTATAATGAAGTTTTGTGGAATTCAAAACGAGTTTTCATCAAAAACTTTCCCGTCAATTACTGAAAGTCGAGTAAACTTTTGGTTTCCGAACGAAAAAAGCCCGGAAAACACATGAAAAGACCGTTGATTTCAACATAGAAAATCGATGAATGAATAGCAAACATAAAAAATTCGAAGAAAATTTCTAGCGCAACGGGAAGGAATTCTGAGATAAGGCCAGAGAAGTTTTCAGCATAGTTATCAAAGTGAAGGATCTTGACGTGAAGGTGGAGAATTTGAAATTCTTTAAAGCGTGCGGGAGTGTGCAGGTTACGTCAACACTAAATATTGATTGAAAGCTTTAATCTTTTCAAACCTCGAGCAGTTTGTAATTTAATTTAAATTTTCCGGCACTTTAGAAAGTTCAAAATTTGCATAAGCATCACATAATTGTGATTTCAAAACAGAAATTTACATCGAACCACCGTAAAATCTTGGAAGTAACTGCGAACAAAGCTGTTTCTCCAACTTCAACCCCTTTTGAATCCCTCTCGTAACTTATCATCGCACCCATTAACAAGAACTTTATGTAAATTTATATCCAAACTGGAATCTTCTCGATAGAATTTCACACCGAAGCTGAATAATTTAGTTATCCACGATGGATGCGATGTGCGTGCGGAAGTTGAAAGGAAAACCGAAATCGATTCTTAAGGCTTGCCGTAATTTTCCCAAACAGCACTTGATCTTCTCATTTGCCTCCATTATTTATGTCAATTCAATTTGGCTTTAATTCGACGTGTGTGCGCGTTCGTAAGGCTTAAACTTACATTTAACTACTCCTCCAGCCCACAGACGCTTTAATAAATTATTCAGCTCGTTAATAATTTATTGGGCCCAGCGAGCTGCCTGCCTGCTGAGTCACACATATGGTCGGAAAATTCCAAAATATCCGACGATAAAGTAAACATCGAACCGTATTTAAAATTCAAGAGAGCTCTGGGCATGTCAATTCATGAGCAATTATTCGAATTTCCATCCCCATTATCGTTTTTTTTATTTTCAAATCGAATGCGAGAGCACTCAACCTCATACTTGCTCCTATTTCTATCACCTGATCAATTATTCAAACCCAAAACAATCATCAATTTGTTCGACCAACCCACACGATGATGGGAATGAAAGCTCCAAAGTCAAAATAAACAGATTTTCTTTAATTTTCCATTGCCTCGATGGGTGGGCAGTAAATGACCACCCACGACTGAAGTCCGACGGAATTTGAGAGTTAATGTAGCTGGTCATTTTTTATTTCGTTAATGATTTTTCGTTTTCACTCTCTGCTTTGCGGCCTGTTCGCGTTTGGCCGTGTCGCGTGAACCAAGCTTTTGTGCCGCAATTATTGTGCTCGAGCTTTCTGTCCCCTCAAAAAAGCCTTTCAGACATCACGACACTTTGTGAAAGTGCCAATCGATAGCCTTGACGGTGGCTGACCTAAGGCATTAAGAATCAAGTTTTATGCATGCCGGCTTCCTGTTCTGCTATTTATTTATGAACTATCGTGTCACCGGCTTGTGTCCACAAATTTATGCACTTCACCCGAAGCGACTTCGTTTCTTCGTGACTCGAGTGGTTTGTGGGAACAAATTTTCCGCTGGTTGTAATTAAAAGACAAGGAAATTGCAGGATTAGTGTTGAGGCAGTCGGCGAATAATCACGAAAATCAGAATAGCTTGTCTTTCCTGTTAGCAATCGCTCGATGCACGCGATCAGGCTTCGAATCTAGTTCGTTTCGTTCTTTCGATAATTGAACAGATAGTTTCTCCGCCCCCACTCGTCCCACCGTTGTCGTCGTGTCTCAGTTCATTACTAGTCGTGCTGAACTCACGTTCATTTTCCTTTGCTTAAATGAATCATTAATGAGTACAGTTTTTGTTCTCTCCCCTTCCTTTGCCCCTCTACTCACGAAATCTCCATAAAACTGACATGATGGAATGTTTAAGCGAACATAATTCGACAGCTTTAACCCCGATTTGTTCAAATATTTATTGAGTGAATTAAATGTTTGCAACAGATACGTTCGAATCATGAGCAGAAGAGTAAAAAATCGACTCAACACCTTCGCGAAATTGATTTTCCGCTCAGAAGTGACAGCGAACATTGAAAGGTTATGCAATGTTTTATGACTTCTAAAGCGACAACCATAAATTTAACTTTTCCGCCGCTTGCTATACGCGAAACTTTGCTAAGTGCTTCATGCAAAACATTCGGAGAAAAGCCAGTCAGGTATTTTAAAATTATATTCCCTCGCGTTTTCCGAACAAAATTCATAAAATTTAAACCTGACTTCAGACACACAAGCTTGTTTGCGAAGGAAATCACAGGAAAAAGCTTATTTTTTGAAGAATTTGTTGACATTGAACGGGGTAAGATGAAGAAAGCAATTAATTTTCAATTTCGCGGAATAAAAAGAACAAACCATACAACCCTCGAGTTGATGATCGTTCACAGGTAAGCGACGATGATGAAAGACAAAGCGACTTTTAAAAGGAAAACTGCCAACACTGCGAGACTTTGACCTAGAAATGGCATCGCAAATCGACATCATTGCCGTTTTACAGAATGTTTTACACGTAAAATCTTAACACAGAAAGAAAATGTTGCCTTATCTATCAAGCAGGTAATTGAATTTCTCATTTCGAGGGATGAGATTGGAAAGATTCTTCGAAAACAGCAAATAATGAGAAAGCAGAATCTGATATCCGGCAGAATTTTCTCGGGAAAAGGGTTTTTCGGGGATTCTTGGAAGACACTTTTACGCTAAATAGTTTTTAGGTGATTTTTATTAAAAGCTTGTTGTTAAAATTTTCATGGTTTTTAAAGTTATTTGATGGTTGTGGAAGCTGGCAGATCAGGAATGTGAAATGATTCGTTCTTTTTGAAGTTGACTTTCATCTAGTTTTATACTGTTGCTGGCGCTTCTGTTGCTGGCGCTTCTGTTGCTGGCGCTACTGTTGCTGGCGCTTCTGTTGTTATCATTGTCGCATTACCAGCTTCTGATGATGATTCTGTAACAGCAGGTGCTTTAGTTGTATTCGTCGAAGACAGTGTCGTTGTGTTGTCACTTCCGCCGCCCACCACCTGTCCATTCACAGAAATCGAACAGTTCTTGCAGTCAACTAAAACGAACAATTCAAGCTAATACTCGACTACTAAAACTTAATCTTTAATTTCCACAAACTTGTGATGTTCTGGTTTTCATACGAAAGTTCTTCACTCGAATCGAAAAGTCCAAAAAGGTCGAAAATCGATAGGAAATCGTAATCTTCGTCGCTGTCTTGGCTTCTTCCCACGGAAATCACAGCTAGAGTCAAAAACAAGACAATGAAGACTGAATGTAGCTTTTCCATTTTACCGCTGAAGCTTTGAAATTGAAACTGGAGCTGGATATCGATGCAATCAGCTTTTATACCTGAAACCTTTCAGCAGCTTCTGTTATCAGCGTCATTTCAAATGCCAAAGCATGCACTCGGGAAATAAACCTGCTTCTGAGAACTTTTTTATCTATGCTAAACTCGTAACTCATGGCACAAGGTGAAGTTTGTCAAGGCCGAGATTACGGCTGTTTTTAGTGTGGAGATAAGGAAAAAGTGTGAAATAAAAATAATTTACAATCAATTTTGAATAATTTTGATAAATTTTAAACTAAAACACTGCTGCAATTGTGAAATTTGTCTCATAAAAGCGCTTTGACCTTAAAAACATCGAAATTTAAACTTTTTTCTAACTAAAAATCGTTGACTTCACCAGAACAATCGAACACAACTCATCCTGTTCTACTAAAAATGCTGAATTTTATTTCATAAAATTTTATATCATCGAAGAGTACAAAAATAAATAACATTTTGGATCAGAATATAGCTCGATACGTTGAATTGACATTGTGTTGTTCTAAGCTTCCTTGTAGTTACGTCTTAACGCGTCGATATCGCTTCGACTGAGTTTAATTTTGAACATCGACTCCAAAAAAGTGTGGCAGTCGAGCATTCTTGGGTCTTTGGACAGGTTGCGGAACAAGTCGGCGATGACGGAAATGTCGTTGCATTCCATTATGTCGTCTTTGAGCGTATGAATCACAGCGAGAGCAACGCGAAATATAATTTTGTAACCTTCGGCGAACATCACGTCCCAAATTCTCAGAACAGTTTCGACCGGTAGAACTTCGGAGAACAAGCAAACTAGCCATTTAGTTAAAATCACAGCCCACGGGATTCCAAGTTCGTTGACTTTCTCATTAATTAGCGGTTCTCGGAGTCGCACGAGCTCGCTGATCACGTGGATGTCTCTCTGCAAGCCAAACATCGTCTTCGTGTGATAAAGCGAAGCGACGTTCTCGACGAGATGTTTCAGCAGCCAAAACGTCGATTCTTCGTCTTTGGTAACTATCAGAATCATCCCGGCGATGTAGTTGAGTCCTTGGCAATAACCAATCGCCAAATTGTGGTGGGCGTACGCAATCAATACGTTGAACAGCTCGTTCTTGTGCACTTCAAAGTAAATGTTCTCTGGAAAAGTTCTCGGGATGTCGATCTTGATTATCTCCACGATTTCAGCGTGGTACTGAGACCTGAGAAGATCGCTGTACAGCGTCGGGTTCTTCTCTTTAACCTGCTCCATTCCAGACGTTCTCATCCAAACTTCTCTTCTCTGATTAAGTGGAACACCTTTAACAAGGTCATTAGACGTGAGTCATCGATAAGGCGATAAAAAATCGTTCTCACCTTTTCTGATAAACCTCTGCAAGCGTCGGCCGGCGTCTATCTGCGATGCTGGGAAGATCTTGTTCCATCTCAGTGACCTACAACGTTCCATTTATCCTCATTCTTGTTCAATATTGGCTGTTCTTCTTACCTTCGAGTCAAAGTTTCCAAATAATTGGATTTGAACTGGTTCTCCTCTGGTGTCTTCGTGAATCCGTACTCGTCGACTTCGCTCAGCAGCTGTCTGTCACCCATGGCACTTGTTAATGGCTTAGAATCGTGGACGACTCGGGTTTAGGAATGTTAATGGCCTTTCGATTAACTTGAACGCTTGCCAAACCCTGCGATAATCATAACAAACGCTTGGCGAGCGCTGCACAACTTAGAGAGGTAAAAAATCAAAACAAAAACAACGTGGGACCGCCAAGGAAAGTCAATTTAACTGAAACTTGGTCAGATATTAGTTAAAAGCATAGAAATGGAGCTGTTTGTTATCAATAGGTGAGTGACAACGCTAGAAGCATCGATGCGAGTTGTGAACAAGTTTAAATCCCTAGATACGACGACGAGAAAGTCGAAGTCGAAAGCCATGAAACGAGCATGCTGGAAAAGCTTCAAAAGAAGATTGAGATAAAGAAGCTCATGAAAAAATCAAGAGAAGAGCCTAAGGAAGACGAATCTGTAGATGATACGCCGTCAAACGATGAAGAACCTGAGAAAAAGAGGAAGAAAAAGTCGAAAAAATCTGACGAGCCGATGGAAGTTGAACAAGTCGAGACACCGCCTGGCTCTGATCAGTCCGGTTCTGAAACCGAAGAGACTGAACAACCAACTGAAGCAGAAACACCTTTTCAGTATACCGTTTTAGGTGAACAGAAGTTCGAAGAACTCAAATCCATTGAAATGGTGCTGCCTTACTGGTTGGCCAACCCGGACATCATCTCCAGCGATTTGTCAGTTCCCGGAAGTCCTGTGAACGGCTTGAGCTTCATCTGCGACACAATTCAGAAGAACTTAAAGAGCATGAACATCAAGAATCTGTTCCCGGTTCAGGAAAAGCTTATACCGTGGATTCTGGACGTTCACAAGATGCCGATTCCGTTCAGACCGCGAGACGTTTGCGTGTCAGCTGTGACTGGAAGCGGCAAGACATTGGGCTACGCGATTCCAATTGTGCAGAACTTGATGGAGAACCGAATTGAATGCAAAGTCCACGCTGTTGTGATGCTTCCAGTGTTTGAGTTGGCAAAACAAGTCTTCAACGTTTTCGACAAGCTGTGCAACAACTTGAAGGTTCGCTGCATTCTGCTATCAAAGAACCGATCGCTGGAGGTTGAACAAAACCAGCTTCTCAAGAAAAACGGCAACAGCTTCACTTCGAAAGTTGACATCATCGTTACCACTGGCGGACGACTCGTCGAACATTTGTTCTTCACAAAGGGCTTTGACTTGAAATCGCTCAAGTTCCTGGTGATTGACGAAGCTGATCACGCAATGTCGCAGATGCACAACGACTGGTACTATCATTACATCCAACACATCGGAATTCAGAACGAGCTGCAATCGAACAGGCTGAGTTATCGTGACTTGATGGCTCTTGTTAAAGACGACGGCGGCTTCCAAATCCCGCAAAAGCTTCTGTTTTCAGCTACACTAAGTCAAGACCCCGAGAAGATCAACGTGTTCAATCTTTTCCAGCCTAAACTGTTCACTACATCAGACAACAAGGAAGACTTGCTGAAGTATCAAGCAAGAAAGCTGCAGGAAGTTCAGCGCGGAAACTTCATTGGAAAATACACGACGCCGGCAGAGCTGACTGAACAGTACTGCATCACCGAATACAAGCTAAAACCACTGACGCTCTTTGGTCTCATCAAGCAGCACAACTGGACGCGCTTCCTTTGCTTCACCAACACGATTGAAGCGTCTCATCGACTGTCATTCGTTCTTCAGACTCTTTTCGGCACTGAATTGGTGATTGAAGAGTTGTCATCGATACTGCCAATGAAAGTTCGCCAGAAAGTGCTGCAAAAGTTCAGCAGAGGTGAAGTCAACGGCTTGATATGCAGTGACGCTCTGGCTCGCGGTATCGACATCCCGAACATTGAAGTCGTCATTTCTTACGATCTTCCAAAACATTTAAAAATTTACATCCACAGAATCGGAAGAACAGCGAGAGCTGGTCAGCCTGGTAGCGCAGTCACTCTGATCGCGCCAGATCAAATTAAAACCTTCGAAAAGCTGCTTGAGACCGCCAGCAAAACTTCCGTCAAAGAAATGAAGCCTGACCGAGAGATTGAAGAAGAGAACGCGCTGAACTATGCAAACGCTCTTAAAAAGCTTCAAAAGGCGCTGGAAGTCGAAAGTCGCGAGCGCAAGAACATCAGGACGAAGGCGAAAGGAGTTTCGCTCTTCGATAAACTTCAACGGCAGGTCAAGCAGCCTGAAGTGGCGTACGAAACTCTTCCAGAAGCTTGGAGACCTGAAAACATGCAACCCGAAGACGAACCGAAAGAGAAGAAACCCAAAAAGAAATCGCTTAAAAATGAACAAAAGAAGTCAAACTAGGGTTTATTATAAGAATTTCTATTCTAACATCTTTACTTGACTTTATTCAGGCTTGAGTAAAACAAGTAAACCGAATAACCGATAATAAAAGAGAAAATGGCCAATTCGTTAACAAAATAAGTTTTGTGCGTTCATTAAGTAACTAAGATTCGTTCCAAGGCACGGAAAATTTATTCAACTTAGATTGTGTAATGGCAGCTGATTGTTCATTTCCCACTGGAGTTGCTTGATTTCTCGGTAACATCGCCCTCAGAGGCTTTGACGGTTGACATGCTGTCGCCGGTGAAAAGTTGTGTGTTGGCAATTTGCATGGCAGTGCTGTTTGCTTTCTGTTGAACCGGCGTTGACGTTCGCAGTTTGTCACGGTCTGATAATTTGGAACCGGAGCTTGAGTGGCCACTGCTTGCATTGAGTAATGATCGCATGAACTGACTGCTAAGTGACGAGTCGTTTGAGGATTTGTCGGCTTTGGCTCGGCTGCGCTCGGTGAGTTCTCGAGACAAAAACTCTCGCAGGTTCATGGGGTGGCCGATTGAAGACGATGACGTGGACTTGTCACTGGCGGATGATTTGTTGTAGTTCCCGTCGATCTCGTCAGATCTGGCTCTCTCAGCGCTGCTGCTGGAAGTGCTGCTTTGGAGATCCTTGCTGGCGTTGTCACGTTTCATCATCGTCGCTGCCCATGGCAAGCCCATTCCCTGCAAGTCCAATGCAGCGTCATCGCGAGGTTCTTTCTCGATTTCTTGAATTCCGCTTAGCGTGTCGTTTGATCGCGGGCTTTCCGGCACAGGCGCCGCTTCAATAAACGGCCTTCTCTTGGTTGGAGTTGTGATGTCCTTCATGTGAACGTCGTTGTCAGGTGTTTTCATTAGAAGTCGAGTTTGAGCTTGTTTCCGTCTTGGCGACTGCGGCATGAAAATCGGTCGTGAAGCAGTTGGCGGAGTCGAGTTTTCATCGTCGCCGTCAACGTATTTGAACGGCTCTGTCATGATGTTTCGTCTTCTCAACTCTTCTATGACGTCAATGATCGAAGAACTGCTCGTCGACGACTGGCTGGTGTCGTCACGGATGTCTGTGCCTCGTGACATTTCGCGAATGCCGTAGTCGCGCGGTGCGATGAAGGATTTCAAGTTGATCTCGTCAATTGCGTTCTTCACGTCGCCTAGAGTCACGAAAGATTTTTCTTCGTTCTGAGCGGTTGGTTGAATGTTCTTCGCGTATTCGGTGAAACTCGGGAACGGCTCGATGTTGCCGACGTGTTTATCGGCTTTTTCTAGTAAATTCACTTTGCTGGCACTGGGCGTTTCTACTTCGGCGATCGTTGATAGTTCATGTGGTTCGTGCGGCTTCTCAAGGTGCGGGCTGAAGCGATTTAAACTGAGCGGTGGCTTCTTCTGCGCTTTTTCTTCCTGTTCCTTAATCAGCAGCGAAATATTCTTTACCGTCTCACTCGATTCGCCGTCTGCCGGTGTCAATCGCACGCGAGGTGGTTTTGGAATGTCTCTGAGTATCGGCTGGAATGTGTTTTCGCGTTCTTCAGAGGTGACTCGAACATCTGGGGAGTCCCGGAAGTCTGAAGACGTCACGGGACGCGACATGGAAATTCCAGAGTCTTTGCTGACTCCGAACGGGCGAGTCTGCTTCTGCAGAATGTTGTTGATCTCTTCGGATGGCGGGTCTTCAGGTTGACTCGGCGATTCTTTGAGGTCGCTGGCTGAGTTTGTTTGAGCGTCTTGAGCTCGCCCTGGCAGAGCAATTTCTCTGTACTCAGTGAAATGACCAAATTCTCCACTCGACAGCGAGTTTTCAATGAGTTTCTGCTTCTCTTGCCGCACTCGATCCATCATTTGCGCAAGTTCACCGATTCTCTTCTGACAGTTGGCCGTGTATTCTGTGAAGTTGTTGAGCATGTGAGACTCGAGGTATTTAGTGACGTTGATCATGTCGCGGTTTGTGATTTGAGGGCGACTTGGAGCAGAAGCTTTGGGAGGTCGTTCTGGCTGCTGTGGACGATTAAGTGTTATTGGCAGCTGCTGTGGACGATTAAGTGGCAGCTGCTGTGGACGATTAAGCGGCAGCCGTTGTAGTTGATTTCTGTTTGGAAGCTGGAGCTGATTGTTAGATTTTTGCTGCATATTCTCCGGCTGTCTATTGTTCACCACCGTTTGAGACTGCGCTGGAATTCGATTCTTCAACTTAGCTGCAGGTGGTGGAGGGCTAGCTGGCGGCGCTGGTTTCTTGAAAATTGGATCGGGTGCTTTCGTTGATTTGATTTGATTAGCAGGTTTGGCTGGCACTTCATTAAGAACCAATTTCTTCTTGCACAAAGTGTCGCGCCAGATTCCCTCAACTTGCTTGGCGTTTTTATCGCTACGATCTTGAGAACGTTCGAGGGTCTCGTTGACTTCATCCAAGAAGCTGTAGTTGTCATTGATGAATTCCTGAAGTCTTTTCAAACGATCGTCGTCGAAGCAAGGACCTTCAACGTTTGAAACACTGCCATTGTTGCCAGTCGTGTTGATTGTGGAACTTCCAGGCGTTGTGACGGTGCTGGCGCTGACACTGAGCTGGTTCTGAATGTTTGTGTTCATTCCTAGCAGTCTTGTGATGTAATGCATCAGCGCTGGATTCAACTTGTGATGTGGTTTGCGGCTTCCTTCAGATGTTTTAGGAGGCTCCAGACTTATTCTCTCCGGCAGTGACTGGTACGTTGTGGAGATTGAAGAGTCCTCGGACTTTCGACGAGCTTCTGATCCAATTATTCGAGTCTTTTCCTGTTCCTTTGCGATTGATTGAGCTTTTTCGTGTTGATTTGCAATCGTTTGAGCTTTTTCAGTTCTTTTAAGAATTGGTTTTGGACAATCTGCAAGACTCGGCGTTGTTTGCGTCTCCTGTTGTGTCATTTGACGTTCAATCTTTGGTTGCTCATGTTCTACTTGTCCTTTCTTCGGTGTTTTTGGGTAAACTTTTCCTGGTTCTTCCGTGTCGACACAGCGAATCGACTTGCGAACTTTGACGGTGCCTTTTTTGGGTTGGACTTTTATGATGATTTCAACCGGAGGCACGACAGTTGATGAGTCTGAAGAGTTTACTGATACAGATTCACTTGATTCGGAGATCAGTTTAGCCTTTTGCTGCTTGTACAATTCTTTGATGCTGCTTTCCAGTCGTTTCTCACGTTCTTTGAGCTTTTGTTCTCGTTCTAACAATTCTTCGTTCTTTTTCTTGCTGAGATCTTCGACCGGCCTGGAGTCGAGCGCCGATTTTTCTTTTTCCAGCTTTTTCAAGCACTTGATTACCTTTTCCAGGTCTGGTCCGGGAATATCTTCGCTTTTTTCGATCTCACGAAGCAAAAGACTTTTCTGGTGGTTAATTCGCTCAAGCAAGTCCTTCAGACGTTCAACTTTCACGAGATTGTCGATTTCGCTGTTCGGATCCTTCGATTTGACAATCACTGGCTCATCAGTTGATGTACACGACGACGACGCCCGCAACTCAGGCGCTGCAACGTTTACTTCCGCGGGTTTCACTTTGCTGGGTATTCTTGAATCAACAGGTGGGCAAGTCAAAATGTTTCTTTTTAAAGCTTCTTCAACGGCTTTATTCATTTTATCCTTGCGTGTCTGCTCGTGCTTGCTCAACTGAGACGTCGTAATGTTCCTTAAAGCCTAAAATAGAATATTTGCAATAGTTTATGTTGAAATTGTTGCATAAATCGAAGTTCTCACCTTCCCAGCAGCTTGTTTCGCTTCCTTTTCTTTTGCAGCTGCTTCATCGAGCTCCAGCCTGAGTCGCTCGTAGTCTCGACGCGTTTTCTCCTTCTCTAAAGCTTCTTTCGCCCGAATCTCAGCCAGTTGTCTGGAAAGTAGTTAAGATTAGTAAAAAGAATTGCAAAATGAACTCAAAATTTACCTCAAAACATTTTCACTCGGTAGCCTCGATGCCTGTTCATGCCTTTTAGCTTCTGTCCTAGCGTTCGATGAGGATGTGTCTCGATTCTCCAAAACGAGATCGTCATTAGGTACGTAGCTCGTAATGTGTTTGTTGCTAAAGTCGATGTATTTCACCCGATCCGCTTCTGGTTTTTTCACTTTAGCCGGCGACTTCTGTTTTAGCTTCTTTTGCGGTGATGGAGGTTTCTTCAAAATGCTTTTGCGCACAGGCTGAGGTTTTGTTTTCAGCTTCGGTGGCGGTTGCACTTCAATTTCTTCTTCAGACGAGTCTGAAATTTCCACGACTTGCTCGGGCTCGTAAGTGCCGAGACATTTCTGCTTTAATAAGTTTGTGATTTGGTTGAACTCGAGTTCAGATGACTCGACATCGTCCGAGGACTCTTGTTCTTCAAAGTCGTTGTTGTTCGACGAATCCACTGAGTTGCATGCATATTTCTGTGGATCGTAACGTGAGCTTTTGTGATTGTTGCGTTTGTTTACGAACGTTTCGACACGCACTGCCGGCTCTTCGTCTCCGGAAACTTCTTCGCCTTCATCAGGAACATCCAAAGTGTTGACATTTGCACTAAAATCTCTTTGTGTAACTATGTCAGCCTGCACACCAGCGTTTCTCTGTAGTTTTCTCTTCTTCTGCTGTAAACGGCTCTCGGCTTCACGATCACGCTTCCTTTGTTCCTGCAACATCGCGGTCCTGCCTCTCTCGGCGGCCATCAAGTCGTATTCTTCTCGCTGCTGAAACAATGGCTCGTCCTCTTCGCAACTAGCCTCGCAAGCTGCAATGTGTGCTGCTCCGAAGTTCGACAGGCTCTGACCGTAATTCTGCTGAATTTCGCATTGCGTTCGCCGCTTCCACTCGTTCAATTCGCGTGTCTTTATGGCTTGCACCCTCTTCAGTTGGTTTTCCTTTTCGCATTGAACATTGCGGCGGACCTGCTGGGCGATTTCTTTGGATTGCTGCCTGACCTTTAAACGCGACGCGAGGTGTGAGAAAATCAATAGCGAATATGAATTAGTCGAAGTAAACAACGATTTTTACCTGGGTCAAGCGATTTTTCCTTCTGTTGTCCACTTCGGCCCGTTGCGCACAGCTCAGCGCGTTGTAGTTCATTCCGCCGACATTTATTTTGATCGACATACCGCAACTAACAATTAAAACATTTTTTTAACAATGAAATCTAGAGTAATAAAGCTGAAGACAGGTAGCAAACGAAATTATTTGTCCGTTAACGTCAGTGATCGTTAGATCTGGTTTGAGTCGCGGTTTCAATTTGAATAAAAGTTGTCCGTTAAACTTTTAAACCTGATAACTACATATAAACATTATTGTTCCCGATTAAATTAAATATGTCGATATCGCCAATCAAATTCAAGGTCTTGAAGACTGATAACAAAAACCTTCAAGCGTACGATACAAAGATCGTGCTGATAATTGCCAAGTACGAGGAAAATAAGCGAAAATTGGAGTTGGAAACGTTGAAACAAAAGATTTCGGAAGTTGACGATGAAATCGCTCAAAAGGTTAGCTTGCAGATGTTATTCTATTAGAAATTGCCTTATTATTCGAATTTCCTTTTAGAAATTGCAAAAACAAGCTGAAGACAAACCTAAACTCGATTTCCTGGGAAAATATTGCGAGCAGAAGTCCTCACAAGCAGATGAGCTGGAAGTTGAGCCGTTAGCAGCTAAGCTGGAAGTCAAACCTTTGGCAGAGAAGTTGGAAGTCAAACTTGAGACAACTAACGATCAGATTTTGAAGGTTAAGCAGCAGCCCAGCATCGCCGAAGAGAAAAAAGTTGTTCACAAGGTTCTGCCGGACTGGGGCATTGAAAGAGGAGCAGAGATCGCCAAAGAGGTTATGCTCGGTAATAGAGCTAGTTCATGGAACAGCTCTAACGACAGAACACGATCTCGCACCAGCCAGCCTAAAGGCCTTCGTGCTCAGACAATCAAAGTCTACGGAGAACGTGGCTTTGAGGTGTTGACGCAGGCTCAGTTCCACGCTGTGTTCTCGGAAGCCGGCAAGACGATCGACATCATCACAGCGGAAGAAGGCCAGAAAGAAGCCATCATCGTCTTCGACTCTATTGCTTCTGCAACTTCAGCTGTCAAGCACGCTCCAAAAGACGTTTGCGGTATTCCAATCGTCGTCCGTCATGCTTAGCGACGTCTCAGTCGTTTCTATAGAGTCAAATCTCAAGAAGTTTGAAATCATCAGCTCCGGAGTTTTGCAATCATCAACACTGGAGTCTTAGAAACTCTTAGTCAACTAAATTTACACGCATTCCATAAATTACAGTTTCAATGCGTGCGTAATTTTATTTACAAGCTTAAATAAATTTAGTTGATCATATCAAATCATCGTTAGTCACTTTAAATCCCTAATTAACTCTCTATGTCATTGAATTTTCCTATAAAATCGCATTTCCGCGAGAACTCAAACTTACTGACGAACAAAAGTGAACTAAATTCTTTGGATAAGAACTCCAACCGGAGCCTCGTTGAATTTCTCGCAATTTTTATCACAAATCTCTAGAAATTCACATCCGATCTCTCTCCAGACTCTGAAGTTATTTTTGTCAGTCTTCATAGTGTTTATCGTTTTCGGATCAAGTTTGAGCATGTTCGGATGTGCTTGACCAGCTCGTTGTCGTTGATTTGACTGTTGATTAGGCTTCGCATCCGACGCAGGTCGGGCAAGTGCTTGTTGTCTTTGATGTTTAGCAGTTTCGGGAAGACTTCGCCCCAGACGTTCTTGTTCAAGTACCTGTTGTGATGGTAAATTAGTGTAAAGACGTTGACTTTTAATCACAAAATATGCTAACGAACCTTGGAATCTTCTGTTTGATCTCCCAAACTCCGAACTTTTTGTTGACTTGCATGTATTCACCGAACAACATCACGTGGATTGTGCCGGCAACGCAGAAGAGATCCGTTTGATAAGACCACGGTCGTCCTTCTTGCATCTCAATGCATGTGAAGCCGTCAGTTTGGATAATCTATCAACAAATTGACTGAAGTTCAACTCTCAATTGCAATTGCACAAGCTTTACCTTTCTGAATTCAGTTTCTTCTTTGAACAGATTCATGTCGATTGCACATCCGAAGTCGATCAACCTCAAGCTAGGAACGTACGTGTCAGCTGATGGTCTATAAAATGTCAATCTAGTTAATCTTGAACACGCCTTGAGCGACTTAGAAACTTACAAAGTCATTAAAAGAAAGTTGTCTGGCTTGATATCAGCGTGGATGATGTTGATGGAATGCAGATGGTTCACAATGTTGAGGATTTGACTGGCAAAATGCATTACCAAACTTTCGTGCATGACTTTAGTAGTTGCCTGGCGAATACGATTGTTGATGTCTAGTAGTGAACCGTACTGAGAGAACTCTGAAATGAGAACACTGGCGTTCGGCGCGATGACAGCTGCGGAGATTGACATGAAGCCTGGAAGCTGTGGAGATAAACTCGTCAGAAATTGAAGAATCTAGACTCGTTAAATGCGCTTACAATGTCTGTGTTGGTAAGTCGCTTTTTGACTTCAGAGCAAACGTAGAGTTCCCAAGAGTTTGGAGTCTTTTGGTACTTGAGAGCGACGACAGAGCCGTCACTTGTGTTGACACCACTAAAAATAAATTTATTTAAAAATCTGCAAAGAAAAATTCAAAATTCGAGCTTACCGGAAGACAGCTCCATACGATCCACGTCCGACTTCCTTCTCAATCTGATAGCCAACGCCGTTGATAGGCACGACCTGATTTTTCGTAAGCTTTGGCAAGTTGGAGTTTGTGAGCCGGTAGTCTGTCGTGTTCTCGCGGTTCGGGAAGTTGAGTTTGATGAGAAAAGCTCGGCACAACTCAGAGTTGAACGGATCGATGTCTCTTCTGGTCAGGTGTTCTTCGGTTGTCGCCAGAGCCCTTTCCATTCGTCTCCCCTTGAGGTCTTCGTCGTTTTCAGCTTGGAAGAACGAGTTTTGGTCTCCGTTGAACGAGCATATGCTGTCTTCGTTCTGGTTCGACAGGATTGACGCGGGTTTGCGCAAGAATTTGTATGAGCTGACTGGCGTTGATGTCTTACTGGCATTCTTTCTCGCTGGGGTTACGCAGCCGTTGAAGGAAACACTGCTGAATCCACCGTTGAATTCTCCATTCGCAGTCGATGAACAACTGTTTGTAGCACTTGGCATGAACTGCGTGCTATCACCGTCAAAAGTGTTCAACATTTCGCTTTGGAACTTCTGCTTCCTCGACTTCTTCTTGCCACTAGATGACGACGATGTTGAAGAAGGTTCGAGCGAACTCTTGTTCAAGCTTTTGTTTTTTGTTGGGAAAGCTTTCGCCAGCGGCATCGACGACTCTGAATTTGATTCCGAGTTGATGATCGTCGTTGTCGTCTTTTCTTTGCGGAACTTGATCGTGATTTTCTTGTCACGAGACTTGCCATTCGATGAGAAGCGGATTGTGCTGGCTTCGATTTGTTCTTCGAGATCGTCGAGCATGTACGAGTTGACAACTGGAGCTGGTCCACTGTACGGTTCTTCGTCAGAGTCGTCTGCCGTGCTTGACTCTTCGTCGTTCTCAAACGACTCGACGATCGGCTGCTGAAGCATGTCGGGATCGATTTCACCTTGATGATCGATCAAGTATTCAACGTCTTGATAGTCGTGCTCTTCAAATCCAGCCTGCGCTGGCACGACAGCTGGGCTGGCTTGTTCAACTGCGTGAGGTTGAACTGGATGTGGGATTTGAGGTGGGTGCTGGTACGTTTGGTACTCGTTTCCTGAGTAAGGTTGCTGCTGTTGATGATGAAGTGGTAAAGCGTAATACGGCTCCGCGATCGGCGGCTGAGGTTGAACGTGTGACGAATCATACTGGTTGCGATTGACTATCACTGTCGGCTGCTGGTGGAAAGTCGGCGAGTTCTGATAATTTGGTGAGTTCTGGAAGTTCGATGGGCTGTGCTCGTAAAGGTGTTGCTGCTGAGAAGCGAAGTGCGACTGGTAACGGTGGTCGTGAGAGTAAGAGTATTGAGGACTGTTCTCGTAAGGGCTGTTTTGATAGTAAGCTGGGTCGTAGTTGGCGGTTCCTTGGCTGTGGCAGTTCCAAACCGAGTTCTGCTGGTATGTCATCTGTTGCTGGTAAGCGTCTCGCTGTGCGGCTTCCTCACGCTGTTTTTGAAGCAATTTTTCTTGCTCTAGTCTGATGCGAGTCTGTTCCTCGATAAGTCTTTTAGCTTCCATCTCCTGACGAAGTCTTTCTTGTTCCTGGCGTTGTCGCAATGATTCGGCCTCTTGTTTCAGTCTGACCTCTTCTTTTCGCTTCTCTTCAACGCGTGCCTGCCACTTCTGAGCTTTGAGCTCTTCCAAGCTGAACTCTTGACCGTTGCCCGGGTAGACTTGTCGTTTAGGGTAAAAGAAACGAGCGTTTGGATCGTAGGGTTCTTCGAGACATAACGGAGCGTGCCAAGGCTCGGCTGCGTTTCTTGCGTAATTGACAAAGTTTCGCGGCGGTTGAAAGCCTGACTCAAACGTGGCAATGACTTGGACTTCTTCTGGTTCGACGATCTGTTCTTCGATCGGCGCGTAACTGTTAGTGTCACCATAAACATAATTTAAAGATGAACTAATCACGTAACCAGGATCTGAAGACGTGCTAGCGTACTGGTAGTCTTCAACAGGTGCCTGCTGCGGATCAACTTGCGCACTTTCATTCACTGCAACGTCTTGAGTGTCGATTTTCAAGCGCTTGGCTGGCTGTGCTTGATTCTGATGTGGTGAAAGCGATGTGACCTGCTGACGTTGCTCTGCCAGCGATGAAATCGTTCGCTTTTTGGAAGATTCATCGTTGTACAACATCCGTTGCGCAAGTGAGAAGCGAAAGTTCTTCTGAGCAGTCTCGAGTTCTTCAATTGGCTGGGCCTTCAACTGTATTCCAAGGTTGAAGATTGACTCAGCTTGCTTGAAAAGGTTTGACGAGTTGTAATAGTGCGCCCATCCTTTGTAGAATGCGGCGCATGTTGTACCAATGCCTTGTTGGTACAGAATTTTATACAAATTCAGAGGATTTGGCTGAAAGTCGATCTAAAACGAAGTTAAAAGTCAATTCCGAGCAAGGCGAGATGAAGGTCGATCTACTCACGTATTTAATCCAGAGTTTCACCATTCGCAAGTCCTGTTTGTAGTTCTCAAACTTATCATAAGTCGATAGACATTGCTCAACGGCCTTCCTGAATTTCGCCTCGAGCGCTGGCGTTGAGTTGACGTGCGACTCCAGCCAGCAAATGTACCTGAACCACAGCTCGAGTGGGTCATCCGACTGATATGAGTTAATGGCGAGCTCCCACTGGCCGATATCGTTTTGAAATGCAGCGATTGGGTCATTTTGTGGATTCATCCCTCGCCTAGTTCTAAAATAGAAGTTTTTTATTCATGGGAAATTTAATGAGCAAGCAAAAAAATGTGTCAAATGACTTGAAAGTGAGAAAACTCGAAAATCCCACTTTGAGAATAGTATGGTTCACCTTAACAGCTTCAAACAGCCACGCTCAAAAAGGAAAAGTCAAAGATTCATCCGAAAGGGATCTCCAGACAACAACAAACCATTAAATGACTGAGCCACAAAAAATAATTCGAGTCGCTGTAATCGCCAAAATCTTGGCGTTCTTGCACTGAATCGACAGCCAACACACTCGTCGACTTATACTGACCTAAAGGGTTGATTTGCTGGTGATTTTACAACGAAAAGGCAGTCAAGAATAATAATTTAAAAAGAAATCGGACTTTAATTCAGTGAATGCACTGGTCACTGAACGCACCAGACGAAGTCGAACGCACCAGATCGACGAAGTCTAACGCCCCTTTGACGAGAACTTTTTGTAAACATTGGAAATACTTGCAATTGAAGTTAAGTTAAAGTGAGAGATGAGTTTGGTGGCGAAGTTCATCACAGAGATAGTGAATTTTCTCGCACTGTCTCCAGCTGGGCCGAATAAAAATGCCCAAAAGCTGATCAGGTTCTACGAGACAGCCGGGTTTGACTTTTCGTTCCCGATTTCGTTGAAAATTTGGAGCAGACACCTGGAGAATCGTGTACCAGAGCTGAAAGAAGACGACAGTGACAACATTCTCGTGTTCACGCTTGGTGGTTCTGTTGAGAATTGCTTGCAGAAGCTGAAACAAGAGTCGAAAAGCTGGACTTTCTCGATTGAAACTGTTGAAGTCAAAGATCAACGATGCAACATCACGATCCAACGATCTTCAGCTTACACAACACTTCTTTTAGCAATCAACGACAGTTATGGTAAAATCAAAAAATCAGACGACGAAACTTTAAGTTTACAAATCGACGACGCTTCCAATCCATCAATTACTCAATTCAGAGTTGACCTCGTGGGAAGAACAGTTAAGAAGCTGATTGATTACTCAAAATATACTCTTGTTACCGACCCAACATCTGCGAAACATAAAATCCTAGCAACATCAAAGTCAAACCTGCCCAGGGATCATCTTCATAACGACTGGAAACTGCTCACCTGTGGTGCCGTTGTGAACCCTAAAGACAAGAAGACTTCAGACGTCACCAAAGACGATTACATTAAGCAACGTTGCGAAGACATGCACTTGATGTCGATACACAAATATGGCATTCGAGTAAAGGATGACGAGACCTTCAAATCCTTTGTGGAAAGACTTGGGAAATACGCAGCGGTTTTAGATCTACTGGAAGTCAAACAATCATCCGCAATTTCACTCACCTCTGACATCAAACAAGCTTTTGTTCTTTACAACTCTGCGCGGATGGAAACTTTGATGGAAAAGTTCGAGTGTAAAGTGAAAGAAGGCTATTACGATAAATTGCCTGGAGTTGAAGCTGTAGACACTAGTTTGCTAAAGGAAGAAGAAGAATGGCAGCTCTTGAAGCTTCTTCTAGTCTTCCCTGAAGTGATCAATCGTTCAATCAGCGAACTTCAACAAGGAAAAGTTTCGCTTCACCTCATCCACAAATTCTTATCAGCCTTGGTCAACACTTTCTCGATTTACTATCGACGAGTCCGACTTTTGACCGAGAACAGACCGCAGCTGATGCCAGTGCTGCACTCCAAAATCCACTTCCTTCGGGCTGTTCAGAAGATTCTAAACGAAACTCTCGCCATTCTCGGCATCGAGCCGATCGCCTTCATGTAAACGTTTTTTTGTTCTAATAAACAATTTATTTGCTACAACTTCTCTTACGCAATATCTTCACAACATTTTTACTTCGGCAAAGACAAAAATTAAAGAAAAAAAAGTTTTTAAACAGGAAATAAAGTTTTATATAATAAATCCAACAAAGAGAGAATGCTTCGACAGAGACCATCGAAGGAAAATGCTTTTCACAGAAATATCCACGGAATGAATGAACATATATTTGATTTGAGGTGATAGCTGCATGTTGACTGCAAGATGAATGCTTTGTAAAGATTGTCGAGAAGTTTTCTTGAGTTAAAATTCAAGGCAGGATTGGAGCTTCTCGAGATTGAAATGAAATGCAAAGTGAGACTTCTCGAGTCCCTTAGACTGAACTGAAGAGAAAGCTGAAGCCATGGCTACTGTTGATTAGTATGAAGTGCTCGCTAATGGTCGGGTGGTGGTTGATTACCTGAATTCACCGCCCTTCCCACTCGTGTTATTCGATATCTTGTCATCTATTTCATCTATCAAGAGCTAGTTTAATTGAAATCCCGTTTGTGATTTGTATTAGTTACGTTGTTGTCCTGAGAAGCATGGACAATTGATTGTGCGTGGCAAATTTACTTCCAGAAGGTGTTGAACAAGTCCATGAAGGAATCGTAGATCATGAACGTGATTGCAACGTCAAGGCAGACGCGAGACAGGCGTGGAACGGTTCCCTTGTAGAACGCCATCGGTCCTTCGTTCTTCGCGATCTGAAGTGCGCAATCAATCGTGCTCTTGTATTTCGCAGCCTCGAGTCCCTGCATTCTGGTCTTGACGACGTCGATAGGAGTGTTTCCGAACACCGAAGCGGCACCAGCGATGGCACCGAAGGCTCCGACGAGCAATTTCGGGCATTCCTTCTTCTTGTCACCGCCTTTGTACCACTCGCGGAGTGTTTCCATGACGTAGAATCTGATGGCTTGGTTCGATCCTTGCTTGATAATGGTCGCAGTGACGCCTTTGTACAGACCAGCAAAGCCTTCTTGCTTGACGATACAACCAACGCCGTGAGCGAAGCCTTTGAACTTGGGATTCGCGCTTCTTTGATCGTTGATGAACTTGACTTTTACAGTTTCCATCGGCGTTACAGCGAAAATGGCTTCAAGGACACCAGCTCCAAGACCAGCCAAAAGCTTGCCGGATCCGCTCAGATTGCCCTGGTCATCGACCAAGTAAGTCTTGATCTGCTCGAAACCTCCGAAACTGAATAGAAAATGTCAGTTGACCTTGACAGCACTCGCAAAACAATCGCGCACTACTTACCGAACAGCTGATTTGGGAATCGAGCCGTAGAGAAGCACACTCAAACCGCGATATAGGCCAAAAAATCCACGTTCTTTGATTGTTTTCTTCACACAATCAGCGATGCCGTTGTAACGTTTGTTTGCGCCTACGAGATAAAAGAAACGTGAACAGCCAGTCAGGCGATTGATAAGCGTTTAATCGCTGATTATTCAATGCACTCACCTTTTTCGTCAAGCTGAAGTTGCGTTTTAACGTATTCGGTGGGAAAAGTTATGCAAATTTCGATGCCTCCAGTGATTCCACCGGCAACGATTCCCTTCAAACCCTTGCTGCCACTTCCACCGGCTGAAGCCGCGCTGTTTCCAGCCATCCATGGTCGGCGAACGAACGGGTTCAACGTAGTCGTTTGACCAGCGGTCAAGGCCGACGACTCGAATTGACGATAAAACGAAAAGTTCCGGCTTGAGTTATCCATGTCTTATCAAAGTCTGTTGACGTGATTGATGGCGTTAAAATGGGAGAAAGAAAATTTAATGAACGCGTGATTGACGCTTCGCGACAAAATATAATTTTGCAGTCAAAGTACAGAAAAAATAGAAAATTTGGTATTTCAAGAACACCGCCGTCTTTGCACCAAGTCATGACGTCAAATGTCTTTTTATATTTCATTGTTGTTGTGTTGGTTGCGCGGCGGAGGAAACAAACATGTCCAAATTGCCTCACAGTAATGGATTGCATAACTTTTCGATGTGAACTTTGGCGGCATTTGATAACGTCTAAGCCGACCTGAACGGTTGTCACTTACTTCCAACTTCAGAAATAGGAGAATCCACTCGATAAATGTTTGCTACACGATTGACACTTGCCAACTGAATAAACGACACTCCAATAAATGCACTTCTAGTCACTGAGAACGGACGACAACTGCAGCCTTAGGAATGAAATCGACACATTTGTTTGCGTGATACAGAACAACGAATGAAATCAGCGAAAATATAGCTGCGAGCTGCTGATGTTGCAATGTTTTTAATGAACTGAAGTGGAAACCGAACGCGGTCGAACTGGAAACCCTAAAGCTGGCGGGAAAATTTTAAAAAGCGCCGGTCGATAGAGAAATTGAAGTCGTTGAAGTTTGTAAATGAAAGTTTTGTGGAAAATTGAAAGAAAGATTTGTAGCTAAGTATCAGGAAAGTTTCGCTGTTGATCTAAATTGCTATTTTCCGGTTTGGCAACTGCAACGAAGAAGCTTTTGTCAATTAAAACTTAATTGAATTAAGCACTTAAAAAACGTTTTCTCCTTTTTTGTAGCAGTTTTACAATGCTTCAACAGTTGATCGACAAAGAACCAAAGCTTCTTCAACTTCCCAACTCACCCACAACTCCATTCACTTAAAGCTTTCGAATTTCACTCCCACCTTAAAGCTCTCAAAAATTCCAAAACAGAAGCTTTGGAAGTTAGTTAAGCATTTATTCTTATATCAAAAGACTTTATGCGAAAGTTTACAAAAAAACTGTGCGAGTAAAGGTTCAAAGCAGCAAAATGAATCAAAAGTCGAAGATGTTGAATCGAAAAAATTGTTTTTGATATTTTTGTTTGGTGATATTAACAAAATTCTTTTAGTTCTGATCGATGGCGTGATAATTAGGTGAAAGAGAGACCGGCGAGTGATTTAGCAGACGACTTTGTACCATCTCTTGCAGGTAACGTCTCCATACACGCATTCGGCGATCATCTCGGTGTCAGAGAAGGTGCGGATGAGCTCTGATTTCTTGTCACTCTTCTGGACCTGTGTGAGAACGTTTCCGTTGAGGGTGAACACTGACTTGACTTTGCGTCCGTCCAAAGTTTCTTCATCAAACTCTTCTCCAAGCTTGAACTTAATCACGGTGGTCTTGAAGGTAGAGACGGTGTGGTAAGAGTACTCGTCGCCATTCTTCTCCAAGTGGATGGTTGGCTGGACAGTGTTGCCCATTTTGCGGAGAACGAGACCGACACCTAAAATAACAAGAAAAACGTTAGCAAATCGATGAGAAAAAGCAGCGGAAACTTCAATTGTACATTCTTTTCAATCCATTGAACTCTCCAATTCCGTTAATTGAAGAAAGTCTTTGTTGCTAGCATTGCCCAGAAGAAGAATTTTTTGAATTTACTTTAATCAAGCGACAGAACAAACCGCATTGATTCATCGCCACCCTTTTGAACCTCGTCTTAAAAGCTAATTTAATCAAATCTGTCAATTGATTCGGGGACTTGAACATGATGCTTTGACAAAAGCCGGTGTTTTTTGTAGCCCGGTGAAGATAATCGCTTGCAAACTGGTGGCCGGAAGCTTCAGCGACAATTGTTCGCGAAAGGAAGCGTGTAGAACGGATGTTGTTAGGTGAAAAAGTCGCGAATACAAATTGTCTACAAATTGGAATGTATGATCAATCGAAATCGCTTGCGGTATTTATAGGAAAACAAAACTTTTCCATCAAGATACCTCCGCACTACAGATTTGAACCCGAAATTTGGGATCTGAAGTGGCGAGATTTCAGATATTTGCTAACATGTGTTTGGTGTTTGTTGAAACGCCGGGTATCAATTGCAAGTTATTGCGACTCAACACATTCGCACGCTTGCAACATGATCGACGAGAGAATCGACAAAAATATTTATCGGAAACTTCTCTTATCAACTACAAATATGAATTACTTTGTGAACTTTGAAATAAATCATTTTCTGGCTTGTTTGCGTTCCATTTAGCTACCAATTTGTTAGAAAGCTTATCGTGATTTTCTTCATTCGGCTTTTTATCTAATCGTGATTGCAGTTTTAAGACCTGCACGTTGGCCTGTATCTTATCACCGGTGGGTTTAAAGACGTCGTGGACTCAGTTCAAACGTTCAGAATTTTCGGGACTTAAAGTGAAGCAGAGGTGATAACACTGATCCAAGCAAATTACCGCATCGAACCGTCACAGCGTGCGTCTGACTGAGAATTTTTCGTTGATTCAGATCGTGTGTTTAAACGAAGCCACATAAAAACAGGGGTTCGATGATTGCGGAATGCATTACAGATTGCTGGAAGGTTGGAATTGAGGCAAATTTAACGCAGCACGATAAAAAAAACCTTTTATTTGATGATAACCGTGGGCAATCCGATTGAATCGCGATGATTTCGATTATTTTAAAGGTCGAATGGAACAATCGGCGAGGCAAGAACCGTTTGCGAAGCGGATTTTGACCCCGTGTAGGTTTCAAAAATCTTTTTCGCATCAGTCGCGACACTACGTGAAATCGATAATTGGGTTAGAAAAGCGTTCATGTTTGTCTTAATCACGCCACCGGCCTTCTCAGCCAACCACATGGCACCGCCGAATGGTTCGCTTGCTGTGCGCATGAATCCGACAAAAATGCCGGCAAAAAAAACCGGTTGCGGAATTCTCCACTCCCGCTTTGTTCTTCCTTTCGCGTTTGCAATATTTTTGTTATTTTTAGCGATTTTGACTCGGCAATGAACCTAAAACAAATATTTCTGAGATTCTTTTTATGACTTGGCATCGAACGCGATTTGATAAACTTTCTTTCTGTGATAACCCCTCAGGAAAGCAGATTTTTCGAGTGGAAAAATCGATAAATTCTCTCATCACGTGCTTCTCTGAGATAATTTTCTGAATTTACACAACAATGGAAGTCACTTAAATGCCGGTGCACTAAAAGCGTAGAACGCAGACTGGTCGGTGACAATTTCAAGTACTCACCGAGTGCCTTCATGTACTCTTCAAAGTTTTCGGACCTGTCCAACTTGTACTTTTTGCCTTCCCATGCCATTTTTAATTAGATTT
>JPYR01000031.1:237413-254995 GCA_000775305.1 Belgica antarctica
GGAAAAAATAATTCCATTTAACTAAAAACTCGTGAAGAGGTTGACTAAAAGTTTCCTGAATGTCAAGCTCAAAACGAGTTGCAGAACTTGAGCCAAAAGCTAATGAATCCAATGATCGTTCAAGTTTGGTACAACCAACAAAGTTTTCTTTATTTTAAGGATAATTTTACAGAACTCAAATTAGTTCAACTTGTAGAAGATTTCTCAGCAAGTTTGAATCGTGAAAGTTTTGATTTTGCATTTATTTGCAACTTGCTTCATTCTGATCCAAGATTTGGAAAATTCAGTTCAAACATCTTTCAAATCCAGGTGGACACTGATCGGTGCATTGAATTCTTTAAGCTTATCGAATGGGCGATAATTAACAACGACTTTTTGTGCCTGAAGTTTCTGAAGTTGTTCAATCCGAGTGTGAGCTCGTTAAATGACAAATGCACTCGCGTTCTCGAATTCGCGGCTGAATTTGGAACTAAAGAAACTTTTGAAATATTGTTGGACTTTTCTGACAGTGACGCGAAGCCTGAAAATTTCCAGTTCTTGCACGCCTTATCGGTAGATCAAGAAAGTCTTTTGATGATAGCAGCAAGGGCGGGCAGGACAGAAGTTTTTCAGATTCTTCTGGATAACAATTTAAATGCACATTTGACCGGCAAAGAGGGAAAAACGGCTTCTGACTTGGCCTGGGAAGCAAACCATCATGAATTTGTTCTTGAATTGATTCTTAACGATGGTCCGCTTCCTTTTTATTTTGATGAAAGTCGATTAAGAGCCACCGATAACTTTTTTGATCAATGGAAAATTTTTAAAGACGAGCTTTCATAATTTCAGGAAAAATCAAAAATGATAGAAAACTAGAAATCGAAAGAGTTATTGTCTCGCACCCACGGTTTAAATTTGCCTACAATCATGGATGGTGTTCAACTTTGACAACAGCTTTGAAATCAAAGCATCTCGTTGGTTCTTTTCAAACACCTATCGGGCATCTGACAATCAAGCATCGTTTCTTCGGTCGATCGTGGCGTTTCTGAGCCATCTTTTCTCGAATTTTTTCGTCTTTTTTCGCAATTAGCTTCCTAGTTTTGACTTGGAATCTAAAATGTGGTGAATGTCTTTCATCTGAAAGAAAGTTTTATTTTGGTGTTTCAAACCTTTTCAGCTTTTCTTCAACAAACGTTCGCTTGTTTTCGATGTCCAAACATTGGTAAAATGCTCGTTCCTTGATGTTATTACGCTTCAAGTGTTGAAGCTGCTGAATTTCGCACAACCGGAGTTTGTAATTCTGCACCTTGGCTTTGAACCTGGCCGGAAAATATTGAAATGACTGAGAAATTCTTAGATAAGATCGGTTTCCAACTTTTTCATTTTCTCGCATTCCTGATCGAGCTTTCTGCGTTTCATAATCTCGACGACGCAGGCGTGCCTTAAAGGATTCGATGTGCAACAACGAATTTTGTTGTCTCCGTAAGTCTCGAGAAACTTTTGTGACTTCTTGTCAATCTTCTCGAAAACACCGTCGGAAAGCTTGACGCGGTGGTTATCCAAGTCTTCAGTTGCTTGAAATTTCCGCTGTTCACATCGCTTTTCAGTCTTCAATCGGTGCAAAAGGTTACGGTAACCGTTGAACTCCTTTATTCCACTACAGATGACCTCGTTTCTGTCGGTGATAAAATTGTTCTTTCGAAGGTGCTGTGAAATAAAAGTGGATGAAGCAATTTTCATCGCCAGTTTATTATGCAAATCACTTACAATCAAGTTGGCTTTTCGCAAGAAGAAAGGCTTCAGAAAAGGGTCACGCAGAGCGTTGTATTCTCCGCTGTTCTCACGGTTCTCAGGATCATAAAAAGTGAAATCATCCAAAGCCCGGGCCTGCTTCCAAAGCTGTTGAGATAAAAGAATAAGTTTTAAAAAAACTTCTCAGCAAAGTTTTGCTTTGAAGATAACTCACCGGCTTCCCAATTTTGGAACTTGAGAACAAGAATTTGCAATTTGTCTTTGGACTGACGTGAATCTTATCAACGAGTCGAGTTGGACACTTGACGGCACATTTTTCTTTGCACATAACGTTGAAAACCATTTTACGCTGAATTTGTTCTTCAAGAAACTGGCAATTTTCTGAAAATGAAATTTTCCCTTGAAAATTCTGCCGAGAAAATAATTTCCGAATGAAAGGAAAAGTCAACAAGACTGCTTCGGTAATTTGGATTCGTTGCAAAGAATATTTGATTTCAAGTTGATTAAATCTTGGGAAATTTATTTCGTGTGCCAATTGTGGTTGTGTTTGATGCGGGTGGGAAGTGTGGGTGGTAAAAACAAGTCGAAAAGATTAAAAGTTGATTAAAAGTGATGTTTGATGGGAAGAATTTAAAAACTTAAGGAATTTATTGAAGATCTTCTAGAAAGAAAGCTTAAAGGTTATAAAATATCGTGACGTGACTTTATGAACGTCTCTCCAGCACTTAAAGCAATGAACAAATTGCAAAATCTCCATATATATATCATCATTAGGTACGAAATCTCCACTCCATTTCCCAGGAACAAAATAAAACTGCAGCATGCCGTATCGACACGTTTCTTATTTCCCTGAAATAACTTTTGCTTCTGCCGTTTGTATAAATCATAAAAACTATCCTTGCTAGCGATAAACTGTTCTTTCTACCCTTCGGCGACTCCATTGTTTGGCAGAGAAACAATAAAGGAAAGTTTCTCGGTGCCCATAAAAAGCTGGCGCAAAACACTCCCAGTTAATTTTCATTGTCGTTGATTTTGAATAAGCTTGTCGTTTGCCATTTCAGAAGAAAATAAAAATAAACGTAAATTGACTGAGACTTCATCTCATGAACCTTTTTGTTCAACCCTACAGCTCCATTCCGCCTCGTTCCATGTCCCGAAAGGTTAAATAAATAAAAGCAATAAGAGGATTTGTCTTGAAATATAAAATTTTATTCGGGGTTGCGTATCGGTTTCTGTAAATGCCATCTGAGCGCCCTTGGGGTTGGGTGCGATAATTGTAATTCGCAGGGAAATTTTCTATTTGCGGTGGCAAAGCAAACGAACATATAATTTTCCAGCTGAAATCAGCAGAATTCAAATTTTCATCGCACATTTCATCGACTTTGTGAGTTTTTGGGTGCCTTGCGAGCTTAAAACTCTTTCACGAGTCAATTTACTTTCATCTGGAAAGGAATTTTCCCCGAAGAGCTTGGGAAGTGTTCCAAAAAGAGCGAGGAAAACATTTCGTGGAAAGCAGTTCTTGGTTGAATAAAAGGTCTTTAATTTATTGTTTATGCAAATCAAAGCAATAAAGTCTTACAGTGGGGAAACTTAAAACTAATAGTCGTGGAAGTCCAAGGAAACGTGTGGGTGGAGAGAAGGCAGCACCTGGTGAATGCTGTCTATGATTTACTTTACGAAGTTTGCGGTTTACTCTTTGAAGTTCATTCTTCACTTCTTAAAGTTCATGCTCGTGTTGATATTTTTTCTAGCCGGCGGCTGTCGCTGACGAGCCATGAAGCTCTGGCCTTGGCTTAACGAGGCAAGTCGTTGGTCAACGGAATCACGCTGAGTGTTCAGGGCCATGCGGTAGAAAGCAGACGCGATTAGTCGACTCTCCATCACAGACATCACGTCGTTTTCAGCCGGTTCAGCCGAAGCACCTTCCATCGTTTCCCCGAGCATTCGCGGGTCGAGTCCTTTGATGACTTCCTTTGCCTTCTCGACACATTTTCTGTATTTGATCTCAAGGTTCGACAATTCCTGGGATTTTGCCTCTAACGATGCTTCGAGCTGACAAACTCTGGTGTGCGAGTTTGTGATCTGACTTTGAGCCTCTTCCAGCAAGTGCTCGCGAGACTCGCAAAGTTCTTTCAGCTCGACCACTCCGGTTTTGTTCTTTTCGTCGTCGGAGACGTTCTGTGAGGACAGCAGCAGAATCTTCTGGTTTGAAGTCTTCAACTGTTCACGCAACTTTTCATTGCGCTGGTTGGCATCGTTCAGAAGGTCGGAAAGTGCAGTTTGCCCGCCTTGTCCTTCTCGTAACGCTTTGTTCTCAGCTTCAAGCCGAATCATACGTTCTTTGAGGCTGTCACCAAGCATTTCACGTGAAATGTTTGCGGAATCGTCATCATCTCCGTTTCCACTCGACTGATTGCAACGAAGCTCATCAACTTTCTCCTGCAGTGTGTCCCGCTGCGCCATTAGGTTGTCTCGCTCACGTTGCAACCCGGATATTTTCGTTTGCATCACTTGAAGGTCGAACTCTGCTTTGACGGTTTTCTGCATTTCCGAGTCGAGTTTCGTATGAAGTTCTTCGAGTTCTTTCTTGTACAACTCCATTTGACCCTTCAGTCCAGAGAACTTCTTAGCGTCTTCTTCGTACTGCAAGTTTTGTTTTAGAAACTCTGCGGATCTGTCTTCCGACAGCTTTACTTGACGCTTCAGGTCATTGTAATCTTCCAGCTTCTTTTTATAAGTTGCAAGTTGAGTTTCGATTATCTTAGACTTTTCACTAGCTTCTCTGAGAACGTCGACTTCGTCTTTGATCTGAGAGAGCTCGCTGCTGGCTTTGGTTAGCTCGTCGACCTTAGCACGCAACATTGCAACCTCCTTGTCTTGCTGGTTGGACTTCATCTTCAGATCTTCCTTGACCGTCTCTGACAGCAACAAGTCGTTTTTCAGGTTGTCGACTTGCTTGCGCAGGTCGTTGTAGCGAACGGATCCGACGATTGGATTTCCCAGGCTTTCTCCGTTGTCACCGATTATGTTGGGATTCTCGAACTTATCCAACAGCATTTGGAGTCGCTGAACTTCCTGGTTTAGTAAAGTTTTCTCTTCAAACATGATTTTGACCTCTTTTTCCTTTTCGTGGCACTTCTGAGCCATCTTTTCTAAGTCGTCTTTCATTTCACTGGAAAGGTTAAGCGAGTGACGTGCCGACGAAGGAGCGCCGATGTTCTCTATTTCTTGCAAAGCTCTCATAATGTTCTGCTGAACACTTTCTTCCATCTCCATTATTTGTGTGATGTAAGTTTGCTTATCATCGCAGTTAACGGCGAGCCCAAGTGTCAGCTTCAGCAGCTTGCTAATTTCGACGATGTCGTTGGACTCGGCAATTTTCTGGACTTCTGGCTTAAGATGAGCTTCGAGCGAAAGATCCATCACTTCACTGTAGTAAATCACGATGCTGTCCACTATTTTCTTCAGATTGCTCGCTTTCAAGCGCCAATTATCGCCTTTGTGATAAAAGTAAATCCAATTAGTCCAGTTATAAAATTAGCGGAGCGAAACTCACCCGAACTAATGTTTTTGATTTTAGGCGAATAATCCGGGGCTAACAAGGCAAGCAATTCCCCCAACGCGACTCCACTTGATAAGTCCAACGCCGACGCTGTTGGAAAAAGGAAATTTATTCAATTGAGCTAATTTTCACCGAATGAGTCACTTGTTTTCTGATTTTCACTTACAACAAGGCCCGGAAAGGTCCAAAATCTTCAACCACTTGATGAGACTCTCGTATACTTCTTGGTCGCCCATCGCAATCACTTAAATCAGGCACAGATAACACGGCGGGTAGTTGAGTTAGTCAGATTTGTGTTCGTCAGAAATTATTTTCTTTTGCTGTTTTGATCTCGCGAGTAGCGCAGCCGTTCCCTTCGCAAGTTCATTTTCAAATTCTAAACAATCGTTAAAAAAAAAAATTCTGCATTTTCCAAACTCTCTTTCTGGAAATCGATGGAAATCTTCACAGTTTTCCTGATTTAGACATTTAAGGACTTTTTCAGATTGAGTGTTAACCATCCGGTTTGTTGTTACGTTAAATCTCGATTTGAGATTGGATGCCCTTCAAATCCATTAGCCTTGAGATGAAAAACTTTTGACGGTTTATCATTGCAATGCATTGAAGAATTGATGTTTTGGCTTCGCTGTTTATCTCGACATGTATTCTCGGTATTCAGGTATCGACGTCAACAAAAATAAATCTAAAAACACTCAGAATCTGTTATCAACCAATCATAACTTTATTATTGACACTTTTTGAAAGCTGTCTGCTCTTGGAACTTTTAAAAGCACCTTCGCTTTAAATCTCTATTCAACCAGAGACAACTTTATTATAAACAAGTCATCTTGTTGTCAAGTAAATTCCGGCAGAACATCAGCTTGAAACGAAAAGACCAATTTTTTTTTCACATCTACAATCGTGTCTACAGCAAAGTTGTTTCTGATTTTAGTCGACAATAAATAGAAATACCAAGAAAAGCAGATTTTCTCAAAAATCCAAAAGGCCAAGCCAGCTTTCATTTTCGTTGACGAAAGACGATCATAGGAACAGAAGGAAAACGATTTATTTTTTTTTTCGGATTTGTGAACAAATATTTGAATGAAGCAAATGGAATCAATTAAAACCGAAATGTATGAAAAGTCTCACGAAAATGCTGGAGGCACTTAAAAACTTAAATTGGATCGGTGGTGTACTTTGGGTGCACTTGAGAAATTTTTTTGCGGAATATTGATCAGTTTAAGTTTTTTGTTCCCTCGAACCTTCTTTCTCACTCAGCTTTTTGCATGCCTTACAAATATTGATTTGAAAGTTTCTGCCTCAACGAAATCCCACATGCCTTCAACCTTCATTGAATCCAATTTTTCTTCTTCACAATTTATAGAAATTTCATTTATTCAAAGTGCCAAAACGGATCTAACCGCAGAAAAAAAGTTCAAGTTTCCAGCAAAACGTAATTTATTTTCATTAAATCCGGGAAAAGTTTCAGAGCAAAAAAGGGACGAACAAGAACCCATTAAAGTTTTTTCTTTCTTCCTGTCTGTGACTAAATACAAATCTCTGGAGATCGATTAGTGGAAGCAGACAAACTTTTGACATTCTTTTGTTATTTTCGTTCAGTAATTTCAGCATTTGCAGTAGCCGCAAGAGCAAAAAAAGCAATTTCAAGTCTTTGGTGGGTGATTTGGAAATTTGTTGGAGAAGAACTTTTCTGAAGGAAAAATTGTTAAAGAACAAAAAAGTAGCTGTTGTTTCTGTCAATAAATGATTTTTAGGATAAAATGGACAATCTGAAAGAATTACTCAGTAAAACTTGTTCAAATTTGCACAAATCCTAATTGAATTCGTAAAAACTAAAAAAAACTTCGAGTAATTGAACTAATTTGTTTATAATTAAACTAATTTGTAACATTTGCGACCCCCAAAGCCACACTATGGTCAAGTTATCTTAATTGAAAACCTTTCATAACATCTTTTATCTTCGCTGACCTTTCAAAACGTTTCCATCCCACCGATTCCCAATGAAACTTCCGAGCGGAAGTAAAAGGTCACGTTCTCTTCTTAAACCTATCATTAACAACCAGGTTGATTGTTTCCACTTTTTCCTTGGCTTGTTTCTGTCAAGATTGGAAGAATGTCTACAATTATTTAAAGATTTACTTCTTCCCGATCTTCCAAAAAAGTAAGAATTCAGCTTTGATCAAAATATTAAGCACACAGCGAACATTTTTAAATCATTTCCTTTGTCAACATTTTCGGATCCAATTTCACTTTTTAAAAGAATCTGCAGTTGGTTGTGTTTACAAAGAAAGTCACTTTTGCTTTCCATCTTCTCAGTACCTCCATCGTCAGACGCTTCTCCCAATCATCTTCTCCCAATCATCTTCATCCTATAAGTCGATGGATTAGAATGGATGAGTTTTGAATACAATTTGCAATTTAATCTTTTTCTGTAAATTTTTGGAAACGGGAATTACCAGACGACAAAATCGATTATATCACGAGAAAAAGCTGGTGATGGAAAGTAAGTTAAGTAGACTCGTCGAAATGTTTCCTTTAGATTTCACGCTCGAGTAAGTCATGAATATGGAATTGGCAAGGCAAACATGAAGCTATGATGTTAGCTACAACCAAGTTAAATCAACCTTTTGCGAAGGTATCACGAATAAATTGCCCCCGGCTAGGAAAAAATCCTTTTAAAAATGGGAAAGCGCAAGAGAAAATGGGGTTTACGCGGTTCAAGTGAAAAAGTGTACATAAATGTAGTTAAAAAACTGTATTAAATAAAAATTGAAAACTTATTTCAAAAGCTTTAACGGCCACTTATGCACAGCAATTTGAAATAAACTTGATCTGGAAGGCGCTAACCACGACTTACGTTATCTTCGCATATTCGCGATTGAAGTTTCGTTTTTTTCTTGTTACGTGATTTTTCAACGACACAAAAGCAACAACCTTGGAACTCTAACTCTGTTTTGACAGAAAAAATTATTATCTCTCTGCAGTTCATCAAAACTTTTATCAGTTTTAATGAAGAAGTCAAAAAGCGAGCTTCAAAAAGACGCGGTTCCAACTGAAGGCTTAAATGTAGTAAGAAGTTCATCTCAAAACGAAGTGACTCCAGTGAATCAGCAAGGCACCAATATGATGTTAGCACAAAGCAACACTGCCACTTCGTACACTTTCAACGAGTGCAATCAAATTCAACTCGGAACTGTATTCCAAATCGGTCGATTGGCAGACGCCGGCGTTAAAAACGCAATGGCAATCAGCAAGAACTCAATAGACGACGAATCCGCTTATTCAAAGACGCCGACAATCAAAGCTATGATGCAAGACGAAACACCAATGACACCAGCGTTGCTTGACTTTTTATCAGCAAGCTTCGGAAAGAGATGGCGTGAAGCGACTATTCGCCTTCGCATTGATCAGTTGTTTGTCGATCGAATGTACGAAGATTATTTCAGCAAGACCGGAACAAAGGAAGTAAGATTTCTTAAAGCTTCAAATAGGAAACAAATTTTTCAAAAAAGCTTCATTTTTAGGTGGTTTTTCAATGTTTAACAAAGTTCATGAACGAAAACCCTGATAAATCTTCAGTTGGCTGGCTGATAACGTTCATGTGGCAGAATGGATTCCGCAGAACCGTCTGGAACGTCAGGGAATACTACAAAAAGTTAAAGGAACTGGAAAAAAGCTTCGAATGAACGCAAGCTTTGCACCGTTTGTCTCGTCGTCTGTGACATTGGCTTCAGTTAATGTTCTGCAAACAATCTAAAACCATCATGACGACACTTACCGAAGACTCCGAAGCTTATCAATTTGCGTTTTCTTTCTGCTATATCCGTAATCAAGTCGTTTAAATTGTGATTATAACCATTCCACTTATAAAACTGGAACGAAGTCAACGTTTCCCTTCTTATGGTTAAGCTTATTTAATGTCAACAGAAAGCTCAATTTCATGCTGATGCTAATAAAAAGAAGTAAAGGAACTCCAGAAATTTTTGGAGACAGTAATCACAATCGTTACGATCGGGTTGTAATCGGACAATCTTTTTGCAGCCATTACTGTTCGTTTTACATCGACATCAGGTGGAAAGCACAATTTGACTCAGCATATTAAAGCCTGTGTCGTTAAAGTCCTTACACCATTTGAGGGAATTAAGCGTCTCTGGCTCGTAACGCTACGACAATAAATATTTATGGTGCATTCAATTGTTTTATCTCTCTGTGTTGGTGTTCACGTTTTTATTGTATCAACACACACGAAAGTTTGCAGCATTGGGTGAACATATAAGCGAAGATAAGATTAACTGATGCGAGCATTATTTTCCCTCCTTTTGGTTACCATTTAGTGGTGTAGCATGCAAAGCACTTGAGTAAGCATTGCTGGTAACCGCAAATAGTTCGTATTTCAAATTCCCTTAAATCTGTGTATTCAAATTCACATTGTTCGGGCTTGCTGAGAGTCGTTTCCGAAGCGGAAAAGCTGCGTGATGCTGCCGTAAGCCTTTTGAAACATTTCCTTGTAGACTTTAAAGCTTCACCCAGCTCGTTACAGACTTTACATTTTGAAACGAATGTTATCAAGCAAAGCCAATTAGGAAAGGCACCTTGAAAGCTTGTTATTTGATCTTAACAGTCGTTGTCAATTACGAAACATAACAAAAAGTTTGACAAAGTGATTCTCGTGGTGGATTTTCTTTCGAGTCATAAATTGCTAGCAGAATTGAGATTACAAACTTTTAAAGACGTTTTCGGCTTAAATTTGTTGTGAATTTGAACAGATTATGAGGTTTTTTGTTCGCCTGAAGCAGGGCTGGGAGTAATTAAAATGTTATTTCAAATTGATTTAGTTTTGAAAAGTTTTGGAGATAAATTGACGGTTGTTGGGGAAAAGATTCCAAGTTGGCTTATTATGTTATTGAAAAGTTTCTATAGTTTTAAAAGCACTTGAATAGTTTGAACTAAGATGAAGTTTTCAGATTAATAATAAAATTTTAAAAATTCAAACAAAACTGCAAAAAAACCCTCAAACTAAACTAAAGTCAAACAAAACTGCAAGTTTTACCATTAGACAGCTGTCATATAAAACTTGTCTAAACATAAATTCATAACATTTTTGCAGAACTTTGATGAATTCATAATTTGACCCTTAAATGAAACTCAAAATTTTCATGAAACTTTTTATCATCAACTTTCTCTAAAACGTTTCGATTGCAGAAACTTTTCCCTGTTTGCGAAAGCTTCTTAATCAATCATCATTTGATCAGTCTCAAATCGTTCTGAATGACCGACGTGCGATGCTTCTAAGCTTTCGAGACACACTTGTCGGCATCATTTCAAATGAATCTCTGTGAGGTTCATTAATCATTCCCTATTATTAGCGAAAACTTCTTTTACTTCAAAGAAGCATTTTTCATTTCATCAATTTGGATCCAATTTATTTTCATCTTCTGAGCTGAAAAAACGAAAAAGCGTAATAAACTAGCATGAGTTTCATTTAGTTCCATGCTGACGGAGAAGAAGTCGAGAGAAGTCATTAGGAGAACGAACGAAATTGCCTTTCCACCCAATGTCTCGTGATACAAACTGGATTTCCTTGATAAATGTTGATTTTAATTACATTATAATAAGACATGCGATTTTTCGTGCTGTTTGCGTCAGACTTAATTCACTCACTCATCTTTCATTCCGCATTATCTGAACGAGCGCAATTCTGAAGCATCTTTCGAAGCTTCATTGTGTCAGAAAGCTTAGAATTGATGTTAAACTTGGACGTTCCAAGATCATCAACGTGACCAGAGGTTAAATCTTGCTGAGAACATAAGTTGGCAGCGCTTTTTATGTCATTTGATATAAAACATTTGCTGCGACTTAATTTTCCTGAAATGAACTTTCTTATATTGTTAATGAACACCTTCGTCATTTTATCTTCCGCACCTGATTCAAACACTACCAAACGACCCAAATAATTTTCTCACTTTTAGGAAATTTATTCTAACAAGAAAGCTAACGAATTGAAAATTGCTTTTTAATTATGTTTGAGAATTTGTCAGAAGATGTTCAATAAACTTTACCCTCAAGTTTTTTCTCTGCAACTCCAATTTTCACTTGAACTACATCGAATTAGCATAAACTTACAGTTTTCAATAGTGGCTGAAAGAAAAGTTTTTCTGAAACTACTGGAAACCGACCAAGTCTGCAGACTTTTTTATCAGCATCATTGAAATTTATTAATTCTTTATTTCCTTTTTGCACAATCGTAACAGTTCATCTTGGCATTAAAAATTAATTTATTTGCCCTCAGAAAGATTTCACAACACACAATAACATTACAAATATGACAAGTTTGCTATTAAGCTAAACAACTTTTGGCAAGTAAATATTTTTCGTTCTTTTTTTGAATATCAACCCATAAACGATAGGATCTGTGGATTTTGTAAATGGTGCACAGTTCATCGTGTCACCGTTCTAGCTTCTTTTGCTTCGTTTTACGTATTTTCTGTCGTATAGGCCATTGTGACTTATTGTTTTGGTCTTTGTTAACATCATGGAACCTAAAATGAGGCTTGTGATCATTGATGGTGGGTAAAGCGTTGAAACAGTCGCTTTTGCCTCCACTTGTTCTCATGATTCTTTTCAACTGAAATGATTTTGATCCTTTTTCACGATTTGTTACGGACGGATGACAATTAAATGAGAACTTGGCGAAGCAGCACCCCAAGGGGCCAACGTTCCTATAACTGGAATGAGACGAGCGCCCGGCTGATTAATTTGATTCGTCATTGAACATTTCCTTCAAAAGCTTATTGTTATCATAAATCGGAGTTCGCTCGTTCGAGCATTGAGAGCGCTCATGGTTTCCAGGAATGAGATTTAATTGCTTCCACTCAATTAAGCCGTTTAATTTGGAATTCAAATCGATGCTAGGGTGGGAGGGCACCTCGAATGAACCCTTTGCCATCACAAATGAACTGTCCCAGTTGCAATCAGTGTAGCAAATTATTAGACCATCGCTGCGGAAACTGTGGGAATGGAAAAAGTTGTTTGCGCTCAATGTTGGGTGGACCAATAAATTGAAAGTTTGCGAAGCTGAACACAGTTGGTCCAATGAAGGTAAGTTTAGATGCCAAAAAGGATTTCTATTGAATGCCGCCTTGTAAAATGTCAACTAATGAAATTGAGAATCATAAAGAATTAGCCCTAGCTTCGATTGAGTCATTAAAAACTTGTATGGTTACATTTTTGATGCATTTGTTATTTAAAAAGCTTTCATGCGTGTTGATTTACAAAGTTTAAAGAAAATTTAGATCGGGTTGCCTATGTTGAGGTGTTAGACCAAATTTAAATCCCTTCAAAAAATGATCTTCAAAGTGGACAGACAACGGAACAAAATAGTAAGTGAAGCACAAGCATGTAAAGTATGCAAATTCTTGGGTTTCACTTTCCATTATTTTCCATCGACTGACCACTTTCAATGCTGTTCTACATCATGATAAAAACTCAGTTCTTCCCCCTAACTTATGCAACCCAATCAACGTTTCAAGACATGGTTCAATGAACTTATAGCGCATTTCTGTGTTAGACATTACTTCAATCGACCTTTTGGCACTAAAAACTTCACCCGCTTTCAATATTCTGAACTTTTCTATTACCTCAATGCAATCTGATGCCAGTGCAAATCGAATAAATTCAATTTTATTGCAAACATTTCCGATGTGGAGTCTTTCTCCTGCACAACCTTCATGCCGTTCTCAATTAGGCTAACGGTCAGACATGATTGTCGGTCGGTGGACCTTAAAGACAGAAGATGCTGGTGCTCGGAGAACGGGAAAACTTTTGCGAACTGAAAAAAGTATGTTTAGAATCTTTGATGAGTAGCAGATGTAGCTAGATTATTACCTTGAGCGATCTAATTGTGAACATGATGGTGAAATCATGATTGATGTGGGCACTCAGTTGCTCGAGACTCGCTCCTGTGTTGTTCGTCAACGACAAAAGATTTACAGCATCTGTGAAATGAAGACGAGAGACGAAAAATATGATGTAAACAATGTGCACGTACGAGACTCGTGGATGTTATTTCATCATGTCACTTCCTTCCTGGGTGACAGGAAGTAATAGATTTTTGGGGTTCTATCTCGATTTTCCATCTTAGTGTGCCGGAGTGTAAACAATAAACTCTTTTTTCTCGTGGAATGATTAATGATTATTTCGGCAGTGTGTGGCTTGGTGTTCAGTGTGCTGTATGATCTTGAGACTTATCTCTGAAGATGAAAAAGTGTAACGAGAACAAACATGAGGTTTCCTGAAGTTCGTTTTGCTTCCCCGACATCTACTGAGTGAATTTCCTTGAGGAAATAAATCATGGAAAATTAAACTCTATTATGATCTTCCCCACTTTTTCATTCCTGGAGAAAGATTCTTCTTCGCTAACTTTTTTATCTAAGCTTCATCTTCATGACGAGAAACACAAAAAAGTTTGAATAAAGTTTTCAATATTTCTTTCATTCTCTAACAAGATTGACAGAAGATAGGACGGGAAACGACGTCAATGGCTGGCTCAAAAATTTACGCAAGACTGGCGACGACAAGAAAAGGGTCAAATGGAAGTTTTGATATTGGTCTTGTTGGCTGATTGATTGGTTGATCAAACAAAATCGGTAAAAATATAAAAAATTGTGAAAATTTGTCTGAAAAATTTGTTTTGAACGTTTGAACGTGAATTAAAACTTTCTAAGTAAATAAAGATTCTAAATGTAATTAATGCAGTCTAATAACCTTTATGAATTTGACCTTTAATTTTAATTACTGTTTTTTTTAATTCAAAAATATATTTTTAAAAGATTTTCATTGAATTTTCATTTTTTATCGAATTTTCTCTGAATATTCAAAAATCAAATAGAAAAGAAACTAATACTTAGCCAATAGAAGAAACCAAACATTCCGTGACAAAGTTCACGTACAAGCTGAAACAGCAGAAAAACTTTTCAATCAACCATCGAGCAGTAAAAACGATTCATCGGCAAAAACAGGCCAAGTGACAGGAAAACTTTTTTGTCTTCTTCTCAAGTGCCCTTGAAGAAACTTTGATGATTCAGATAGTGACAAGTCGACCGGTTCCGATCATTGCCATGGCAGCCGTTATCAAAACTGGGACATGTGAATGGGACTATCTTAATCTATAACAACTTGATTCCGTACCTTTACACTCAAACAAATTACACTTTCTTTGTTCCAGATTGTACCCGTAGCACATTTGCTGACTCTGCTGTCGCATTGTTGATGCTGACTCCGACTTTTCCTTTCCATTCTCATCTTTCTCGTACATTTCCATAGCGTTCGTATTGTTTTGCTGATTCGTCAGACACTGGCGATAGCGCTGTTGAATGCCTTTACATGACTTCGAACAGGGACTCCATTTGCCCCAACTGCTCCACCCTGAAAAGTTTTTTAAATTTATCAACAAAATGACGGGAAAAGTGATTCTGAAAGTGAAAATGTAGAAAATAATGTGGTTCGTCTTTGCATGAATGCTTTACAATGATGGCTTGAGGGTGTATTGAAGTGCAGGGTAAATATTTGTCGGTATAACCAGGAACTTCTTTTTAATAAAAATAGAAATTCCATTTTCATGAAAAAAGTTTTTGCGTAAAATGTTTTCAGAATCGTTCTAGCAGTCATTAATTTGAACTTTTCGCATGAAGAAATTCATGGAACTTTTGCTGTTTATGGAACTTTGACTGTTCATTCTAAATATAAATTTCTATTAAAACCCGTCGCTTTGCAAAGATTTTCCGTTGAATTCTTTATTACTTCTGATTTCCCGATTCAAAAGCATCCTGCAGACACGGAAATTATTTCTGCTTTCACCGCAAAACCGGAGTAAATTTAATGTTCATTAAAGTCAACTTTATTGAAATGATGAGCGTTGAGCAAACAGTCATCAGGAGAAGGAAGCGAGAAGTTGAGAATTTACTTCTTCCTTCCAGTTGATTTGCACGCAGAACGAAAGCGGAGAGAATAAATTTGAAACTCGTTTTATTGTCAAGCGATGAGGCATGATGAAGGGATGGAAAGGCAAATGTTCATTTTTCAAAGGCGCACAGTGAGAAATTCTAAAGAAATTCCTTTTTGTAATTCGGCGTTTCTTCTTGAAAGCTCTTTTGAGACGGTTCTTCATCTTTCACAACCTTTTCCATCCCTTTCGCCATCAAATTCTAAATGTTTTTTTGATAGAAATGGAAACAAACGAATCGTAAACGAAACCGAATCTTCGTTGACATTTCTCCTTCTTTGACTTCTCATTATTCGATTTTTTTCAATCTTCGACTTGTCTTGATGAAGCTGTTGAAAAGAAAATCGGCGGTGTTGATAAAGACAATACGAAACGTATTCTTCAAGCGTATGAACCCGATAAGACGGAGAATCCTTCGAGGGAAGCGCCGATAATTGTATCACAATATTCTTACCATCGTACACGCCATTATTTATATATTACATGGTCTGATTTGCTTTCGCCTCGTATCTTCGAAGCGGGGGAAGACATTTCCCTCTAAGCATGACGTGCAGACAATGAAAATGTTGAGAAAATGTGATAAAGCGACTAATTTATTGAACGCAGTTATTAAAAGGAATCGATACGTGTGAGCGAATGCGAGAAAAGCTCTCGATAAGCGTCACGTTTAATTCACCGTGTTCAACATTGCTGGGTGGGCGGAGGTTATGATCACGTCTTCAATTGCTTGGGTGGACGTTTTCATCTTGCAAACACAGCTGAAATTCTAATTTAGAAATCAATTTGCCGCAAGTTAATTGAAATTTTCATGAATCTATAATCGCATATCAGCTCGAAGCCAGATAAAACGGCTTCCCTCCAATGAACGATTCATTCCCGCAATAAAATCTTGTAATTAATGTAGCGTGTGCTGCGGGTCGCTTTGAGATGCCTACCTAAATTATTCCACACAAAATTTTCCACAATTGGTTGCCACTGAACAATTCCACTCGTTTTCACAACAAAACGATTTTCCGATTGGCCTTCGCTGCTGTCCATTTTACCAAAAATAATTAATAGGCCGGGTATAAGCGACCAGAGTTGTGTCTCGATTAAATGATTCTCGTTCAGCTTCTGTCGTTCCTGAGTGTTTATTTTCAGATCGTTGTAGCACTTCTTCTGGTACAGCAATCTCTGATCTCTATCAAGTTCGAGTGTTGCGTTAAGCTGGCTGTAAAAACGGAAGATAAAAAATCCAAAAATTATTCGCTGCAATTTTCTGACAGTGGATTTAAAAATAAAACAAATTAAAACGAATTAAGAGTTGGAGCTCAACGACTTTGCATTACCATGACATGTACACCAAGCGTAGAGTCAAAAAAGAGTGGAAACATTATACAATGAAGGACAGTTTGCTTAACAACAAAGTTGGTGTTGCCAAGCGCTTCATTTGTGCATAATTGAAGTTATTTTTTATGTTCTTTAAGCGCTCTGCAATTAAACGTACGAATATTATTTTTCCAGAACGATGCTACATTTGTAGAAGTCAAAACTTCATTATTCATGGAAACACGTTCCACGTTTTCATGATTACAGAATCAGCGGAAAATGATACCTAAGGTTGTTTGTTCACTCGAGCTTCTACTCTGGCAATGATTTAACATAATTAGAGTGGAGTTGAGCGTGCTTGAATATAATGTGAGCCTTCTTTCTCGAGTTGAGACTCTTCGCCACACTTTTGTTTCAAAGCAGCACGAACTGAAGCAGCCAGGTTCTAAGGTTTCGAGCTACTCGAGCGACACATTTGTGAAAACCCCATTACGTCATAATTATTTTTGAAACTTATTTGAATTTTCGCCTCTCCTGATGGAAGTGAAACTTTCGTTGTCGAACGCGAAACTTTTCTTTGTCGTCTCTCGACGCTTCATGCTAAACTTAAATTAATTCAATTTGTTACCATTGCGTCAATTGTTTTTCTTTCGAATGTAACATGGGAATTGCCATAACTCACTTGACACTTTTTTCCGTAGATAACAAACTGAATTTCTTTAACAGAGTCTCGCCGCAGGGGTTTTGTGAGAAAATGGAAAAAATCTGTCAAAGGGCTTGTGTTGCCATGTGTGGAACATTTTTCTTTCATTTACGGTTGCACAAGCGATTCACCAGGTTTCGAGTGAAGTATTTTTATCAAATAAAGCTTAAGAGAGATAAAAAAATTAAAGCCTTCGTCAAAGGAGTTTCAGTAATTAAGCTGTTGTAGGGTAAATGCGCCAGAAAATGACAATGCTAAGGGTTTTTTTGCAGTGTTTT
>JPYR01000032.1:2560-19909 GCA_000775305.1 Belgica antarctica
GTACTCGTTTAATAAAAACCATCTTGAACTAAATAAAAAGAAATTATATTTTCAATTTAGTGATTGTATTAAAAGTTAATAAATTGTTATGTAAATACCAGACTTCAAAATTGTCTTGTTCGCTGCAAGTTGCGTTAAGACTTTCGATTAAAAAAGATTTTTGTACTAGTGAAATGTTCAAAAACATTCTTAAAATGGATTTGTCTTGGCTAATTTGAATCGTTTTGATCTTCCTTGCTAGTTGTCTTAACTTTTGCTTTAAACTGTTCCACAACCGCCTGTGAATAATGAGACTGACACCCTCTTTTTATATGAGCTTCCAGGGATCAGTTGCAGCTTTTTTCAATTGATTTTCATAGTCACCATGCAGTCTTTGGTTGGAAATTATGATGATCTTTAAGATATCTGAACAAAAGATGATAAGATGTCTCCTTTTTGTTCAACATCAGAGCAAAGCACCAATTTCACCAAATTTACCAAAGCACCAAACTCTTCGAAAAATTATTACTCAGAATCGGAACCATGGGATGAGTTCCCGGCGAAAGATCTCCTTACGCAAAAGTTCCCGGGTTTTAAAAACCGAAAATCCGTTAATGTTTTGAACACTGTTACAGCTTCAAACAGGCTTTTACCGACTCACCTCCATGCTGTTCGGGTAGCGGCGACTCTCTTATACGTTAATTGATTGTTCAATGAGCTTTTAACCGTGTTCCAGTCGCACAAAGAAACAAATGTTTCACTAAAATATTCTGAATTCAGGAAAAGGAACGACTTTGTTTTGTATTTGTATAAAACATCAGGGAGATGCTGTAACATCACTTGGCATTGTTTCCGGATAAAATGAGTGGAAATCATAAAACATGATTTCATGTTTCTGCTGGGAAAAGATGGTGTAGCACAAAAACAATATTTAATGGTTTTGGATTTGAAATCTTTGGGAACTTTTCCGTATAAATCACTTTTTGTGGAACTTTTCCGTGTGGAACCTTTCTGTCTGGAACTCATCCCATAGTTCCCTCAGAATCAGCCCAACAATTTGTATATAGGCTTTACTTCAATTTCACATTTAAGCAACGCTAAGATGTGCAAGCTTGTGCCTCCTAAAAAAGGGATTTCTGGTACTCATTTTGTTCTAATGTCCTTAATTGCGGTTGGGAATTAATTTCTCAGTCGTTTAAAAGTTCTCTCATCTACAGCGTTAACCGTGGCTCCTGAATTAATCAAAAATGTAGCCACAACGTTGCCAACTTTGCATTCAATCTCTTCGTCAGTTAAGTTCGATACCGGTCGATGATTCTACAAAATTTGTACGATCTGGTTTAACAGGAATGTATCGGAGGTCGGTTTGAGAAATTTTAGCAAAATCTACATCTAGTGTCGAGTTCTACTTCTATATAAGTACTTGGCGCTGGGCGCTAATTTCACGACGGCTGCCCAGTTGCTTAGGATTTTCTTTTCGGTTTCCGTGAAAGTCACTGGCGACCAAGGCAGTGATTTAGATTTTCAGGCATTGTGTCAGCGTTATTCGGCACACAAATCATTTTTCCGCGGCTTTTCTCTTTGAAATTCCAGCGGCGACGTCTCTCAGCGCATGTTTAATTCTGGAAAAGGAAAATTATTTTTTTTTGCATTTTTTTTAAATTTTAACTTTGCGGCTTGTCCATAGCTAACCCGACGACTGTCTTATGGTTTTGCTGCTAGTCCATTTCGCTTTAATTTTCCCACCGCTTGAAACATAACTTCAATTAGGAAATGAAAAACCTGAGCTGAATATGAAAAATTCTTCTCCGAAGCTAGCGGAGTGGTCCCAAATCGTGGGCGACCATGCCTGCTGACATCATCGTTGCATAAGCGTTTTTTTACGTCATTTCCCACAGGTATTCAAGCATATTCGAAGAAGGGAAACGCTCTGCTTTCCTTTTCTCGTTTAGCCTTCGAAGCATTAAATTGCAAGGGTAAGTCGAGAGCCGCCCCAGAGAGTTCCCCAATAAGGCCATTTCATCCTGGAAAATAAATACATCGAAGCACACGATGATTGTGCAGAATGAATCGGAAATAAAATCGATCGTATCAAGGCATTGTAAAAAAGCAACAGAATATAAAAAAAACACCGTCAATTATGGCGGGGATAGAGCGAGAGGGTTTAAATGAATGAACGGAGTTGTGTTTATTGTAAACAACAGCTCAAGTGCAGGAAAGCATTAACGTGAAGGGAGAAAAATAATGAAAAACTCTTCATGACATTAATTCAACTCCATCTGATGCGTTACTGCTTTATTGACAATGGGTTAAAATGGAACTAAATGAATCAACGACTTGGAGTGTTGTTATTGTCTTCGTTGGCTGAGAGTTTGCGAACCGTCCATTGTAGTGTCAGCAGGACTTTGGGTTTCATCGGTTGATGTAAAAGGAAGTATGTGTTTACTCCGACATCAGAAGTTTTGTACATTGAAAGTCTTTCCGTGTTTATGAAACTTCAATTTCAATTTACAGTTGTTCAAAGAGTGTGGCCAAAGTCTGATGACGAGTTGAATAAAAGAAAACTTGAATATCACAAAGCGAATGTTTAAAAAACTGTCATCTGTAATTGGGTTGCAAATAGTCGAGTGCGGGTTGGGTATTGATAGTCCAAAAATAGAAAAAATAATCTTCACTGTCAGCATAGTTTATTTGGCTTTCCGAAAACCACGATAGCACTAATCTTCAACGCATAAATTCTGCTCAAATGGGTTCACTGAAATCATTATAGAAAAAGCTTTCTGAAAAACTTTTGCTTTGTCATATCGTAAGAAGAAAAATGCGTTCAAATGTGGAAACTTTTGAGCTCAGAGAAGTGAACGAAAATTTCTGAATTTGGCATTAAGAATGAAAAGTTTTGCTGAAAGTTTAATCTTGAAGCATCTCTTTCACGATTATCAGTAACAATTTTTAATTATTTTAATTAACGAAAGCTTTCACACTTTATGATCAAACCATTATCGCGATCGGGGTGTTTTTACAAACTTTTTCTCTCCAGTTATTCGAAAACATTTTTCACCATTCGAAATGCTTCGTTAGATGATAAAAAAGATGGAAAAACTTTCTCCATGCAAGCTGGAACTGCAGCTGATGTAAAAACTCTTTAACCTTTTATCCGCTTAATTTGAAGCAGAACGTGCTTCGAATGGCAAGTGGATTCGATTTTTTTTGGGAACTCCTAAAATTCCTTTGATTAAAGGAAAACAGTTTCAACTTAATCACTTTAGTTTCCAATTAGTGAAATTTATCGACTTAGAAGGGGCTAGACTTGCCTCCTCGAGATTATTTTCTTTTAATTTATTTTCATGGCTATTGATTCGCTTTTCCACCCCTCCGCTTAGCTTTCTCTACTTTCCATTATCGACAATCTTCGTTTTCTAATTTGTATTCTCTCGAGGAAGACGCTTAAACGTTATCTTGCTTTGGAGATCACAGCCGCAACAAGAAAAAACTTTCGCCTTGTCGTCTGTTCGCTCAACAGTGGCAAACATTTTTAATTATTTGCTGAGGAAAAATTGATTTTTATGATGATGTTTTTAAAAAGCTCTTGAGAAAATTCTTTTATGGTTCGCTATGAAAAGATAAAGCCATGAAAATGATAATTGGCGAGTCTAATTAAAAAGAACACAAGTGAGACGATAACGCCGTTAATGAAGGAGAAACAACAGAAGCCTCGTTTATTGAATCAAATGGATTCGTTTTGAGCTGTTGAAAGCATCGAAGGGATGTCTAAAGCAATCATCATTCTTTGCAGATCGTTTAAGTGCTGTTACGACGGCTGTTTATCATTTTTATTGCCGTTGCGTGAACATGTGCTGCCTGCTCGAAATTTACACCGCGCCGGCACTTCATAGTTATTAGCGCGCCAGGAAATTCTTAATTCTCAAACTTTTCTCAATCAAACAATCGCAATTTTGATCATAAAAAAATCTTTATCACAGTTTCTTACTTCAAAGACGTTCTTGAGCACATACTTTTGCAATAATTCTCCCCTCGCACTTCATCAAAAAAAAAATCTAGAATTCCCAGGGCGGTATTTCGTTCTCGTGCGTATTCACAATCGATACGCAAAAAAATTTATTTTTGCCTTTTTATTTACTTAACTTCTCTGAAAAGTCGTCGAAGCGAAAATCTCAGAAAACTTCTGGCTGTTTAATGCGATTTTTATGCTCGCTTTTCCTCTTCAGACTCAAGCCGGTATTCAGCGTTAGTAGGTGCGAAAAACAACCAGGCGTAAAACTCACGCCGCGAAACCTTCTCCCAAATGGAGCATATTTTTAACTTGCTTTCACGAGAATCGCTGCTCCTATGACGAAATCCAATGCGCGAGAGAATCATTTTTCACTGATATCTTCTGCCTTCGCACTTTTATCGCAATGCAGGCTTAAGAGAGGGAACAAAAACTGTAAAATTACTCCCTAGAGACAATCCCCGCAAAAAAAGTTATGAATAAAATCGGAAAACATTTCGGGTTGAAACTCATAAAAGTTTTTGTTCCATCTGAAAATGCGTCATGTGCTGCTGGCAGAGGGAAAAAGGTGGACGAAATGTTTGTGCAACAAATAGAACTACAGTTATTGGACGTCTGTTTTTGAGCTGTAAATACTGAACTACAATCGAATCATAGAAATGACCAGCGGCAGGCGTTCGCTCAAGTCCTTTGTGAGTTTCAATTGCTTCGGCCCTGCATGACTGTTGAATGCAGCAAATCTGGCTCCAGCAAAAAAGTCGAAAATCGCAATCAATGAACATGAAATGAGCGTCCTCCAGCCGTTCGAATGTGCGCTGCTATTATGTTACATATTTACACAAAGCTCGTAATCCTCTCGGGAGTCAATGATGGCGCACAAAAAAATCATAAAAATTCAAATTTGTTTAATTCCTTTTTTGCAGAACGAGCGACAGCGAAAAGTTTTGCCATTTGCGACATCGAATTCACAGAACCATCCAGCATAACGAACGTAAATGTTTGCATCATGTCGTTCATTGTTGGGGCTCAAGAGAATACCGAAAAAAAATTCTCCATCTCGACATTTAATGAGCTTTTTACAAATTTTTCTTTCATTGTTATTTTCAGTTGAAGTTTCATCTGCAACAGAAATTTCCAGACACGAATTCACTCATTCGTCTTCGTTTGCAAGAGGTGAGTTTTCCGAATTTCCTTCGACTACATTCAAAACTAATTTAATTTTAATCCTTTTCTCGTATAGACGTTACGTGTGATCGTTTGCTGGTACTCTCATGTGCATCTGAGTGCGGTATGAGAATGAATAAAGCATGCAGCATTTTGAATTGATATGTTTTCATTTAGTTGGGATGGATTTTGAATGACGTTGTGTGCCAAATTGGGAAATTCTGTTGCTAGGTTTGCAGCTCGATGTTTGAAGTGGTTTTAATCATAAAATTGAGTGCGCTACGACAGTTTTAGCGCAACTTTGATACTAGAGAGATGAAGTCGGGTCAATGTAGTTGTTAGAAGTTGTGTCTTTACATTCAAACAGATCCTTGTCATCTTTTCAAACGAAGCCTGCTTCAAAGCGTTGCCGAAAAACCATTTTGCTTATTAATAAAATCTGCCAGTGAAACTCAACGTACATGAAAAGCAAAGCACTTTTCGGGCTTTGCAGAGGCTAGGAAAAGTTTTTCGTGTTCTTTTTGCTGCAGAAACCTTGCATTGATTTAGGAAATGTGGCAAAACAAGCCACGTCTAGGATTAATCTGTTTAATTATTTTCCGAACGCTGCGAAAATACTTTGGTATCGAGATTGTTTGGTATGCAATTCCAAAATTGTTTCAAAACCAAACACGTAAAACCAAACACGTTGGGGCTGTTTCGAATGACGACCGACTAGAAAAACTTGAACATGCTTCGGTAAATTCTCCGTCGAGGGATAAAAATACTTTTTCGTTGCCCAATTAGAGTGGATTCAAGTGGCATCAATAATGGAGCAGCCTCACTTAAAGCTAAACAACATCTTTAATCCCACCAGGGAGCAACAAACTCACGACAGACAATTATTCATTTATTTATACAGCAAATTCCCTCATGAAAAACAAATTAAGTAAAGTGAGCGGAGCGAAGGGACCACACTCAGAAAGGAAGCATTGTTGGAAATTAATTGTTGTGTCGTGACTGACCTATGAAAGTCTCATCTGAATTATTAGCCCAGAGTGGACGCTTGTACAATAAAAAGCTGTACATGATGATGATGACATAAACACTCGCTTGAGAAGACCACGAAGAAAACGTGAGGTTTAATTACGTTGCACGGATGCTTTCTTTTTTGTCTCTGATTTCTTTAGAATTGTTGACTGATGACTTCAGTTTGTAGTCGAGAGTTGGTTAAGATCTCCAGAAAATAATCTAGGAATGTAGTTAATGAAGGTCTTATCAATGAATTGATATGTAAATTTTTATTCCAGCAGCTAACTAAAAAGCCAGCAAACAAGTTTTTGTATCAAGGCTTACTTTGACTGTTCAATTTCAAAAATCTCTTTGTCCACTTTTTCAAATTGCTACGTTGAGCTTTTTAATATTCACTGGAATCTTTACTAATCAATCAGCAAATGAGATCCATGTTGATCAGCAGCAAACAAAGAACTTAATTAGTGCAATTTTTAATGAAAGTTCAACGTCGCTTCTTACTGTTCTTTTCGTCTTCCACCCAGCAGGGGTTTAATTAAATATTTAAAGAGAATTATTTCATCGGGATTTCAGTCGGGAAAGGATAATGAACCAAAGGAGGTTCCGCTTGTCTGCTGTAGCACTGCTTCCAGAAGAAGAAATATTCTCAATTCACGTCACGACATTTCCTTTTGTTTCCGAAACGAACTTTAAGCTCTGCAGGGCTTGACCCCCGCAGCGAAAAATCTTCGTCGCAAAAAACTTGCTGGAATGTAAAAATATTCTTGTGAATAAACTCTGTTTGATGGCTCTGCGAATTAAAATTCATGTTCTCGATGACGAAGCAGCTTTAAATTGGCAAAAAAATTTGTTTTGTCAAATATTTTTTTTATTAGTCATTCGATCCATATCACCTAAAATATCAGCTATTTGTTCATCGACCTTCACCGAGTTTCATCACCTCAATTATTACTCTTTTTTCCCGGTGAAGTATTCCTCAATTTCAGAAAAGGTCTTCTTGTGAGTCTCGGGTAGGAAAAAGTAAATGAAAGGCCCGCACAAAAAGCTCATGCTACCGAATAAAATGAAAATGATAGAGATGCTAAAAGTCTCCAAGGCAAACGGGAACATTTTCAAGACTATTGACATAAGAATGTAAGCTGAAGCTACGGAGCTGCCGCCGAACTTTGCTTTGTATTTAATTGGGTAAAGCTCCGAAATTAGCGTCCACGGAATTACCAAAATCCCCAAAGAAGCAAAAAGCATGTAGCCGAGAATGGACAACAGCAAGAGGTAATTGTTGGCCGACGACGTGGCAGATGGGTCGACAGCAGTTACATTGACCGAAACATCGTGTTGTAAAAACAGCGAGTGCGCCGAGCTATCGATGTGAAACATCTGCATCGAAGCCGCGAATGCAAAAATTCCCATCCCGACGGTCGAGATGTATAAAATGGTCTTCCGGTTGCACTTTTGTGCCAGAGCAGCAGCTATTACGGCCATTAAAAGTCTAATTGATCCAACCAGAAGCAGCGCGAAACGTTCATCTACGGTTTTTAGGAACTCTGCTCCCAAATTGCGGAATATGTTCAGCGTATAGAATATCAACACGTATCCACCACTTAACTGTTGGAGAAGGAATAGGACGAGCAAAATCGTCAGGGGCTTGTAAACTTGAGGTTTCCTGAGATTCTCCAGAAGGCTCGCGTCGTCATTTTCGCTTGTGTTGTTCAGTCTTGCATTGTTTGTCGCGATTAGCTCGTCATAATGAGTCGCAGCAAGCTGTTGGGACAGAAAACGTTAAAGTGATGTTCGTTAGACAAACAGAAAGTTCAAAACACCTGTTGCTTTTTATATAGCCAAGCGTAAGACGCTCTGACTTGAGCCCGTTTTCTTTCTTCGCTTTCGGTTTTGTTGAAGACCAAAAGCCAATGAGGCGATTCAGGCACCATCAGCACCGCAAAGATGCAAAGAGACGACGTGACTGCATAAGCGAAGCTGATTGTGCGCCAATGCATCGAGTAATAGTTCAGCGAGTAGGTCAGGAAGATCCCAAATGAAACCCATACGGAGTTCATGCACAAGAGACCGCTTCTGGTGACTTTTGAGCTTATCTCAGCAACGTAAACGACCACGGCAGTCGTCAACCCTGTGCAAATGCCAGAAATCACTCTTGCGACGTAAATAGTTTCGATGTTCTGAGCGAAGCTCACAAGCAGCCAAGAGAACACGAAAGGAAAACAGATTAGCAAGGCAGTCTTTTTGCGTCCAATCTTGTCCATCACGACTCCAGAAACGAGTGCACCGATCGGCAGTGACAGGGACCAGATCGACGCGATTATCGAGGCAGAGCGAGTATCAAGGTCTATTTCTTTTTTGTCAGAGAGCTGTGTTATTAGGACAGATGAAAACGACATGGCGATGCCGGCTTGAACCACAAGCAAATACATCAAACAGCTGCCAAGAAGTTGCGGGAAAAGATCTCGCGGCGTTGCTCTGGCCGGTTCGTCATTTTGTTGTTGCAACTCGTTCGCGTTTAGTTGTTGCGCAATTCGAGCTCTTTTGTCTTGCTGCACAAGGCTATTCTCTTCGGAATCCATCACTGCACTGCTTTATTTGTGGACTTGAGCTATTTTTGTCACTTGTTCATCACAGAAAAGTCGTCTTTCAATGAAATTTAATGTAATTTAATTTAATTTTTTCCAAATCGTCATACATCGTAAACAAATCGTAAACTAACTTCGACTGGCGACAGTGCTCACGATGTTGACTGGAAATGTCAGCTTTTGCTGATTAAGCTTCGTGAATTACGCTTGTGAACGCAATTAATTAGGTGCGGAGTCACAAATTGGTTTAAAGGCTCGTCGTTTCATAGTTTTCAGCTTCGACAATCGAACATTTGAATTTCCCGCTGATTTCGGGTTTCATCAGCAAGTGTTGTCAAATCGACACCTTTCCCTGTAACTAGTTTCAACCATTGTACAACAAAACTCACCTAACAAAACACAAGCCGCGTCACATTTTATTTTCCAAACTTTCCAATTTTGCCGGCTTGTGACTTAACTTGTTCCTACCCCAGTGATTCGTTCTACGTATTCTGTATTTTTAGTTTCTATTAAATATTATTGAAATTTGCTTTATATAATGAATTTAAAGCTTTCGAGTGGCTTGCTAGTGGTTCTAGCTTGTTGTGTAAGCTTGGGAGCTACTCAAGGTCACTCCCATGATGGAGAACACCACGGACATTCCCACGAAGACGTAAACCCAAGTTTTAAGTACTCCAAACAAGCCAACGAAGAAGCTAAGAAAGCTGAGCCGGATCATCACCACCACCACGGACACGAGCACCACTCGCATTCTGAGAACCCGCACAAGCACACGCATTCAGAGAAGCCTAAGGTGAAGGATCCACCAGCAGGTTAGTCGAAAAGTTCTTATCACCATCTTCTTGTTTCTCTTATCTAACTTCCCTTCGTAGATATGTATGACATGTGGCTGCATTCTATTGGTTCTACCCTTCTCATCAGCGCGGCTCCGTTCTTCATTCTGTATCTGGTTCCTTTGGACAACACTGAGAAGATGCAGCCACGTCTGAAGACACTGCTGGCATTTGCGTCGGGTGGCTTGCTCGGTGACGCTTTCTTGCATCTCATTCCCCACGCAGTAGCACCACATGACCATAGCTCGCATTCTCATAGCCACTCACACAGCTCGGAAGAGGGAGGTCATTCACACGATATGTGGGTTGGACTGTGGGTGTTAGCTGGAATCATCGCTTTTCTGTTTGTTGAGAAAATGGTGCGACTGCTGAAAATCGGACACGATCACTCTGGACACAGCCATGGTGCAACTGAATCCAAGAAAGAGCCTGAAAAGAAGGAATTGAAGAAGAAAGACAAGGCCGCTGAAGGCAAAGCAGTATCGAAGCAAAAGAAGGAAGAAGCCCCGAAAATGGAAGTTGCCGGGTATCTGAATCTCGTCGCCGACTTCACACACAACTTCACAGATGGATTGGCTATTGGCGCAAGCTACTTAGCTGGCAACAGCGTTGGAATCATAACAACCATCACGATTTTGCTTCATGAAGTGCCACATGAGATCGGCGACTTTGCAATTCTGATCAAGTCTGGATGCTCGAAGAAAAAGGCGATGATGTTGCAACTGACAACCGCTGTCGGTGCCTTAGCTGGAAACGTTCTCGCTCTTCTCGGAACGTCTGAGGACTCTTCGCCCTGGATTCTTCCATTCACTGCTGGCGGCTTTATATACATCGCTACAGTCAGCGTGATTCCAGAGTTGCTTGAAAACAGCACCAAGCTTGGCCAGTCCCTGAAAGAAATCGGCGCCCTGCTTCTGGGTGTTGGCATGATGGTTCTTATCACGCTTTTCGAATGAAAAACTTGGAATGACTTGAGTGTGATTTTATCCACCAAGCTTAAAAACTTAATTATTACACAATTTGTAAGGATGGGGGGAAGAGAGGAAAATAGAAGAACAATCTACGCCGCTTACATCACAAGATTTCATCTGTTTTACTACGAAAGCGCTGCCTTCACTTGATCCAAGCACTTTTCAGCTCCTGTCAATGCTTCTTCGTTCTCGTTTTTCTTCGCTATCTGCCATGCTGCTCGACATTGCACTTGCGCTTTCTCGATTAGCTTCTGCTTCAAGTACAGCATGCCAAGGTTAATTTGATACGGGCTGATGTCTTCAAGTTTCAGTTCTTTGGCTATCTCCATCGCCTGTTGCAGATACTTCTCAGCTTTGCCGAACTCCTTCAATTCAGCGTGACAAACTGAGAGATTATTCAACAGAACCATCCCGTCTTCGCTGTTTTCCTCTTTGTACTTGATGAAAATCTTCTGAGCGTCTAGAAGAGCTTGGCGCGCTTTCTCGTTCTGATTGAGGGAGATGTAAGCTTGTCCAAGGAAATTTTTCACCAGCCCCCAGAGCTCATATAAATTGTCATCCTTCAAGTACTCTTTTTTCTCGATTCTCTCCAGCACGAACTCGAATCCCAGCATCGCTTTCTCCAAGTCGTTTTTAAGGTACGCAATGTGAGCGATTTTCGTTGAGATGTGAAGCAATCGAATGTCGTCCTCGGCTGCCTTCTCGTGGATCATCAATCGCTGGATGACTTCCACAAACAACTTCTCGGCTTTATCCAGATCGCTTGACTCATAAGCCAAGTTCCCCATCAGGTCAAAGATGTAAGTCTCTGCCAGCTGATTTTTCACTGTCTGTGCCATCCGAAGTGCCAAGTGGAAATGCTGTTCTGCTTTCTGGTATTCGTTGCGCTGAACACTAAGAACTCCTAAAAGATCGAATTGTTTTTAAGACAGTGCTTGTCAACGGCACTAGCATTTACAAACCTCTCTTGATAGCTATTATAAGATCAGATTCTTTCTCCTCCTCGTCTTTAAATCCAAAAAATGCTGCTACAGTGCCGGACATAATGAAAAAATTTGTCTGTGGATCGAATTTGGGAAATTTTGGTGTAAAATCCACTTGATTTTTAAAGCTGACGAGCCTGCGGTGATTTGCCAGCACTATTCTCGCGAATCGATACATCGCTGGAGCTTATTACTTAAACAAATACTAAAACCAATAGTTTTTTTTATTCTGATAGAAAAATTGTAAACAAACAATTCGTAAGTTATGTCTCGCAATTTTAACAAACAATTTTCAGCCACTTTTTCTCCGTTAATCCCTGAGTTGAAGATTTTCCAGTCTCGTCTGTAAAGATTGTAACGGAGCTGAGGCTGTTTCTGCTGCGCAGTAAGAGCATGACGAGAAGTCGAACGTCGTGTGGGTTGTAAACGATGAATTCTCCGATATTTGGAAGCAGATAAAGAATTTCAATCAGACAGCTTAGTGACATCCCGAAGCCATCTTCAATCCATGTGCTAGCTCCAAGTGTTAAATGCTGGATGGTCAAGTTGCGTCTGATGAAGTCGAGCAAGTTTTTCTCGAAGACTTCTTGGCTGGTTTTCACGTGCGATGGCTGGTAACTGAATTCTTCGAGGTTGTATGCTCCGCTGGTGCACATTATGGCCAACATTGCAGATGGAACATCGCGAAGCTTCACAGTGAAGCACCGGAAGGAAATCTTCTTAAGCTTGCGGAACATTTTGATGAGCTTCTCAAAAATTGTTATGCTCCACATGTCGTATTCTAGTTCAGCGACGGAATCGTTGGAGATGTCAGCGAGGAACTGGAAGTCTCCCAGCTCGATAGTCTGATTGAAAATTCTGATCGACTGCAGTTGTGGAAGCGTAAAAATCGTTCTTAGCACTTCGATGTAGTCGTCAGAGTCAGCGAAAATCCGTGCATCATAGAAATCGGAAAGCTTTATCGACTTCAAGCTTTTTTGTGCTTTGAAAAACTTTGCTGCGTATTTCGAATGCAAGAATATTTTGTTGGCGGTCAGCGATTCAAGCTGGAAATCTATCTCGTTGATTCTGTCAGTCTTGAAGAGACAGTTCTTGTGAAGACGACTGAGCTCAAGTGTATTCAGATGTGTTTGGTTGATAAGGAAGTTCTCCAGGTTGTAAACTTTGTATAACATTTCGTAGGACTCTCTTGCGTGCAGATGAAGCTTCAAACGTGTCAAGTCCTGATGCGCTTCGAACAAATTTAGAAGTGATGACGACGAATCGTGTAGAGTCAAATCCTTCAAAGCTAGCAATGTCTTTCGATTTTCTGCGTTTGCTTCGTCCATGCGCAAGTTGTTGAGCGACAATTTCTCTACATTCTCAAAGCATTTCATCACGTTGACTAAGAAGCTTCCGTTCACTCGGCTGGATGTGATTTCAAGATCCTTAACGCTGCCTCCAATCAGCGGAAAAATCTTCAACATTAACGGCTGCAAGTTTCCTTTCGCTTCATGAATAATAGCAAGCTTTAATTTCGAATACCGCCGCCCCGCCAAAGAGTTTTGCAACAAAGTCGTGAGCAAATCTACATTGTCGCTGACGTTGCTGGAGAACTTGATACTTAGCTTTACACGATTCAGCAGAATATTTGCTGTGATCAAGAGTTGGTAGAGCTCGGTACAAGTTGAAGCCAAATTTAACATTGTTTTCACATCACAGTTCAGCAGTATTTTGACACGGAGATGCATTGGAAGCATCATGTAAAACGGGAATTCCTGAGTTAAATTCATGTTTAAACTATTATTTCACTAATTTTTCTATCGCACAACTACTCGATGAATCATTTCTACGAACTGAGCGTTACAACGAAACTGAGCGGAATGAAACAAACATAGCACATTTGTAATCTACGCAGTTCGGATTTTACTTTTTTTTTCGTCACTCGTAAAATAACATTTTCGAAAAACGCGCGATAAAAGCTCCGATGCAAATTGTTTTCTTCACTGGGAGTCGGACTCTTCCGATTCGGCTTCTTCGAACCACTTGATTATCGGCTGGAGAGCTTTCTTCACCCACTCCATCTCGACGTCTTGGTACCACGACAGGATCACTTCTTCAGTCAGCACGTCTTTGTCGTACAAGAACTTGACGATGTGCATCAACTTGAGCTTTAGATCCGCGTTTTCTTCGCAGCACTCGATGACTGAATTAAGGCAGTCCACCATCGCCGTGTCGCCTTTGATGTAGTTCTTAATAACTTTTTCACCGAGATAATTGTAAACTTGCATGAATCCCTTCAAAGGTTCTGCGCTGTTGACTACGGCCGGAAGATTAAACGCTGCTTTGACGACGAAGAAATTGACCTCGTTCAAGGCCATGTTGTAAGCATAACGAGACGAATTGATTTCGAGGATCAGAAAATCTGCATTTGACTTATCGTCGAAGCCTCGTTTGAGTGACTCGACGACTTCTGATAAGAAAATTGACGAGTCTTCTTGTTGGAAAGCCGGGCCTCCTTCTTCGTCTTCGCTTTCGTTTCTTGAACTGTACGCACTGGACTCGTAGTTGGGCTCTGCAAGCGTCATCTTGATGAACTTGAACTGAATCTCGTCAAGATTCTCGTCGTCTTCGTCTTCAGAGTTGAGAGCCTCGTCGCTTTCCTTTGTTTCTTTGAGTTTGTAAGCAGATTCACCGAGTTTCTCAAACTCTTCAGTTGAATACTCGTCGTCAGCGGGCAGAACTGATTGCACAACGCATCCGTCGAGTTTGCTGTTCTTGACAATGACGCAGCCGTCAGCGATCACTGTTCCACCAGAAATCAGGCAACCTTCGCCAAGCTGCACTAAATTCCCGATAACGCAATTTTCGAGCTTGCAGTTGTCTTGAATCCTAACGCCATCGAAAATGTAAGAGTTGGTGATAACGCAACTCTTTCCGATCACGCAGTTCTTGCCAAAGACGCAGTTGACTAACGACGACTTCTGGTCAACTGTGCAGCCTTGATGTAGAACGACATCACTTTGAAGCGAGCAGTTCCGCTGAACTTTGATTGATCTGTGGCGGTAGATGTTGTTTCTTAAGAACAAGTATTGTTGGGTGAGACAGCACACTCCCATGTCAGGAACGAGCGGGTAAACCCATCGGTTGACGATGTCTCTGCTGACTGAGTGATATGCGTTCCAGTCGCTCACTTTGGCCGCGTACTCTTCGTTTGGCAGTTGAGCAACGTAGATCGAGTCAGACTGAATCTCTTGGTTCATGACGAGGCCTTTGATGAACTGGTCTCTCGTTTCGTAGTCAAAGTTGTCGGAGAACAACGGAAGGGCGGAAGCACTGCAGATAGCGATTTGTGGATCCAACAGGTCGTGATGGAGTTCCACTTCTTGGCTGTTGAGGAAGATCTCTAAGGGAAACTTGAACTTGTCTTCTTTGACTGATGGGTGAACACGTTGATAGTACAGCATTCGGTTGGTCTTCTTGTCAGTGGCAATCATGACTTCGTTTCCTGTCCGCTGACCGGGCGCTACTTTTTTGTAAACAGCTGTCATTGCAGTGCCTTTGTCTGTCTTGCAATTCTCCTTGTGCGTCTTCATGATCGAAGGGATCAGCTTGCAATTCGTGATTGTATCGAAGTTGATAAGAATAAAGTCGGTTCTGAGCTTCCCCTTCGCGTCCAGCTCCCGCATTGCGTCGCCGAAACACCGCACTTCAGAAGGCACAATTTGAACGCTCATTCCCACTGACCAAGTCAGATTCTGTTGAACTCCATTCCTAAAAGAATGAAGGTCAGTGACATTTCACAACTTGACAGAAGATTTCTAACTTGACGTATTCCTTAATTTTGTCGACGAACGTGGCACAAAAGATCCAAACTTCCTCGACCCCATTACGATTCAGCGTTTCCAGAGCGTAGCTTATGAGCGGAACGTTTACAAGTGGCAGCAGAGCCTTGAAAAAGAAGAACACCGTGAATATTTGGAAATTTATCACAATTTGCGTCCTTACCGGTGAGTTGAACGACGAAAACGGCTTGAAGCAGTCGTTAAAGTTGTCCGCGATCACTACCGCTTGCAGGGTTTCTTTTTTCTCTAACTTAGTCATTATTTATGAGTCCTACACCTTGCTTAATTAATTTTCGATCGGAGTCGGTTTAGTAAAAACTTTTTTTGAGTCGCAGTCAGCGCCCCTCGAAGTTCGTAGTTTGAAAGGGCAAAGTGCTTGGCTTTGAGTCAGTTAAGAAAAATTCTTTTCCATCGAATTGCCGCATCTAGACTTGTCTAACACGCAGCTGAACCCACGGAAGCCATTCAATTGCATCAAGTGCTGCTGGTAGAAGGAATCGCACACGTGCAGAGCTCGATTCCAGGTAAGACTGAGTTTTCTCGAGAATTTCAAGAAACATAACAACAACCAAGCGGGTGATAAGCCGAGTCATTTTGTGTGAATTTCGTTATTTCTTAAGCCTATGCACAGCTGTCATCGTTGGCAGTCCTCCCAGTGATGGCTTTAGATTGGTGAAATCAGTTGAGGGGAATTTTCAAATTTGAATCGATCGCTTGAAATTTTCAACGTGTGCTGGCTTCGGCCATTGCCTCAACGATTTTTAACGACCCGACTAATTTTCGTGTATCTCTTGTTTTAGCATAATGTCAGAAGAATCAAATGTCGACATGGCGAAAGAAGACTCCTTCGAATCAGATAGTGAAGCGGATGACCCATCGTTCGGCCCCGCGGCCTTGGGGCTTCATCGAGTTGGAACTGAACCACCGAAAAGGAAGAAAACTACTCCGTTGCAGAAGCTGAACGCTCGGGGAAGACCAGCAAGAATCCGCAAGAAGAACTCCAAGTACGACGATGAGATGGAAGAAGAAAAATCACCAATTAAGGGCTCGCCTACTAAGAAAACGCCAGCAAAGACACCCGCCATTACTCCAGCAAAGTCCTCTCCGGTTAAATCAGCGAAAAAGCGACCGTTGAACAAGTCCAAACAATCTCCAAAGGGTTCCGACGAAGACTCAGATGAAGATGACGATGAGCAAGACGGAGAAAACGAAGAGTCTGGCGAAGAAAAAGAGGAAGATCCTCAGCCCAAACCTAAAAAGATCGTCAAAAAGCGAGTTATGAAGACTTCCACAATCACCGAATCGATGCATATGACGCAAATCGACAAGAAGGCCTGTCAGCGAATCGGCTTGCGCTTGCGCAATCTCCTCAAGCTCCCGAAAGCTCACAAATTCGTGATGTACGAGTTCTTCTACAGCAACATCGACAAGTCCATCTTTCTCGGCAAAAACGAGTTCGAAATGTACTTGGTCGAGACATTCCCGCGATTGAAGACGCGCGTGATGACCAAGATCGAGTGGAACAAAATTAGAAGATCGATGGGAAAGCCCCGTCGATGTTCTGCAAAATTCTTCGAGGAAGAACGTATCGAGTTGGAACGGAAGCGCCAAAAGATTCGCTTGCTGCAGTCTCGCAAGACTGGAGATCACTCGTTTGTCTGCGATCTTCCATCAGAAATCCCGGTTCCCTTCACCATCGGCACGAAAGTCACCGCTCGCTTACGCACACCACAAGATGGACTCTTCACTGGTACCATTGAAGGTCTCGTTCACAAGAGCCACTCGTATCGCATCACGTTCGAGCGTCAAGGCATCGGTTCCCAAGAAATTCCCGACTACGAAGTCATGAGTAGCGACACTGTCGATGCCATCGATGTCAGTAAGATCACAAAGGAGTTCCTGTCAAGGCCCGATATCTCCTACTACATGGTTTCTCCGCTAAAGCCCGCCGGAGCATTTGCATCATTCATCAGCAACGGCACCAGCTTCC